>PEKF01000007.1:0-383807 GCA_003073195.1 Ramalina intermedia
GGGGGGGGGGGGGGGGGGGGGGGAGGGGGGGGGTGGGGGGGTGGGGGGGTGAGCCCCAGGGGGGAGCCCTAGGGGAGAGCCCTACCACTAAGTAGCGCGTTGGCCCTATCAGACTTTCTAGCCCCTCACCCATTGCTATTCTCTATGAGTCTGCAGGGCATCACTTATGCTTGCACATCCGGACAACCAGCCTGTGAAGAAGCATTGAGAAGTTCAGTAACACTGTCACTTTCAAGACTCTTCTCGTGGCTGATGCCAATGGTAAGTGTTGCCAGTAAAGCACCGACGATTACATACAGCCATTGGCATCCCTACACGATGCCTGGATCCGATGTGGTTTCCGCCATGTCGACCAGCCAGCTTGCAAGCAACGCCTCCAGCGGTACGAAGAGGAAGCGGGGGATGGACAAGAAATTCTACGCGGTCCGCACCGGCTACAGACCAGGCGTTTACTCCACCTATGCCGACTGCTTAGCACAGGTCAAGGGATTCAAAAAAGCCATATGTGAGCTTCAAACCCCCTCTTCCTTTGACAGGATCCTCCGTGAAGCCAGACCTCTCAGCTAAGCTAGATGACCGATCAAGTCAAGTCCTTCTCCACCCTTACAGATGCCGAGCGCTTCGTCGCGGGCGAGAACCCCGTCGACAGCGCATCCGCATCCTCACACCCCAAATTCTACGCTGTCAGATCTGGTAGGATCCCGGGCATCTACACAGAGTGGGCCCAAGTGCAGGAGCAGATTACGGGGTGGCAGAAACCGAAACACCGATGCTTTCCTACCCGAGCAGAGGCCCAACGTTTCATTGACGGCGGAGATGTGGTACCAAAGAATGAAGCTTCCCCCAACACGACGCCAGTTCTTGACGACCCTGATGCCTTCTTCACATACCATGACGGCATCTCGCAACTTAGTGAGGCGAGCCAGGCACCAGAGAGGAAGATGGCGAAGAAGAACGGGAGCAGTGGATCACGCAAGTCGCCGCTCAACACAACAGAGAATTATGAGGAGATCCATGAGCCAGGCACAGGTCCACTGCCGCCAGATGCTGAAGATGGGTTTGATCCAAATATCATGTTGGATCCGGACAGTGGGAAGTTGGTATACAAGACAGAGGAGCAGCGGCAGGCTATGAAGCGGGGCTTCTTGGGAGGCTCAATGACGGGGCCAATAAGGATACATACGGATGGAAGCTCTATTGGCAATGGTACCACTGGGGCGTTCGCAGGGGTGGGTGTCTATTTTGGACCTGGCGATAGGCGGTAAGTCCACTACAGATAGACCCTGTCTGGCTACGAAACCTGAGCTGACTCGTGACTTACCAGAAACATCTCCGAGAGGCTTCAAGGCACAAGGCAGACGAACCAGCGCGCAGAGCTGACAGCCGTGCAGCGAGCGCTGGAAATTGTCCCCAAAAATCGTGAAGTCGTCATCATCACAGACTCCAAATACTCGATCGACTGCGTGACCAATTGGTTTCAAAATTGGAGGAGGAATGGATGGAAGAGTGCAACAGGAAAAGCCGTGGAGAATAGAGACCTGATTGAAAACATCCTGGCCAGGATTGAAGAAAGAGACAAGCTGCGGCCGAAGAGTACGACCTTCGAATGGGTCAAGGGCCACTCGACGAACGAGGGCAACGTGCAGGCGGATAGGCTGGCAGTGGAGGGGGCGAAGTCAGGGGCTCAATTGATCTGAAGGTTCGAGCCATGACTACGTTGTCATTGACAGCCAATGTCTTCGCTGAATAAAAGTTGAGCGAACAAAGAACCCTTGTCAAGAAGGATTTTACACCAAAGTCCCGCGGGACTGAGTGTTTGGACCATTCAATTGGATCTGCGTTCCGCATTTGGCTGCCGTAGCCGACATTGTATCTGCTTTGCCCCACGAACATGTCGCTACTTGATAACGCAGCTGTCAAATGCGGCTTCTGCATGAATCTGTGATCTGTCGCCCAGAGTGGAAGGCACGGAGGGCCTTAGTTCTGGCTTAGTCAGCGCCTTCGTGGGGTATTTCTTCTGTCATTATACTCTACGTGGATACATAGAACACTCACTCTACCCACAGAAAGTACCCTTGCTTTGCAGCCATCAAGGTCATTCCCTGTGTCCCAGACTGATCCCAGCGGCTAGCCTCCGTAATTTGCCTGATAACGGCCAGCACGACATCAATAGCTCAACATTATTGGCAGGGTGTTCAATCCACAAAACAAAACGTCATCCATGTTCCTCTCCTCCTGACGAATGCGAACCTTGACACCAAAGCTCAGAACACTTATCATCGATCTTCACAGCATGCTCTTACAGATGATCGACACTGGCAGTCCTTGCTCACCGGCCGTCTCTGCTCTTCTCCTCACCTCTCCAATGTTCGCCTTGATTCAATAACACCAATTTTTGGCCTGATCAAGGCCTTGCAGCATACCATCTATCGCGAAAAGTACTCGACGAATATTTGAAAGGCCCGTATCATGAGGTCGAACCGATAATGATCCCACTCTTCGGAAAAAACCCTCTTCCTATTTCCATCTGCATCGATTGTCGAGTACCGAAAGCTGGACCTGACGGGCGCCAACTTCGAAGATGCCCACCCTCGACATTTCCAATTTCAATGCCGTCTGTGCAACATTAGGGGGTTTCATCAGCTTGTTTGGCCTTGTGAGCTACCTGCTCAAGGAACGTTTCTATCTCTCGGAGGCGCTCATATCGCTAGGCGGCGGTGTCCTATTCTCGCACGGGACCAATTGGCTTAAACCCTTGGAATATTGCCTGAACGATGAGGAGTACCTGGCCAATGTCACCCTCTATTTCACACGGCTCGTCCTGGGTGTGCAATTGGTGATTGCAGGCGTGCAGCTTCCGAGCAAGTACGTCCTCAAGGAATGGAGAAGCCTTGCACTTCTTCTGGGCCCCGGTATGACGGTGATGTGGGTCTCCAGTAGCCTTCTGGTGTGGGGAATGGTGCCTAATATCAGCTTCTTGCACGCACTCGCCATTGGATCCTGTGTCACACCGACCGATCCCGTCCTGTCCAATTCCATTGTGAAGGGCAAATTTGCGGACAGAAACATACCCAAAGATCTGCAGAAAATCATCATTGCCGAATCCGGAGCCAATGATGGGCTCGGATATCCGTTCCTGTTTTTCGCTCTCTATCTGATCAAATATGTCACTTACGGGGGACAAGGCCAGTCCGGTGGTGCCGGCCTTGCCATGGCCGATTGGATCGGAGAGACGTGGGGCTACACAATCCTTCTGAGTGTCGTATATGGCATCGCTGTGGGATGGGTAGCCAAGGAGCTCCTGCATTACGCCGAGGAGCGCAAGTTCGTCGACCGAGAGAATTTCCTCGTCTTCGCCGTCACCTTGGCTCTGTTCATTACCGGCACCTGCGGCATGATCGGGAGCGATGACGTCCTCGCATGTTTTGTGGCTGGAAATGCTTTCACTTACGATGACTGGTTCCGTTTGGAGACATTGGACGATTCGCTCCAGCCCACGATCGACATGTTGCTCAATCTGTCGATTTTCCTGTGGTTCGGCGCGGTCTGTCCATGGGCTTCGTTCGTTCATAACGACATCATTCCCATATATCGATTGATCGTCTTGGGAATCCTGATCTTGCTTCTCCGCCGTCTACCCATTGTCTTTGCACTCCATTGGAAGATCTGGCAGATCGAAGAGAAACAACAGGCAATATTTGTGGGCTTCTTTGGCCCAATCGGAGTCAGCGCTGTCTTCTACCTCTATCTGAGCCTTGACTTTCTACGGCAAGTCACAGTTGACGGTGAAGAGCGAGCAGACGCGAAGGAATTAGAGAGTGTCTTTCTCGTCGTCGTTTGGTTCCTGGCCATCTGTAGTATTGTGGTGCATGGACTAAGTATTCCGATTGGCAAGCTCGGCTATCACCTTCCACGGACGATGTCCCAGGCAATGACTTCCCGGTCACTGAGTGAAGATCCGAACGAGCCCAATCCACCCTTCCACATGCGTGAACGAGTGTGGAGCTCCAGCGCTTTCAGTCGTAGTGGTGATCGCCTACGAAGGGACAACACCCGCGCGAGGCAAGAACCTCTCCGGCCTGTCTTTAAGATTGGCCGTACAGTTATACCTCCAGAAGACGGCACGTCGAAACGGACATCGCTCGAAAGGAATAGAAATGCACCAGCACAAGAATTGAGAGATCTGGCACATGTGCTGGAGAAGAATGACCCGAGCTCATATTCTGGGGATGCCGATGCGATCAAGCCAGCAGAGCCCGGGTTCCTCGGACGAAGGGAATCGAGGACCACATAAAGGTACAGATGCTATTTGAAAGCTCACTGCATTGGTCGTTGATGTGTGCGAGCTTTGTTGTCTTCGCGTCACGGGTTGGTATAGGCTCAACTAGGTATTGATTTCCAATTCGGCGATAAAGACCCACTTCTGCAGGCGTCCACGTTGCATTCGGAGCATTGGCGGAGACGCCGTTACCTGTTATCTACGGATGTATGATCAAGATTTGAGACATTGCATTCGGGGGCCAGGGCGCAAAGCCCAACGGTCTTCAGTCGCCTCTGTCAACTAGCCGGACTGCGCTAAAGCTCATCAACGTTTCGCCTTGAAATAGCTGGTACGTGATATGCGATCCGTGCTATCTAGATAAGCCACAGCGGCGGTGAGGACTTTCATGGAGCAAAAATGTAACAATGCCGCTCACCCACGGTAGGGGCACGATG
The DNA here is from genome assembly GCA_003073195.1 of Ramalina intermedia. Classification (NCBI taxonomy): domain Eukaryota; kingdom Fungi; phylum Ascomycota; class Lecanoromycetes; order Lecanorales; family Ramalinaceae; genus Ramalina; species Ramalina intermedia. The sequence goes on from PEKF01000007.1 coordinate 4,717, forward strand.
ATTTTTCCTTTCCTACACTCAATTTCTGTATGATGAAGCCGCTCGCTGTCATTTTGTGGAGCTACATACTCTATTATGGCCTGGCGTCATGTCTTGCTATCGGTCCAAGATTCGCTCCAGCACAGTCTGGGAATTCGACCGCCCGGGACAGGCTTGAGAGCAATTCTTCCATCGCCACCAGCCCCCGTGGTGACTACCTCTACCAGTTGGTTCAGACAGGACTGAATATAGCGAAACTGGCGAATCCTAGCGCCCGACCTATTTGCATCAACGTCGACAATCTCCAATCCAGAGAGAGCCTAGCCATTGACATAGTATTTTCGGCATTTCCAGAGTACTTGTTGATGAGGATGATGGGTGCTCAAAGCGGCATCACATGGACCGGACCGAAGGATCTTCCATCTGGGTATCCTGTCATCAGATCGCTCCCATATTTCTTTTGGTCAGACGTTCAGTATGGAATCACTCAAGTGCAGGCTATCATCGCTCGGCGAGGCATCCGCGTGCCGTACAACATGGTCGCCATCTTGGAGGAGAGCTGGCCGACCCAGGAGATCTACTACCATTTCCATCACCCCAACGCAGGAGATTATTCTGCCATCCGTGTTGGGGCGCAGTCGGGGCGACTGGTGGTGGAAGATCCCCGACTCACTCTTGCTGAGCCTTTGAGTCCACGGCCGGGCATCGGGTCAGGTGCAGCTGTCACAGACTCCGTCCAAGTCACATAGTAGGGTCTCTGTGAGCATCATCTTTCGAACGGGCGTAGAATGCGATACACTGTCAGCTGGCTGGCGTCTATTAGAAATAGATCCACGATTTCTGGCACAGGGTTCCGTGCCTTGTGTCCTCTTTCCTAGTCCAGCATTTCAATCCATCAATCAACCTTGCCCCTGGATCACGTGACAGCGCGACGAGGCCCGAGGGGCGATCGTCGGCTTCAAATTCTACCGTCTTGTATGGTATCATCCTTATCATCAGCGATGTCTACCTCTAATGACCCTGATCACTTCTTCCAGACTAGGTAAGATTTACCATGGTCTGGACCAAAAGCATCTCATTGTCTACCCTGAGCTGATCAATGGCCAACATCCCATTCACAGCGACTCTCTTGCCGACAGCACGCGCAAAGCCAAGAAATCGCGCAACAAGCATGGCTCGCCTATCCAGCTCCCTAGCAAGATCCTCAGCGTGATCGCTGACCCATCACACCCTGATGCGATCTATGTAGCCTGTAGTGACGGCACTGCTCGACGACTCGTGCTTGAAGTAGGTGAGCCAATCCCTAATCCCCATTTTACCCCTCACCAATATCTGATCCGTTACGTATCCATCTCCACCTTTCATAGCTATGCTCGCCGCTGACACATAAGCTCCCACATAGACCGGTGAAATAACACATACCTACCGCGGTCCCACCGCCCCCCTCACCTTCCTCGCAATTTCCACGTCCACTTCCTCACCCTCTTCCTCCCCCACCGCCACCACCAGCCCGACCCTCTACGCATCCAGCTGGGACAAGACCATCTGGTCCTGGGACACCGCCACCACGCGCCCTCTCAAACGTTTCCAGGGCCACACCGACTTCGTCAAATGCCTCCTCTACCTCTCCCTCCCCCTTTCCCCTTCCCCCTCACCGCCGCCCAACAGCCAAGCAAGGCGTGTACTCATCTCAGGCAGCGCCGACGCCAGCATCATCATCTGGGACATCGCCACAGCAAAACGGTTGCATGTGCTCAAGAGCACCACCGGTCCCCTGACCATGCGCGGCGTCTTGGCTCTTGCTGTCGATCCCGCCACACTCCACCACCTCACACTCCCTGGCTCGCTTGAGAATGAGAAAGAAGGAGCAGGGACGATCACCTTCTACACCGCATCCTCGGACCCGTGCATCCGCCGGTGGTACTTATCGCACAACCTCCGCTCCGCCGGCGAAGTTGCGCCCGATGATGGAGCACCCGTGGTGGGCGTGCACGAGACCAGCGTGAATGACTTGTGCTTTGTGCACGGCGAAGAGGAGGAGGAGGATCGGGAGATGTGGACGGCGAGTTCGGATGGGTTCGCGAAATGCCTCGTCCCCCGCCGCACTAGCACCAACAACAAATCCACTGCAGAGGATGGCGGGTTGGAGTGGGAGTGGGATATCGACACGAGCTTGCACCATGGCGATTACGTCCGCGCTGTGTGTGTGGACGAGGTGGGCGGGTGGATCGTCACGGCGGGGAGGGATGAGGATGTCAAAGTCTGGGATCGGGGGACCGGGGGGTTGGAGGTGGTGTTGAGGGGGCATTTTGATGAGGTGACGGGGTTGGTTGTGATGGGCGGCGGGAGGAGGGTGGTTAGTGTGGGGATTGATCGGACGGTGAGGGTGTGGGCACTGGATGAGGAAGGGTTGGGGAGGGCGAGGAAGGTGTGGGAGGAGAGGGGGGAGGAGGAGGAGGAGGATGAAGGTGAGGAAGAAGGTGGGGAGAACCCAGCTGGCGGGTTGACAGAGGAGGAGGAGAGGGAGTTGGCTGAGTTGATGGATGATGATGATGATGATAATGATAATCATTGAATATGGTTCATGATGCAAATCCTTCGTAACAAATTTCGACATACACATGCCCCCATTGGTACACATCCAGTCCGCCATTGCAACATTCCAAATCACAAATACTCCACCCCCTCCCGACATGCCCCAGCCTCACACACCATCACCCCGACCTTCTCCGCATCCATCGCTCTCAACAACTCATTCCGACTCCTCAACCACGCCCCCCTCCCCTTTCCCAAACTCACAACCGTCACATCCGGCCTCACCTTCCCCCTCAGCTTCTCCAACACACCCTCCTCCTCCTCCCCCCCCTCCTCCCCGTGCTGCCCCACAGCGTGCCCCGTAAGCACCACCCCCTTCATCCCCAACCGTCCCACCACAACACTCCCCAGCATCCCCGCGAAGCAATGCGGGAACTGCTCCACCTCGGCCTCGAACGCCATGACCGTCTCCGCCGCCACGGCGGCATACCCCTCGTCCCCGAGCATGCTGCTCAACCGATACAGATTGCGCGCGCTCACGCTGTTGGACGACGGCTCCGCGGCATCCATGCCGCTCTTCAGGCGGAGCAGCAGGTCCGGCGGGTGCGGGGACGCGGTGGTGAAGAACCCCCCCACGCCCCCGCCCCCGCCGGCGGCGGCGTCGGTATCGCGGAAGCGGGCCAGCTGGATCTTTTGCAGCGTGTCCGCGAAGGCGAGGTGTGCGTCGTCGAAGGTGGCTTCGTAGAGATCGATCAGGCCGTGGATGAGGAAGGCGTAGTCGTCGCAGAGGGCCGTGGTGTCACCCCTGCCGGAGCGGTAGACGCGGTAGAGGGTCCGGGAGGGTTCGTCGAAGAGTTCGCGTTTGATGAAGGTGGCGGCGCCGAGGGCGGCGTCGAGGCATATCTTGGATTTTTGGGGGTCGATCGAGCGGAGCACGGAGGCGGTGCGGGCGAGCGAGCTGATGGCCAGCCCGTTCCAGCAGGTGATGATTTTGTCGTCGAGGGCCGGGCGGGGCCGGTGGGCGTCGCGGTATTCGCGGAGGCGTTGGCGGCCGGATTTGAGGGTCGAGGTGATGGTGGATTCGGGCATGCCGAGGTCTTTAGCGAGAGTGGAAGGGGTGGTGGAGATTTTGAGGACGTTCTGGTTGATGAATTCGTCGTGCGGGTCGTTGTGGCGGGCGACGTTGCCGTCGGCGTTGATGTCGTAGAAGCGAGCGAGGATGTTGCCATCCCGAGGTCCCAGCACGCTTTGGGTCTCTTTGAGCGTCCAGACGTAGTAGGCGCCTTCTCTCTTTTCGGTGTCGGTCTTGCTTGGGTATGAATCCGCGTCCTCGGCGGAGAAGAAGCCTCCTGTCGGTGCTGCCATTGCAGGAGATGTCAAATATGTGGCGATGTCGAATACTGCGCCCAACAACTCGGGATCACGGCTGATCACAAACGCGTCGAGGTAGACATCGAGAAGCTGAGATTGGTCGTATAGCATCTTCTCAAAGTGAGGAAGGCTCCAGTCTTTGGTGACTGAATAGCGGGAGAAGCCGTACCCAAGTTGATCACGGATACCTCCTCGAGCCATGTATCTCAACGTATGCAGGGCCATATCCTTGGCCTTGAGGCAATCATCCTCGCCCACGATATCCTTGACAGTCGCCGGCCACTGTCCCAGTCGCAGGAGAAAGCTTAGATTCACCGGGGTTGGGAATTTGGGAGCAGAAGAGAAGCCTCCGTTGACCCTGTCATATCGTGCTTGGAAATGCGAGAGGGCGTCGTCCAACAGTTCGATCTCCAATATCTCACCTTCCTTCCCCGCCGTATGTTGGCCGTTGGTTCCTTCCTCGGCAAAGCTTTTGAGTTGACGAGTGATCTCTTTTGCACTGTCCCTACATCTGCTCTCCTGCTCGGTCCAAACGGTCTTCACCTTTTGGAGGATGTCGAGAAAGCCAGTCTGATCGGCTATGGCCATCGACCCCGTCGCCCGGGAATGATTCGGTCCTGGGAAGTACGTGCCACCAAAGACAGGCTGTAATTCCGGGGTGATGAACACGTTGAGCGGCCATCCACCTGAGCCAGTGGTTGCCTGGACATAGTTCATGTAGATGGCGTCGATGTCTGGACGCTCCTCGCGGTCGATCTTGATGGGGATGAAATGATTGTTCAGAGTCTCAGCCACTTCGACCGATTCGAATGACTCCCTTTCCATGACATGGCACCCTGCATTTACAATCACGATCAACAGGTGATGGCCTTTGGCTGGTACATCTCGTCCATACAGTGACACGCCGCATATCCTATGCTTACAAACAGAAGTCGATTGTACGTCTTGGCTAAGCCCAAAGCCTCCTCATCCCACTCCTGCCACGCGACTGGATTGTTCTTGTGTCCTCGGACCTGCCATGTCGTCTTCTTAGCTGGATGATCACAGTACCGTAGGGTTGGAAAACCGCGTACGTACGGGCTACGGCTCGCATGTAGCCGATTCGAAAGCTTTAAACCATCGCGGCCACCGCTTGTGCTGGCGAGTGAAGACATGGTGATGGGACGAATTGTATGACGTCGTCTTGCTTGGACGAGAGGAGGTACTGCCTTGAAATGATTGCTGTTTTTACATTGAGCGATTCGGAGGGCGGATGAGATGGTTACAACTAATTCTGGGCTCAAGAGACTGGACATGTGTTTTGGGGAGCATATGTTGAGGTGAGCATGTGGGTTCGTGACGCAGTCGCTGCAGTGATGATGAGGGGAGATTTTAATCGATAAGGCCAGACCGTGTGAGCCCGGTTGATTGGCCAATGCCACTGGATGCCAATGCTAGAAAGGCTAGAAAGAGCCCTTTATCTCTCGAGGAAGCTCGATATGGTGATGACAGCATCCCAAATAGGATTTACTTTGATGCAGCCGGGCGAATTAGGCGATATATCACATTCTGACTTTGTGAAAAAGTTCCGCTTGCAGCTTGCATCATGCACGAATCTTTCGAATGGCGCGCGGGGCGCACGACTCGGAAGATTATCACCATTCACGCTACGAGCCGTGGGGGGGTTCAATCCTGTGGGCAGAGAAGGAGATCGCTGAACCCTCTCTATCGACCCGCAAGTTTTCCATCACCCAGGCTCCAAGGTGGTGGGTACTGCAAGTGAATACGAGCAGTGAGAGGAAGGTGGAACATGTCGGTCATGAGTTACATTGTACTGCCGGAGACCGTTGCTATCTGTGCGAAGTGCTGCACGTTGCACTACCGCGCTGCCGCTGGCAAAGATTCTGGTAAAGAAGTATAGACAAAGAATCCAAAGAATCTCGAACATATCAATATGCCCTCAAAGCCCGACCACCCCATTCTGCTCCGTCATTTGGACGAAGGGCATCTTATCCGCAGGTGCCGGCACCGCTGAATACTCGTTTGCGTAATTGCCTATGCACGTCAGTGGCACTCATCTACGGTTCTGGGGCTCTTGCTTCTGACCTGGAGGATAATAGTTGCACACTGTATTGTAAGCTGGGGTGCCTCCGTTGCCACACCCCACATTCTTCAAGTAAGACTGTCCACTGCCATCGCAGGCTTGTGCGTCTGCACCGGGCGGCGAGCATGTTGCCGTATAGCAAGCGAATGAGGTCGTATCCTTCCACAGCATTTGCGTAACGTGGCCCCAATTCTCGAAGTTGGACATATCCGGGCTGTTGTTCCCAAATTCCCCAATCGCTTCCAGGAACAGGGGAAGCTCGTCATTGTAGTAGGCGTTGGTCAGGATGGCAGAGATGTTTCCAGGCGCGTTGCCAGCAGCGATGTTTTGACCATAACCCCCGCCGCCCGGGGCCAGACTGTGCCCGTAGATGCATGAGGTCGCAGTTTCTTTTGCATACTCGAACAGCGTGTCGTTCCATGACAGTGCATTCAGAGAATGGTTTTGCCGGTGGATATCATGATGTAGGTTGGAGAGACCTTTGTAAACAGCGCTCTCAGGCGAGAGATCTGCCACAAACTCTGTGGGTAGGCCGTCGGTACTGACTTCCGAACTCGAAGAGGTAGAAGTTGGAGCGGGCTCATGCACGGTTGGCTGAGGCTTCTCTTCAGTCTGTGGCTGCTGCTGCTGCTGCTGCTGCTGCTGCTGCTGCTGCTGCTGCTGCTGTTGCTGTTGCGAGTCATCCTGAGCTTGGGGCTGAGATGAAGGTTGACTCCCTCCGATGGTGATGGTCACAAGGTGCATCTCAACATGCTCTTCGGGTTGAGCCGCGGAGGGCGCTGGCTGAGCGGGTTGAGCCTGAGCTTGCGCCTGAGGCTGTTCTTGAGCCTGGGGCTGCACTTCCGGCTGCGACTGTCCTTGTCCTTGTTGGCCCCACGCATCCGAAGGTCCTTGACCTAGACTCTCGCCATACAATTTGTCTAATTCATCGAGCATTTGCTCTGCCGGTGTTTCGCTATCATTTCCTCCTCCTGATTCAGAGCCCCCTTGCAATGCCCGCAATTCGACCTTTTGCCTTGCTCGGAGGAGGTGGTACTGCAAGTGACTGTGATGCTGGTGAGCAGCAATGCCCTTTGAAGAGCCTCTAAGGTCGAGCACTGGGCTCGCTAGAGCGCTGACCACGAGTAAGGCGACAAGTCTAAGGCTCTTCTGCATTTTGACTCTGCAAGCAAACGGTATAAGTCTTGAGTCTGGACTTGTCTCCGATCTGGCAGTGTCTCCGAGACGTGTTGAATCGGTTGGTAACGCTGTTCAAGAACTCCGCGGTAGCTATGTATTGTTGATTGCTTTGGACAAATTGCTTTCAATATGAGACCAGCTGATAGCCAAATTGGTCGACTAGCGAACCGACTTTGAATAGAAGAACAAGTTTTGATAAAAGAAAAAGGAGTGTGAGTGCTACAAAGAGCGAACAAAGACTTCAGCAGCGCAAGGTGTGACGATGAGGCAAAGGTAAAGACCGTGGTTGCGGGAGGTAAAGATATTAGACGAGGGTAAAGGTTGATGTTAAATGGTGTCTGCTGTCTAGCAGCAGATTATTGCAGCTAGGATCTTGCGAGGCACGTAAATTGCAGGAGCAACATCCACACAAATTTCACATGGTCGTATGATATCAGAACGATCAATGCAAAATCCGAGCCAGCAGCGTTAATCTTTGGCACGAGGGAGGTAGATAGCAATACAACGGTCTTGACGACGACGGCGATGCACTGTTCTTGCCATTCTTCCTCAAGCTTCAGGTTCTACCCCACCGATATTCTGACTCGATGGGGATCCACGATAAAGGCGCCAAGTTTCAGGATGAGGGCCGAATTTGGCGCCCTCCAGACTCAGTTCTGAAAAGATCTGTGCATTGGTGACATATCCCATATTATGCCTTTCTGTCTTATATTCAGTTGAAGACCATCTTTCGAGATCTGGATCGCTGGACTAGGATCTGTAGGAGGGAGCAGCTTGTATCGTGAGGGACGAGTTCATGATTTGGTCCATCTCTTTGCGTTCTGTAGCTGTCAAAGGTTCTCGAGTGGGGTAGAGCGATGATGCGACACCGGGCCAGTCGCGGCGAGCTTGTGGCGGTGGGTCTCAGAAGTAGATGAAAGGGTTGAGGTTCGGGACTTCAGGGGCAGGCTTGGCAGCCTACTGATTGGTAGCCGCTCTTCCCGGCTGGAACGGAAGCGCTGGATGATTTTGACCCTTATCCAAGAAGCGCTACTAAGTACCTATTTTCATCTTTGTCAAGATATCATGTACATATCCCGAGTGCTTCTTCGAATCCGATTGTATCTCATAAACAATCTCGAACATCATGCCAAGCTTCTGGTACGGGGACACGGATAAAGTAACAATAAAGTCAACGATATTCCTGATGGAATTTGGGTGCCAACTGTGATCCCTTAGACTGGAGAAAGGGCAGAATGGGTTGGAATCTGCGTCACTGGAGTCTAATACGTAATGCGAAGAATTTCCTTCGCCCACAGACTCTTGGTGGATGTACTGAATAAGAATCATGGGTGGTTGTGGGAATCATTCCAAATCTGCGGACCCTGGCCACCAAAATTTCGATAGTAATTCCGCGGTTTTGCCGCCCACCACTATGTCTTTTCGTCCACCGAGGGCCCCTTTTGGTCAATTTTGGCAGCCGATAGATTCGGCTAATGAGTTTAGAGCCCATGACCTAGTGACGCAAGGCGCATCCCCTCGTAAAGCTCTCGTGAAGACTACCTCCATCACAGAGACCTTCTCCATCACGCCATCCGCGTCTCGATGCCTCGTCCCTCTTTATGTGAGCCTTTGCTGCATTTCACAACTCGCTTCCTTTTTCCCACTCATGATTTCAGAGAGCTATAGCAGCAATGGCCGCGCAAAATGGTCCCGACGCCAACCGCAAGCAAATACTTCGAGTCATCTTTATCTCCTTACTGCTTGATCTGGTACGTCTTCTCACGCACATTACTTGAACTTGCTAATGTTCCATCCAGATCTCCTTCACCTTCATCTTGCCGCTGTTCCCCAAGCTTTTGGAATTCTACCGCAATCTTGAGAGTTCTCAAGCTTCCTCATCTCTTCTCAATCGCATTCTCGACGGCTTGAACACGTATAAACGATCTTTTTCACGTCCAATTAGCGACCGCTATGACATCGTGCTCCTCGGGGGAGCTTTGGGCTCGTTGTTCTCCTTCCTTCAAGCCATTGCCTCACCCATCATCGGTCGCCTGTCAGACAAGCATGGGCGAAGGACGGCATTACTATGGTCCATGGCTGGCAATATCGCTTCAGTGGCTCTTTGGGTCGCAGCTACAGATTTTCGAACGTTCCTGGCAAGCCGTGTGGTAGGTGGTTTGAGCGAGGGAAACGTCCAACTGGCCACTGCTATGGCGGCGGACATTAGCGATGAGAAACAACGAGGAGCCACAATGGCCTTGGTCGGTGCATGCTTCTCGATTGCCTTCACATTCGGTCCTGCACTCGGAGCCGCTTTGGCCAATATCGAGACCGTTGTCGCCAATCCATTCGCTACTGCTGCTGGATTTTCCTTGTTCTTGATCCTTGTGGAGACAGCGTATCTGTATCTCTATCTACCCGAGACTCTACCTTCCTCCAGATCGGCAGAGGCTTCCAACGGCCCTACTTCAAAGGTCAAGCCACCCATAGCGCGGAGCAATACGACTCGCACGAATTCACATGCCTTACTGAATTTCACGCATTTCATATTCATCTTGCATTTTAGCGGCATGGAATTCTCACTACCGTTCATGACTTATGACCTTTTTGGCTACACTTCTTCTCAGACCGGAAAGCTTCTCGGCTTCATGGGCTTGATCGCTTCAATCCTCCAAGGAACCGTTACAAAGCGACTTCATCCTCTTCGTGTTGTACAGCTTGGAATCGTCGCTTGTGCAGCAAGCTTCTTTCTGCTCGGACGCCTCACCACCGAGACAGGCCTTTGGATGGCAGCAAGCCTCCTCGCCATCACGAGTGCGACGGTTGTTACCGGACTTAACAGTCTAAGCAGTTTCGAGTCTGGAGCAGGCGAAAGGGGTGGAAAGTTGGGAAATCATCGCAGCTGGGGTATGTGTTCACGTCCGTACTCTCAACCTTGCTGATTCTCTACCAGGCCAATTAGGTCGGTCCCTCGGACCGCTAACATTCTGTACCCTGTACTGGTGGGGAGGACGAGAAATAGCCTATGCGATTGGTGGAGTCGGAATGATTGGGGTTTGTGGCCTTGTACTTGCATCATTGAAAGCTCCTCAAAGGTCGATGTAATATGAAGTGTATAGGCCTGTTTCCGTCCATGTCTAATGATTAAGTAATAAGGGAATTGTCCATGTCCATAGCCCTGACTATCCGCGTTCCCTGCTTCCACGCCGGCAAATGCGAAGGCAAGCGAATCAATTGAATTTCTTGGCGCGCTCTGACGCGATTTAGCATCTTGAAGTCCGAGGGTCGTGAATGTTGAAGCAAGTAATTGCTTCCTTTCCATTGTTACGAATTATCCCTGTTCTGCTCGTAATGATTGCCTATCATGCTCTTCGACGAATTGACGACGGGAATCAATGGCTATTTGCTATGCGACCTGCGTTGTGTTCGCTTTTTACGATCTACGAATAAACCAGCTTTCACAAGCTATCCATAATGGCACCCGCGATAGTTGATCTAACAGGCGATGATGATGATGTAGACATCCTTGAGCGAATTCGCCAGGAAGCCCCAAAGGCCCCATCCACCCGGCCTCTCAACAAACCCAGTGCCTTCCGTTCCTCAGCTCAATCCTCAAGCCATGCTTCGTCGCTGCCGAAGAGCCAAAAGAGCTCTTTCAATCCCCCAAAACCCACGCCACCCAGAGAATCTTCCAATGCAGCGACCAAGAACACCGGAATCAAGGCTCCTACTCAATCTCACCAGCCTGATCCCCCCAATTCGCCAACGAGGTCCTCAAGTCAGACAGCAGCAATCACAAAGAGGCAGATCAGCTCCTTATTCAAAGCTTCGAGGCCACCATCATCGGCTCAAGCCCCCATCGTAACACCCAGGATGACCGGCACCACGCCTAGTTCTGACAATGACATTCCACTGAATTTAAGAAACAGCAGGAGGGCAGACGACAATCGAAGCGATAACGGGTCTGCGTTCAGATCGCCCTTGGCAAGAAAGAGACGTGCAGGATGTACTACGTCTACAGGGTCCATATCGGGGGGTCCAAAGTCGTTCCAACGAGCTGCGCAGGCTGGGAACGCCGATGACGTGCATTCTCCCCAGCACCCTACATCTAGCGTTGCCCAAAAAAAGCGGGAATCTCTTTCCCATCCAGATCTAGACAGTCTACGGCAGACGGGGCTGGAGAAAGAAAGACGGAGGTCGTTGATGAATCCAGCCGCCCGAACGGCAGGAACCCCATCCCATAATGGAGACATTGACACGCTAGCCCCGAAAACTCAACTCGATCAGACAACACTAGGACACAAGGGCTCTGTTTCATTCACACCGCCTGTGCCTGGATTTTTTCATGGAATACCTAGCAAAGCCCAGAATCTGGCGGCATCATCCACGACACGACTAACGTCTCACGATCCCTCAGAGAAAGCATCGAACCGAGCTGTTCCATTACCACACCTCTCGTTACCCAAAGCTCTCACTCAGTCCACAGCCACAGCCCTGAAAGCTCCAGCAAGGCTGGATGGAAAAGTAAGTAAGGTTGCAAAAATCGGCCCACGTGACGCCGAAGATCCCGTGACACTTCCCGAAACCAAACAAATTCACTTCAATCGGCCAATCCCATCAACCACAGATTTACATCCTGCAGCTAAACATTCGACCAAGCAAGATGCCGAGCTGCTTCCGTCTCGTGAGCTACATCAGGACCTCGTAGACAGAGCATTCCGTATCCCCCCAAGCCCAATGCGATTAGACGACGGGGCCGTTAATATACAGTTCGATCCAGATCAGGGTTCAGCTTTTCCAGATGGCTTCGACCGAGGACGATTCCCAAGGGAACGGCGAAGGCGTGGAGGAACCAAGTACGGGACGCCAAGAGTCAACGGATTTCCCAAATCACCTGGACTGGAGTCGAGTCGCAGATTTGAACTGGTTGGAAGGCACAAGTCCAAGTACATTGCTCAGAATAAAGCTGTGAGCGACCCAAGCGTGGTACGTTCTGGCTCGACTCGTGATGATTTCGTGCCGCCTGTTGATGGATCTGCTGCTTTCGCATCGGGCTCTTCGCCAACAGCCAACAAGAGACTTGATTTTGAAAACTCTCCCCGAGTCACATCAGACAAGCTACCTTCTCATACATCTGTCCCTATCACGGTCCCAATGTCTCCTGCAGAGCATGACCAATTGTTAGAGTTTATCTGCTCAATTCTCCATCCTGAGCTCAAGAAGCAGGAGACCCGGCACAGGGAGCGGCTTACCGGATCAAAGATTGAATCAAAGGTTGTCTCTCGTAACATTGCAAATCAGCTCGTCAGCGATGACTTAGTCCGCTTTCTTCGGGAAAATGATTTTTCTACTGAAAAGTCGCAGCGGAAATACATTAGAAAGAATATCAAGTATCTGTATCGCCGAGTAGTGGAGGACTTTCAACAGCAATGTCAGGTCATGCCGGCAGATAAGCAGCAGAAACGGGGATTCTGGGCTGACGTTCCCTCCAAGATAGTGGGTTTGCCAATATCTTGTGCCAGCAACAATGAAACAAGAAGGGGACAGGGTTTTACTGCCCCAGAAGCACAAGGGGACAAAAGCAGAGGGAACCCATCAGCAAAGCTTTCTTCCCACCCTAAGGAATTGCCTCACCTCCAGCTCTCTTCTGGAAAGGTAGAGGAAGATATCTCAATCGCTAGACGAAAGCCGAAAGCGTCCCCATTGACGAATGAGACTAAGATTCGTCCAACTTCGGAGCACCCTTTGCAGCTTCAGATCTGTACCAAGCGTTCCCTGCCAACAGCATCTGATGCTCAGCTTGAGGTTTTACTCGTTCAAGCTGCCTTTACTGGAGCTAGCAAGGACATTGCGAGCAAGGCAACCAGAAACATTAATATCGACATCGACGACCAAACGAAATTGTTGGAAGAAAAATACGTCATCAAGTCACTTTCTAATAGCTTTCGCTCTCGACCGCAGAAAGCGGTTGCTATCCAAAGTAACGTTGTCGACCCTGCTGTGAAGGGAGATCGCACGGTAGCAAGCCTGCTTCGGCATCGCGAACTTGGTTCGTTGGCCAAAGTCGACGTAAGAGGCGAGCTGCAATTGCGTACATTGGAGAAACTGAGGCCCTGGCGTGAATGGAAAGGTGCCTCGAGTGACATTGTTTCCGTGGCATGGGCTCCTGATTCCCTCATATACGCGGTCGGCGCTGCAGCACACATCAATCACGAGGACCTAGAGTACAATCGGCCTTGCAATCTCATGCTAGGAGACCTCTCTTCGAACCAGCTTTGGGAGCTCCCAGATCATCGAACAATGCGGCCTACGCCCGACAGGATATCTCAAGGCTACAACTCAAGGCAAGAGACCTACAATGCCTGCGACCCTGTACTCTACCAGACAGTGGGCTCAATTGCCTTTTCATCCAATGGGGAACGGATGTACAGTGCGTCGTATGACGAAACGCTCAAAATTTGGGATACGGCAAACGGTGACCGGACATGTAGGCAGACAATGGATCATGAAGCTATCGTTGTCGCCGTTGACGTTCCTCGTGATCCAACGGTTAATGCCATAGCGACAGCGTCTCAACGGGTCAGTAAAGCGATCCGAATCTATCATGGCACAGAGGAAAGTATCGACCCAGTCCCAGTCGAGTTGTCTTCCTCACGTGCGGAGGCGAAACCAGATCTCGAGATTTTTCCAGAGCGGATTGCATGGGGACCCACAAGTCAAACGCAACACTTGTTACTTGCTGGATTTTCGGCGTGGAAGGTTGTCGAAAACAATTACGGGGCGCGCGAGGGACAGATATGCCTGTGGGATATTAATACACAACAGCCCTTCAAGATTACACCTGCTTCCCAGAGCGTATCAGCAGCGGCATGGCACCCCGTCTCGCCCCTCTTCGCCACAGGTGGCGCGCCTGGAACGTCAGCATTTTCCAAGAGCTTCAATACCAGAAGCGTTGTCCGGACCTATGACTCACGCTGGTTGACGAGATGCGCGATGGAATACGAGAGTACAGCTTTTGAGATAACCGACATCACGTTTCATCCCCTGGACTCCAATATCGTTACTGCTGGGTGCACAGACGGCTCTTCTTTCGTTTGGGACTTCAGATGGCACGATAGACCCCTGCATAAGCTGACCCATGGAAACGCCATAATGGAGCTGGATCATCAACGTCACAGAGAAAGGAGTGATACGGGTGTAATGATCAGCTTGTGGGGCCCACAGGGATCACTGTACTACACGGGATCTTCGGACGGCTTGGTAAAGGCCTGGGATGTCAGGCGGCATCCAGAAGATGTTCACGTTCGCGATGTGGCCCAGGTAGGAGCCGCCATTCAGAATGGTGCCTTTTCGCCTGATTTCTCGCACCTTCTGGTGGGAGATGCAGACGGAGCAATTCATGTCCTGTCATCGGCTCCAACGAGCTCTCACCACAATGATGGTTTTGAGGACGAGTCTTCGAGCGAGCCAATCAAGTTGATCCGAGCTCGAGATGGTAGCGGCAAAAGGCTCGATCCGGACGAGGATGATGCAGGCACCGAGGGTATCGAAGCCGCCAACGAGCTTCTACGCTCTGGCCAGCTCGTTTTAGACCCTGTCTACGGGCCTGGGAAAGGTCCCGGGTATGCTGGTCCCTACGTAAAAGACGATCGGCGAAATTTTCGAGGAGACGGGGTTCCGCTGGATTTGAAAGAAGAGTTCGATCGGCAACAGACTTTTGATCGCTTTGGCAGGATCAACGAAGCAGTCGCTGCCGAGAAGAGGTATCAGAACGCGGTGCGGAAAGCAAGGCTGAGCGAAAGTGCAACGAGCCCGTCTCTACCCCGAAAACAAGGCAACCAGGCGCCCAAAGGCAGCCAGAAAGACCATTTACGCCTCGATCTGGGCAATGACGCATCAAAGGCCACAGCAGGAAGTGCCGAATCTCGGGTTGCAAAGCATCGCCAGAGCCACGACTCCATCGATCCCCGCAAGTCGAAGGGCGCAAGGGACAATGTTATCTCGACTCAGCGAATGCTGGTGGATGATCATTGGTGGCCCAGACTAGGCGAGGAGGAGATCACTAAGGCCATGCGAGGAGCACGGGCGACATGGACATGATACTAGGGCACAATTGTCGAGCCATGTCAAGCACTGTTCTTGATCTATACCTGGGTAGCGTTCGCGGTAACAACGAGAGGCCAGAAGCTCGCTACGCTTCCGAGGTCGGATGAGGCATGAGCTTTGGGTGAGAAATTGGCACCATCTTTACAGACGACCTGCCACATAACACCCGGCTTGTAGCATCAGCTTCGATATCTGACCACATTATAATTCCGGATGCGAATGGCAGTACTTTCAAAATGACATTATTGGGACGACTTTCGCGCATCACGTGTTCGGATCCTCTGAGGCTGGGTTCAGATACTTTGCCACTTTTATTTAATGAAGTTGATGAAGACACAACCTGCTCCAATATGATGGAAGTTTATCATGATGCATGTGCATGTGCCATCTGAATGGAGTATATGCACAATATCAGAATCAACGTGATCCACGTATCCAGTATGGACTGACGGCTAGAACCGTTCATACGGCGCTGGGTACCTGCATGAATGAATCAGTGAACCCTTGGAAATCAATGGATCAAGATGAAACGACGCTTACTCCTCACGATTTAGCGCATGTTAGACAATCAGCTCGACTCGAGCCGTTGGTTGGCCATGTTGGCAAGTTTTGGCGCAGCGCATCGAAGTTCAAACAAACGCATTGCCGTACCTCCTCAGCCCCTCAACCAACTATTTCTTCTTCCTCTTTGACCCGACAATTCTCCTTCTTTTCAATCATCGACATTCTTTACCTTTCATTACTCTTTATCTGTTGGCAAACGATACAAGTTGTCCTTTGAAAGGGCCATCCACCTTCTTTTAGAACCGTACCTTGAAACTGCACAACCGCCTTTGTTTCCGACCGACCCCCAAACATCCCGTCGCAAAGTTTGAGAAAAAGCGACGTGTCTCAGGGCCTACAGGAACACGCGCCAAAGACCCAAACCAGATAAGAATTTCTCGCACGCTCATTACCTTTCATATCACCGTTGCGCATCTGGTATTGCTGCACTTATCGACAAGATGATGAACCTCAACACCCCGATCCGCGCCTTGCAGGCCATACTCTCCATCGTCCTCTTGGGCATCAGCGGCTACGGTATGTCATCTTACTTTGGGTCCTCTGCGCTGGCAATCACTGACAGTCCCCCCTATGCAGTAACGCACTGGTACATAACGCACACCATCCGTTCCATCTACCCCTACCAACTCGTCGTCATGATCACGGTCGCGACGCTCAGTCTCCTCACCATGCCCTATCTTTTCTTCAACCCACCGCTGCAGATCACCCGTGGCAATCGCACATCCAATCCACGCTTCTTCAACAAATGGGCCGTGCTGGGGCTGGATGTCGTGATTGCGGTGCTGTGGTTTGTGGCCTGGATTGAACTGGCCGTCTTCCATGCGAACCTGAGGCTGTGCTTTGGACACGTGTGTAAATTCATGGGCGTTGGTGCCGGCTTGGGTGCATTTGTCTCGTGAGTCCAGCAACTACACCACAGGCACAGGTCACTTTCTAATCATCATTCAGCGTTCTCTACCTAGCGACTGCCACTCTCGCAGCCCTTCACGTGCTGCGCACTCGTGACAGCAAGCAATCCTCACCAGAGCACCACGCCGCTTGGGTGGGCACGGAGGAAAAGTCCAACAATTAAACGACAAGATGGTCGATGCAAGCGAGGCGCGGACCGGCTCCCCTCATCTGCAACTCTTGACGCGCAGCAAGCTTGACGGTGCACATATCAATCGAAACAGGAACATAGTGAGAACACATGTCAGAATGATCGTATGAAATGACGGCAATGCATACAGGGAATCGTTCGCACATCTCAGATGGGATTTGGGGGACAACGCAATCCTTCGGCGAGACACAGGGGATCGAACAGGTTTGGAGCTGTACATAAACATACCTTTCTTCGTTAGGCAAAACCAATTTCTTCGTCTCGCACAACCTCATTCACTTTGCCGTGTAAAGCTACATTCATTCACTCATTCACTCACTCCTCTCTCACTACTAGCTCGTTTCGAGTCCTTCTATTAATATTTCTTCCCTTCATTCACTGTCTCCGCTACTGGCGCGATTCGTCACGTGGACTGGCAATTGCGACATTCACGCTAGCAGTGGGAGCTCGTGGGTGGTGTGCGGGGATGAAGCTTCCAAGAAGTCGGCCCCTCGGCCGCACAGTGGCAGAACACGCATGAGAAATGTTGAATTGTACGGAGTACTGATCTCTTTTCTAATTAACAGATGAACAACTAGATCTGCTTCGCATTTCCAATTTCGAGAATCGTTTTTTCTGGCAATCATGGCATCCGACGCACCTACCCAAAAGTTCGAAACGCTGCAACTGCACGCCGGGTGCGTTTTCCCCCTCCCCTAGATCTCCCCTGCATGTCTCCCTGGAGTGTACGTATTGACAGCCCCGTGAATATCACAGCCAAACCCCCGATCCGGCCACCAACTCCCGCGCCGTGCCCATCTACGCCACCACGAGCTACGTATTCAATGACTCCGACCACGGCGCCCGCCTGTTCGGGCTTAAGGAATTCGGCAACATCTACTCCCGCATCATGAACCCCACCGTGGACGTGCTGGAAAAGCGCATCGCCGCGCTCGAAGGAGGCGCTGCCGCCATTGCGGCGGCCTCGGGGCAAGCCGCGCAGTTCATGGTCGTCGCCGCGCTGGCGCATACCGGCGACAACATCATCAGCACGAGCAACCTGTACGGGGGCACCTACAACCAATTCAAAGTCGCCTTCCCGCGGCTTGGCATCACGACGAAATTCGTCAAGGGGGACAAGCCTGAGGAGTTTGAGCGCTTGATCGATGACCACACGAAAGCGATCTACATCGAGAGCATCGGCAACCCGCGCTACAACGTCCCGGACTTCGAGGCCATTGTCGCGGTGGCGCACAAGGCGGGCGTGCCCGTTGTGGTCGACAATACCTTCGGAGCGGGCGGGTATTTTTGCCGGCCGATTGATCACGGGGCGGATATCGTGGTGCATTCGACCACCAAGTGGATCGGCGGGCACGGCACAACGATTGGGGGGATTGTCGTCGACAGCGGCAAATTCGACTGGGGGAAGAACGCCAAGAGGTTCCCCCAGATGAATGATCCGAGCGAGGGGTATCATGGCCTGAAGTTCTGGGATACGTTTGGGAGCATCGCGTTTGCGATGAGGGTGAGGGTGGAGATTCTGCGGGATCTCGGCATGGCCATGAATCCCTTCGCGGCGCACGAATTTATCCTCGGGGTGGAGACGTTGAGTCTGCGGTGTGAGAGGCATGCGGAAAATGCGTTGAAATTGGCCAAGTGGTTGGAGGGGAACGAGCATGTCGCGTGGGTGAGCTATCCCGGCTTGGAGAGCCATCAGAGTCATCAATTGGCGAAGAAATACCTGCCCCGGGGTTTTGGGGGGGTGTTGAGTTTCGGGGTGAAGGGAGGGAAGGCGGCGGGGAGTCAGGTGGTGGATGGGTTCAAGTTGATTTCGAATCTGGCCAAGTACGTCTCTCCTGCATCTTCCTATTCAGTACGCTTGCTGCTGAAGACGGGGCTAATGTGATGGGAACAGTGTCGGTGACTCCAAGACGCTGGCCATCCACCCTTGGTCGACGACGCATGAGCAATTGAGCGATGATGAGAAGCAGGACAGCGGTGTGACCGAGGACCTAATCAGGATATCTGTTGGCAATGAGCATATCGACGACATCATTGCCGATTTCGAGCAGTCTTTCAAAGCAAGCGGAGCAGCAAAGCCGGAGGCTGGCAAGGACGGACAAGAGAAGAACGGTGAATTAACGGGTGGAACAGAGGTTTCCGCAGGGGCCAGTGGAGCAACATGAATAAGAGCTCGAAGGGCGGAATCTACTGTCTTCTTATGAAATGTGACCATACCCAACCGTTATTGGAAAATCCTTGGCTACATATTGAGTGAGAAAGGGCAATCCAGTGGCAGATCAGCCAGCATTCCGATTCCTGCAGTTAAATCTCACTCCGAACGGCATGTGTAAGCAACAGATCTGCCCCAAACCTTACAGTAGTGGATGGCGGACCGGATGATGGAGGGTTCAGATCGCACCCGCGATTGACTCGACGTCATCTTGCAGGCTACGGCCGGGCCCACTTGGGGCAGCCGAGGTTCAAATTGGTGATCAAACGAGCCTGCGAGCTCCTTGTGCGCCGCGGTCATTGTCACTCCGCAAACACTTAATCTTGGGATTGCATTCGCATCAGATTGCGAGGAATAGACGTTAGCAACCATGATAACTTCACGTTCAGCATAGAGGCGAACCGGTACCAGATCCCGCCCCCATTCGGATGATCGTATTGACCCCGGACTAATTGAAACTCCCAGCATTCGTGAAAGAGGTCAAGGCCTGTCAGCCCCAGTTTCAGGACGACTTTCACATTCCCTGCTGTCCATCCTCAATTCTGAACTCAGATATGGCTCATGTCGAGCGCGGAAGGGAGATCAGCATCCCTCCGCCGAGAGGCCAACCATACTCCATCACACTTCCTGGATCGAAGAAGGAGGGGCGGACGCCTGTGTATAGGCAC
Source organism: Ramalina intermedia (assembly GCA_003073195.1). Lineage (NCBI taxonomy): Eukaryota > Fungi > Ascomycota > Lecanoromycetes > Lecanorales > Ramalinaceae > Ramalina > Ramalina intermedia. The sequence continues at coordinate 24,495 of PEKF01000007.1, forward strand.
CATAAGTTCAAGGATGGTCTGCTGAGGAGCTTGGATCCAAATGTGGCCACTGCCCATGATATGTTCGAGGGCTCAGGTACGCACAGATACTACGCCAATCATGGGGTCTGCCTCTGATCTCCTGCAGCGAATCGTTATCCCAAGAACAGATGCCTTGGATGGCGCCCATACATCGCCGAGACGAAGTCCTGGGGCAAATACGAATGGCTGGACTATGCGACTGTGCAGAGACGAAGAGCGAATTTGGGGGTTGGCCTTGTCTCCATCAACAAAGACGCTGGGGTGAAGGAGAGCAAGTACGGCATTGGCATTTGGTGCCAAAACAGACCGGAATGGCAGATATCAGGTAGGAAGATCAGCCCCCCTGCCCGAGGCCCGTCGCTAAGTAAGGCCAGACTTGGCTTGCATGTCACAATCACTCTACTCCGTCTCCCTCTATGATACACTCGGACCCTCCACGACCGAATACATCGTCAATCATGCCTCCTTGCCATGCGTCATCACCTCCTTACCGCACATTCCCACTCTTCTCAAGCTGAAGCCGCGGCTACCAACATTGAAGATCATCATCTCTGTGGACGCTCTGGACAACGGCGATAGGGAGGGTCACTCCAAAGATGCATTGCTTAATTCGCTTGCTTCGGAAGTGGGCGTGAGGATCTACTCGTTCGAACAGGTCGAAGCTATAGGAGCCTCTTTTGGCACACCTCTTTATCATCCTCCAGGACCGAACGATATGCTCACGATAAACTACACATCCGGCACCACTGGTCCGCCAAAGGGCGTCACCATCCTCCACTTCAACGCTGTGGCAGCAGGCTCCTGCGGCTTCGCCACTCTTCCTCAAACCCCCAAGGACGTCCTAATATCCTACCTCCCTCTAGCCCACATTTACGAACGCATGAACGAAGCCTACGCCCTCTGGGCAGGCGGCGCCATTGGCTTTTTCCACGGCGATATCCTTGGCCTGGTGGACGACCTGCAACAGCTCAAACCTACCTTTTTCCCCTCTGTCCCCCGCCTCTACAATCGCTTTGGTGGTGCCATTCGCGCGGCCACTGTTCAGCAACCCGGCCTCAAGGGCTCTCTCTCACGCTACATCATCAGCACCAAGCAAGCCGCCATGCATCCCCCGGACTCTCCTACCGCAACCAACAAACACGCCTTCTACGATCGGATATGGGGTCGCAAAGTGGCCTCCGCCATGGGCCTTCAGAACGCCAAGAGTATGGTGTCCGGCTCCGCCCCACTGGATCCAAGCCTGCACGGCATGCTCCGTGCTGTCATGGGCAACACCTTCGTCCAGGGCTACGGCCTCACCGAGACCTTCGCCCAGGGGCTCTGCCAAGGCGAGGGCGACCTCTCCGTGGGCAACTGCGGCGGCGTGTCCCCCACCATGGAGCTCTGCCTCATGGATGTGCCGGACATGGAATACTATTCCACCGACCAGCCGCAGCCGCGCGGGGAGCTCCTGATGCGCGGCAACAACCTCTTTGCCGGGTACTACCGCAACGAGGAGGAGACCAACAAGGCCATGCTTCCGGACGGGTGGTTCAGGACAGGGGATGTAGCCACGGTGGATTACCTGGGGCGGTTCCAGATCATCGATCGGGTGAAGAACGTGCTGAAGCTGGCACAGGGGGAATACATCTCCCCCGAGCGGCTCGAGAATGTCTACCTCTCCCACCTCAATTACCTGGCCCTGGCGTTTGTGCACGGCGATAGCCTGCAAACGTTCCTCGTCGGCATCTTTGCCGTGCAGCCGGACATGTTTGCACCCTTAGCATCCAAGATCCTGGGAAAGGAGATCGCATCCACGGATGCGTCGGCCATCAAGGCCGCCTGCGATGAATCCAAGGTGATCCAAGCGATCCAAGATGATCTGGACAAAGTGGGCCGGAAGAACAAGTTCGCGGGCTATGAGCGCGTGAAGCGGTTCCGCTTGATGGTGGATCCATTCACCATCGACAATGAATTGTTGACGCCGACGTAAGTTGCTCCGAGTAATCCTCCATGCCCCCAATTTCCTCCTCGAGGGTTTGAGTGGGCGCAATGAAACGAAAGCTAACCCTGACCGTTTTGTTCCACAGGCTGAAGTTGAAACGTCCCACCACGGCGAAGATGTACAGGAGCGTGCTGGATCAGCTGTACGCCGAGGCGCTGGCGGAGGAGGAGGCGCAACATCGGGCGATGCCGAAGGCGAAACTGTAGAGAGCCTTTTGTTCGCACGTGTTCGGTTTTTGCTTTTCCAGGGAGGAAGTTGTGCTCGCATGGCAAGGCGGGTGACGACCAGTAGCCTTCCTCGTAGTATTTGGATGGGCTCATGAGATAAGTCGCTATGGGTGGCATAGCATAGAATACTTTGCGCTGCCTGAAGTTTAGACTCCAAGTCAGAGTAGAGGTACATGATCAAGATGATCCACTGGTATGCGCGTTTCTTCTCTTGTCTCACAGGGAAGAGGACATCGCGTGACTCGGCAACGTGCATAAGGAGATTGTACAATATTAATACAGATAAGAACAGCTTGCAAATCAGCCTCTATAGCTAAGGGGTATAGCGTTGCACTTGTACCACAAAGATATGCAAAGGTCCGTCGTTCAAATCGGCGTGGAGGCATCGACAAATCAATCTTGTCTCCATGAGAGGCCCACCCTTTTTTTTGTCGGGCTCCTTCAAGGCGAGTTCGAAAAGGAGAGTTTTGGTGGGGTTTTGGGGGAAGAGGCAGTTGGGAAAGATCTGGGGATGACAAGGGGAGGGGGGATATTCAAGGGGTATATAAAGGCGGGTTTTTTCTATCTACGGCTCCTGTACAGGCAATGAGCTACTCCCCCTTCAAACGTATGTCGTCCCGCTTTTTCTCATATACATAACCTAGGTGGCTATCAGATGCAAGTCCATGATCAGGTACAGGCCCTTGACCCCAATCTTCCCCCCTTTGCCCACAAGCGACGGTCAAGAAAAGAAGCGAGGGTATCATCAGAACCACATTCCCAACATGCATCCAGCCAACCTCAAAGCCAAACCAACTAGAGCCCCTGATCCCCGTTTTTCTCAAAATCGATACCTCGGTTTCCTCGGCTGCTGCTGCTGCAGCTCATCCAGGCCCCGGGACGGTGTCCCATCCATGCCGCCCGCCTCAGGCACCGTGACACCCGCCGGCGGCAACCCGTACTCCATCTGCATGGGCGGAGCCGTGGGGGCATGCGTGGAGGGCCCACCACCAGCACCGACCGCCTGATCCCTCGCCTCGTTATGGTCACCGAATGGATCATTCGCCTGATCTGCTCCCGACGACGACGAGTGTTCAAGGAATCGCTGATTCGACGGCGGCGGCGGGGACGCAAACATGCCGCCTCCTCCGGCGGCTGTCATCGGCAACCCCCCCACCCCATTTGGTTGACCACCGCCCCCACCAGCGGGCTGCGACGCCGCCGCCGCCGGACCATTAGCAGCAGTGGTAGCGAACAGCCCCCCATGCTGCTGCAACCCGCCCTGTTGTCCTTGTCCCGCACTGGTCAACCGCCGCGCCTGCAGCAGCGCGCGCTGATGCCGCGACATGGCCGTCGCCAGCTGATCGTTCGTCTCGATCAGCGTCAGCAGGGTATCCTCATCGGGGGCGGGGCTGTCCGAGTGGATGTACGTCTGCATGGACCGGCTCGCGGATTGGCACCGCTCCACGAACTCCTTGATCAGCTCGTTGCCGAGGACCTCGGCGGGCGGGGTCGTCTGCACCAGCTGCGAGAGCAGTTTGGCGGATGTTTTGGCTTCTTCGACCCGTTGGGCGAGCTCGGCGGGGGCGGGGAGGGATTTGGGGGCGCGTTGGTTGTAGTTGTTGCCGTTGTTGTGGTGGTGTTGGCGGGCGAAGTAGTTTTGTTGTTGGGTGACTTGCTGTTGGTAATTTTGGGGGTTGTTGACGCGGGCGCCGGGCTATGGGGTGGATTGAATTGTCCTCGTCAGCGAAATGCCCCACCCACCCAGTGTAATTCCGTGTAAAGATTGAGAAGAGGGGGGGAGAGGGAAGGGACGGGACAAACCCTCACCTGCATGCCGGACCGCTTCTCCTGCTTCGCCTTCTCCTTCTTCCACATCTCCCGGAGCCCCGCCAGGGTCTCATCCTCGGGTTTTTGCGTTTCGAACGATTCGAGCGTCTCCCGCAGGATCTGCTGCACGCTCATGTCGCGTCCCTCCCGCAGCAGCTCTTTGACCGCGGTGACGAAGCGCGCGTCGATGTTTCGCGTGAAGGACTTGCCCGGGTTGTCCGCCAGTATGCGGACCAGCATGATCGAGTTGTATTGGACGTATGCCCGTTGGTGGTTCTTGGCGGACAGGAACTTCCGGATCGCCAATGCGGCTTGCCCTGCTGCAGCCGGACTCGACTCGGCGGCTTCGACCACGGTCGGTAGGTGCAGGACTTCATCGCCCTGGAATTCGTCGTCAGCTGCGCCACCCGAATGCAAGTGGGAGGGGGGCAGGGATCGTGGGGAAGACTGACGGTATTGTTGGGCCCACCCGATTCGCAGAAGAGCCGCTGCCACCGGTCAGAATGTCGCACTCAAGACTTTTGTGAGCGATATCACGGACCACGCCCCGGGCTACGGTGGCCTCTGGTGAGTCGCCATCTGGGACCGCCTTCTCGGAGATATCACCTGTGCCATGTCTCAGTCGCAAATTCAGATCTGAAGAAGCTGGGAGTCACACTGTTTCTTCTATTTATAGAGCCCCAGAGTCGCTTGTGCATGATGGTTGTGTATTGCGGATGCGAATATGTACAGGATTGTGAACGTCTATGCCCAGGAGGTGGGTCCTCCGATGGTCGAGACCGTGAGGCTGTGATTTTATACCAGCTTCTGATTGGCTGAGATGGATTTAGAATGAGTAATCGCACCGCTATCCTTCACCATCCTTCATGCTGACGGTGACACTGGCAAGTCTGGCAAAATTATTATCATGATCAAAGGAGGTATTCGGAACACCCTCCAAGCCTGAGATCATGAATCTTTTATCATTGTCTGAGAAGCTGGGCAAACCCTGAATGACGCGTTTGCTTATGAGTATCAATGTCTACAACAACCACACAGCCTCAATTGCCCCGTTCTCCCTTGGCGATTACTCAAGACGGCGTCCTTGTGATATCACGCGGCCCACTCTCTCATTCTCGGGTAGGTTTTCATCGAGAAACTCTCGGTAGCTCTAATGGAGGTCCCAACATTTGTTGAACCACTAAACCTGCTCGCAAGTGCGGGCATTCGGTCACGCCTTGCATATGGTCATTCGCTTGTGCTGACGTGCGTGCAAGACGATGCGCGAGATGGCAACGGTGAGATGACATACGAGAGGACCGAAGCTTGCCTCCCGACTTCAATCACAGTGCTCAAGAACAGCAAGTCAATGGCCGATCTGGAACGAACACATGAAGATTCGAAGCTCCAGATCGATGACTAGTTGTGCAGGCCGACTTTTAGATCGGTCGCAAAGCACCAGACACAGCTCAACTCTGGAGGTCACTGTCCAGACTGTCGAGATCTTTGTGGGCTGAAATTCGTGATAAGCTTTGCCCCCGAGAAAATACTTCAGACAGGGTAGAGGCCTTGTGTTGGCTCTTGCTCCCACGCATTCTCAGCTTTGTCACATCATCGGACAACCGATGTTTGCCGAGACATTTAGATCGTTAATGAAGGGTAAGGGATCGTCAGCTGTCACTGTCATCCTCGTCAGTGGACTCGACCAGCAGGTTGCCGCTCTTTCCTATCCTGTCTGCAATACTTCCTCCACTTTCGACATCGTACACTGTGCGAGGCATGGGTGAGATCAGACGAAATTTGTAGGAATGCTTGTACTCGTCCGGTTTTGTTTGGGTGGCTCCGTCGTTGGCGCCCAGAAGATCGTAGCATTCAACAAATGCATAGAGCTCTTCTACATCTGCTTGGGCGTCGAACTTGCGAAGCACACGTTCCCCCGAGGTCATTCGTATGCTGATTCGAGTGGTATCAACCGCCCCCGCTCCTGGCTCGGGGCGCAAGGTCTGTGCTCTCCATTTCCTCCATTGCTCTCTCTTCTGGATCTGCCTCTGTTGGGCCTCTTCCTTCATTCGGGCGGCCTGCGCAGCATTGGCCTGTTGCGCTTCGGCCTCTCTGCGTTGCCTTGCCCGTTCTCTATCTTGTGCCAGCGAACGCTCATAAGCGCTATTCTGCTCATCTCGTAGACTCCGCGTCGCTTGTTGTTCATTCCGTTGGGCTCTCGCTCTGGTCAAGACTGATGATTGCTGCTCCATTGCCCGGCGTATTGGGGCGACAAATGCTGATGGGGAACTGCTGCCACTGATGCGAGCTATGGTTGACATGGAGGTAGAGGAATCCTGGGGAGTATGTGCAACCAAGGCGACAAAAGGGAATTTGCTGCAGTTGAGCGAGGTTGAAACCTCGTAGGCTTCCGGGTCTTGGACATTTCCCCCCCATACCAGAAGTTCGCTCGCATTGCTGTTGAGGAAGTCGGTGATTTCGGGGGCGAAAAGAGTCTCCTGCACGAACGAGGCCGTGTCATCGTGCTCGGGGGAGATGAGAAGGACGAGCAAGAACTTGAGATCTTTCTTCGCCAAGTCGTACGCTTGGGAATAGCCGCCCTCGAAGAAATGCAGGCCGTGCGAGCCATAGTCCTCCTCCAATTCCCTTGCAAATCTTGCAGCGGTATCTCGTGGACTCAAAGGTCTCCTACCGGATCGTATCCGTGGCGATGGTCTCGTGACAAAAAGACCGGGAAGTAGACGTGGGATAACAGAGAGCAAGTATCCGATTAGGGAGAAAGAGCCTCCCACTATCTTGGTGAGGATATTGAAGGGGGCAAGAAGGATCTGAACCAGCACTGGAGGAGCATAGCTTTTCTGGCTTTCTGGCTGAGGTACTACTCGTGGAGCAGGTTCTCGGGAAGAAGAAGCAGGTGATGTTCGAAAGGAGGGGAAGTCGTTCAGTGTCTCTCTATGTGATGAGGCAGCAGGAGGCGAGGCAGGCAAGGCGGCTCGTGCCTCTGCGACGGGATCGGGAGCTTCTCCATCGAAGAATTTTGCAATAGCTATCTAGAAGGACTATAAGCACCAAAGATGGCCTTAAGTGAGAGTAGCAAGCAGACCTGCACATTCCACTCGGATCGTTGCAGCAACGGAATGGCCGCAGATGGTTCTTGGTTGGTCACGGAGGTATATGTCCCCAAGGCAAGCTGCTGGCTTTCACTCAGCTGTGCAGCATCGAGGCCAGGGTTAGCCATCGACATGAGCAGGGCCGGGTGGTGATGGTAGAATGTTGTATCAGGCTGACAATGATTTGGGAATTTGGGAAAGAATAAAATAAATAAAATAATGAAACCTTTGCCCGAGGCACCGGCTTTAGTGGCGCGGTGATAAAATAAAATCCCATCAAAATTGCAGAGCAGTGCGCGGTCGCCTTGGGTGGTGGTGGAGCAGCGACGCCTTTCCCTGCGCCTCCCCACGTTTCATTGTCTCCAGGCACAGCTTCGGAGGGAGAAGGCTTCCGCAAGCTGTGCTTCGGTTCTGCATGACTCTTCTTTGTGTGTTCATTCATTCATTCATCTTCCGCTGTATATCTACCATGCGTCAACTACGCATCTACGTGTATACAATTCCGGATACCGACAGAAGCACCAGAAGGTGGAATTTCAGCACTTGAAGTGACATGTTGTACCAGCTCCATGATGTGGGTGCTTCCTTGGTCGACCCTTTCGCTCGCTAATGGCCCATTGCAGAATAAATCCATCTCCACCGCCATGGCCGATAGATAGCTTGCGCATGGAGCAACGCCCATTTAGCAGACATACCGGCAACATAGATATGCCGCAGACTGGGACATCGCCCGGATTTAGGCCTCGAAGTACGCACAAGACCAATGGCAATATCAATGCCCGGAACCCCCCATGAAATTCCCGTCACTGATCCGCCTGTGTCTTCCTAGGTAGCGGGAAAGATATACCCTGTCGAAACGTTGCCCTCTTTGGCCAGTGTCGAAGGGCTGGTGTGCAGACTTGGGCTCCTGTCTGTCTTGCCCACATGCTGAGGCCACGTCAGATTGTACCTTCTACCACCCTCCTCTGAAACCGATCCCTTCCCAAAACCAGACAGACAAGTGAGCAGACCAGACTTGACCGCCGAAGTCACCCGAACGAATCTGACGGGAACACGAGCAGCATGAAGAAACGATTCAACGTTGACTCTCCGAGCTTCACACCCTCAACCCTGGCACCCAATGGCACCAGCGCCCCTTCCAAGACTCCTGGTCTGTCTCCGAGAGCAGCCAGTGCCGCCCCCTTTCAACCAAAGAGCCTCACCCCAGCCTCGAGCGTCGCCTCTTTCTCCAGCTCCAATCCGAAGTCCTACAATCCCAATGCCCCTGACTGGGTCAGCTCCGAAACCCAAGACTTTGTCCCTCAGAACTTCACCAACCTCTCTGTGAGTTTGTGTCTCCTGCGTCTGCCTTTCCTTGCAAACGATCCGCGCTTTCGTCAAAGAAGCATGTCACCGTAGGGCATTGGCGCATTATCAGACCAGTGCATAATTTTTTGACTTGGGCTTCTTGCCGGCTCAAACTCCCCATTAGCGATGTCTTTTCCGAAACTGAGCAAGCCGTGGACATGAATGCATTTAAAAGGTCAGGGCTCGTGTACGGAGTGAAGTGGCCTGTGAGCTTTGACGAGGCCAAGAGGATGGCCTCTTGTACTTGACAATGCACTCCACTCGGGGACTCGGGAATGTGAAATGCTCGATTGTGGCTGTCAATATGTCACATCCAATAATGCGTGGTTTTCTCGTCTGTATGAAGTTGATGTCGTACATCGGGAATGGACGGCTGCGAACTGAGGACCGGCTTCCATTAGCGAAATTCCCTGCGATATGTTTGGATCCCCTGCGCAGAAAAAGCCTACGTCGTGCAAATTTTGGCTAATGTTTCATACCTTTAGATTGACGGCAACTCCGACTATAACGATCTTTACGGCAGCCTCCACGACTCCTCGAGTACAGCACAATTACCCAGTATGGATCAGCAACACTCGAATTACCATTTCGGCTCGGGCGTGAATGGTGCCCAACATACCTCGTATCTGACCGGGACCGGATCATCATCCCAAGTGGTAGGTCATTCTCGTCCAGGGAAGATTGGTAACAGAATTGATCTCTCCTTCAGCTCCAGCATCATCTCTATGCTCCGATAGATTCCCACGCAAGCGGTACGAAGCCGCACCAAAGGCTTGGCAAGGATGTTTTTATACCAGAAGAACTCCGACTCAAACTTCACAAGAAAGCCGAAGCAACCTTGAGAAGCTTTTCCAATTCGCAACTTCCCAACGTCGAATACTTTCACACCCTCACGCCCCTCGAGGCCATCACTCACCGTACCATGACATCAGCCGCACCTCAGAGCACCGTGTACAAAGCCGTCTCGGACCAAGATGGCAAGACCTATTCACTTCGCCGGATCCATGACTGTCATCTGCTCAGAGACTCACCGTCGTCGCAAGCAGTCAGCTCGCTGAAAGGGAAATGGTCACGCATCAATAACAGCAGCGTGGTCACTAGCCACGTCGCCTTCAGCACTCAGGCATTTGGTGACACTTCAGTCATCATCGTTTCCGACTTCTTCCCTGACTCCATCACGCTTCGAGAACGACATTCACCTTCTCAATTACGGCCACCAAGCCGTGTCTATACCCCTCCAATACCCGAATCCACCCTCTGGTCTTACCTCGTCCAAATGGCGAACGCATTAAAAGCCATCCACTCGATAGGCCTTGCCGCCCGTTCCATGGATTCAAAGCAATGGCTCCTGGTCGATGAAGACCGCATCCGCTTCAATGCCTGCGGCCTCGCCGACATCACCGACCCCACCACCACCACCCCCCTCCACGAGCTTCAACGCCAAGACCTTCGAAAAGCAGGCGACATCATCTTCTCCATCGCCACCACCACCGCCGCTACCCAATCCAAATCCCGCCCCGCTGACCACTTCACCCGCTCCTATTCGGCTCGCCTCCGCAACGCCGTGGACTGGCTCCAGAACCACGCCGCCCCCTCCGAATCCGCCGACATGATCGACGCCTTCCTCACCCTGATCGGCCCGGACGTCATCGACACCACCAACTCCTCCCTCCACCTCAACGACCACCTGACCTTCCACCTCGGCCGCGAGCTCGAGAACTCGCGACTGGTCCGCCTCCTGTTCAAGCTCAACGCGATCAACGAGCGGCCCGAATACGCCGACGATCCCGCCTGGCGGGACCAAGGCCAACGCGCCGCCATCAGCCTGTTTCGCGATTACGTGTTCCATCAGGTGGATGCGGCGGGCCAGCCCGTGGTGGACATGGGCCACATGCTGGCGTGCCTGAATAAGCTGGATGTCGGCGTGGAGGAGCGGATCATGCTGGTGAGTCGCAACGAGGCCACCGTGATGGTGGTGACGTACCGGGAGATGAAGAGTGCGGTCGAAGGGGCGTGGGGGGAGCTGATGAGGAGGAGTAGTGGCGGGTGATGGTGGGTATTCTTTCGAAATTCAGAAAAGGTAAATCCTGAGAAGGGGAAGAGAAATGGCGGCTGAATTCAGAAAAGAGACACTGAACGGCGGTTGAAGCTAGAACGGGGTAGAGAAGTGGCGGTTCAATAGAGAGCAGCGATTTTGGATCGGGGCAGAAACCGGATGCCTCGTAGTCTCACTCGAAAGCTGACAGATAGCTGCGATATGGGTGGAAATGATTGGATGAGTGGGATATATAAATGGGAGCGAAATGAGCGGCCTGTTCTCTTGTTTGAACCACAATGTAGCTGCTTTCGCTAGGAAATATTAAAATATTTACATTGAAGATTTTGGTGCAATTCAACGGGGTTTTTGGAGGTGTTGATTCGTTTCAAAAGATTCCTTGGAGGCGACCCTACAGGGCATAACGTGGTCTCTCAATATCTGGACAGATCTTGATTGTGGGGTGAACAGCTATGGTTTTATTTCCACAGGCGTTTGACGGTGAGCCGGCAAGTCACGATGTGATTCATCAATATTTTCACAGATGTTAGATGTGGCTGCAATCCAGTAGAAAGGGGCGAATAATTTCTGACATTCTGCTGTCCTTTTCGTCCAACCCACAGACGCGGATGATTATCATGCAGAATGGGAGGGGGAGCAGGGTGGCCATCCCAGTGTGACCTTTCCATACCGCCAGCCTTTCATTGTAACTGAAAGTCAGGTAGAAGGGTGCGTATCCTTCCTGGGGTTTGGTTTTTTTCCCGTCTCAGCCACAGAAGTGGATGAGTATTGTGCAAAGGGAGGGCAATATGATGTGTATCGATTCCAAATACTAACAGATCTTGATCGCGGCTGAGAGTAACCAATCTTTGTCCAGAAGCGGTTCTGAGGCTGTATGAGCCGGCATGCGTGTATGCAAGATCAATCCTCTTTCTCGAATTCCCAATCTTTTGGTTTGCTGGACCTCCATTCCATCCTCCACAGTCAGGCGCTTCCTACATTAACTCAGTCCCCAGTGTTCCGCAAAACATTATTCGGAACATTGTTTCCAGAACCCTGCTCCATGCTATTTATGCATAGCTCCACTCACCCACAACCTTCTTCTGTTGCGGCTCCCTATTCCCGCAACGCAAGACATCTCCCCAACTTTTGGTTTTTGGCATGACGGCGGCTCTTACCATGCAAGTCAGCAGCTGACAGCGCAATCCCGCACACAGGAACAGCCGCCGCTGGGCTGAACATTCGACCTATCACTGGCATGATCGACGAAACTTGTCTTTGACCATCCCACCACCTCCCGTTCCCCGTGTGACGGTGTGAGAAGTCGGTTTGTGCGTGTATATCCATGCTGCAAATCATCTGGATAAGACAGACTGTTGGGGGCTAAGGATGCGGAGAAACCATGGATGAGGAGGAGAGACAAACTTGTGATCAGCTGTCAGGCTTTGGGAGCGGTAAGCGAGAAACACATCCTTTGTGGTGAGGGGGGAGAGCGCCGAAGATGACTTGATAAAGACGCATGACTGCTCTCTCGATCTTGCTGTCGAGATCAATTGTATATGATCGGAGAAACCCCACAGACGAGGCATTGACCTCTCGAGTAGTAACATGGTCGCCTTCCAGGCTCTCGGTTTTGCCACGGGTGCTATCCTGCTTTTGCAGAATGTTCTGCAGAGCCAATGTTCCCCATTATCATTGTCTCGCAGAGCAACAGGTCCTCCTCCCCTGCCCGCCAATCTCACATCGTAAGAGCGGATAATCTCCACAAGGCAAAACATCGTGGTTTGCTGATTCCAGACAGCTTCATCGCCAACAACAACCTCAGCGAAATCCAGAATACCCACGTGGCACTCGACATCAATCCTTTTCCCCTCCACGTCAGCCACATCGACCCTTTCAAATTCGATGACTTTATGGAGGCCGCGGTGCCAAAGATCAAAGACGACATCCAGACGCACGGCGGCAAAGACACCCCAGTTGAAGGGGGTCGGTGGGATCTCGCCACTGTCGGGGTGGCAATTCTGTTCGTCAAGGATGTTCATTACACGGGCGAATTGACGTACGGCATGATTGATGAAGCGCTGACGGAGCTGTTCTTCACCTTTGCGTTGTATAATTTTCGAGAGAGTAATCTCAAGGTCTATGAGGACGGGGGAGACAACAGATTGATTTCAAGGGGGTATATTGCGAAAACTGTGAGGGGCCCGCAAGGATCCTCGTTAATCGATCCGGGCGATGCGTCGAGTGTGGCTGTGACAAGGTAAGAATGTCTTGATCTGGAGAAGTGATCGTAGCCAAATGATGACTGCTGGAGAATCCGGAGTGGGTGAGAGTCGAAAAACGTTTGATTAGATTTTGCGCTCAACTTGAACGCTGTGCACCGTCAAGGTGGCGGGCTCAAGTCTAGACCATCAACCTTTAATTCAAAGCTGTCCATTCTGCCGTAGCTTCCTGCGACGTCAAGGTCGAGCCTGCCTCTCTCGCAGTCCTCAAAATCGACCATGGCGGTAAGTATCTCGTCCTCAGCCTCCCATGCGGGACCTGCGAGTACTTTGCCAGTGGGAGATACGATACAGGAGCCACCTCGGCAAACAAAATCGGATTCCTCGTCTTTCAAGGTGCTAGATGCAGGATCGGACGACGGCCCACTTTGAAGAGCATCGGTGGACGCAGGAAGGGCGAGGATGTGGCTCTTGGGTGCCTGTGTGGACACTGCGTTTTCTACATCTTCGGTGCCTTCGTCGTCTGCCGGTATCTGACTGAAGTGCAGGGGCGACGTAGATTTGTCGAGGGCATTTGCTGGTTCAGAGGGAGATTCTAGCGGGTCTGTTGAAGGCCACGTAATCTCATGATTGTCTTCAGTCCTCGTGATGACCGATCTTCGCCTTGATTTCTTGCCAGGCCCTGCGTTATCCTTCGAGGCATCGTGTTTACTATCGGAGGTTTGGCCCCTGATCCATGGTGGGAGATTCTTTTGTCTGACGCATTGATTGGCGCTCAAGACAAAGCATCTCCCTTCCAGGGCAATGGTTTGCACAAGTGGAAGCCATGTGTCTCGAGCATCAGCAGTTGGTGCTAGGTAGAGATTGACGTTCTGACTGTAGAGAGAGAACCGCAGTAAGGGCATGTAATTCTCCCAGCAGATAGCAGAAGCCAGAGTCAGATCGACCCCGTTGATGGTAGTCGTCACGGCTCGCAAGGTGGAAGGCGACCCCTGAGCCCAAATCAGCCGTTCGGTGCCGGTTGGCATGACTTTGCGTCTCTTTCCAATGCATCCAAGTCTTGGGCAGATATAGACAGCAGCGCAGTAAAGAGATCCACCGGCCTTCTCGACAAGTCCCACAATCAAGAAAATTTGCGTTTCTCGGGCAATTGTTTCCAGCCTCTCCCTGGTTCCATCGCCTCTATACTCACTACCTTTCCGGACTTCGAGTTTTCTGTCTACCCATTGATCCCCTCCCCCGGGAGGAGTGTCTCCCAGATCGATTGCCGAATGAAAGTAGTTTAAGAATTGCTCGCGGCCATTGTCATTGCGAGCGCCCACAGATGAGCCGAAGCTGCAAGTGCGTGGATAGCCACCCAAGTAGGCTTCAGGGAAGAGTACGAGGTGAGCACCAGCTCTTGCGGCCTTACGAACAAGAGATGCAAGGGAATCAAGGGTGGCTCCAACATCTGGCCTGGTGTGAGACTGAACGACTGCAAGCGTGAGTTTCTTAGGCATTCTGTTGTACCGTACGAACACAAAGGCGTTACGATGAATGCACAGACATGAACGAGAGGATTTTAAATTGAATGAAAAGGTCAATGAACTTGTGACATTGTCAATGGCAAGGTCATTAGAAGGTGACGGAATGGTCTGAGGGGTAAGTGGTAGCTGCAATTACGTCACATGCTCTATTTCATAATTTCAGTTGCATAAATATGTGCGTTGAACATGTCGAGACTGGTGAATTATGAACAGTGCCATGTCTTGAAGGAGAGATGCCTCCTGGCGCGGCCATACTCAAATACCGTCAGCGGTTGATCTCGTCTCATGCAAATACCAACCGGAATCGGCCATTGCATCCAGCTCAAGATCGAATGATGAGAGGCCAAAGGATCGAGCAAGGCAAGAGACTTCGAGTAGTGATTCAAACGAGAAGCATAGATGCAAGGAACAACAAAGGAGCATGGACAGAGAGTAACCTTGTTCTCACCATCTGGAAGGTATTCCTGTATATCTCACGTTCAACTCACTCGATCATCTCAACGTTCGCTCACTGCTCACTGATAGAGAGTATCTTTCCCCCCCGGCCTTCGTGCCAGGTCGACATGCTTCGTGAAGCACCAAGCGCTTGTCTCAGCATCCGCCGCATTCCCTAGCACAGCCCCTACCTCCTATTTTGATTGCTCGGCTCCACGGAACCTGTGCAGGAGCTACAGCCTGATCGCCCCTGCGTCCGTGTTCGTCCTAAAACCAGTGTGCCTCCGTCTGACTGCTGTCGAGACGTTCGTTAGGCATGCTCTCAGGACCTGATGGGGCACACCCCCTTCAGTATGCCACTCGTGTTCGCATGTCGGAAATCTTTCTCTCGATCTCTCTCACACTCCTGTCGAGCTCTGCGGCGATCATTTGCTTCTTGTCGTTTGGCAATAACGGATATCGCTCGCACAGATCCCCATCAATGACGCCCTTGACAGGTACGTAATAACTCCTGTATATCAGATGATCTCTGCCCGCAATTGGAGCGTCTTCACTTCTCAAGTGCTGCTCCAGCGACTGAAAGAAATCCACGTCCTCTCGTCCCACGAAAGGGATGAATATCCCAATTGTACCCTGAATTCCCGCCCAGACAAGAATATCTCGCCCGCCGGCTACAAGCTGGGTCTTTTGAATGCTGGTTGGAATGTCTTGCACAAAGTGGTGGCACATCAATGCCAGTCGATTTGGTGTGCCCTGTAAGTACTGTCGCTCATGCATCAGATGTGCACCTGACCCGTCTTCGTCGGCCTCTTCCGAGGTTTTCTGGGGACATCGAAGGAGCCAGATATTGCCAAATTTGTCGCCACCCGCTACTGTCTCGTAATCTACCATTGTTGTGCTTGATGTCCAGCGGGGAACGCTATCATCCACGAACGGGATCAAACGATTCTCCTGGTACTTGTAGACAACGTAGACAACGCTCTCTTGCACGTCGCTGACTACGATGCGACTACCCTGGGTTTGCAGGCCGGTGACAAGGTTTGGGCTGACTTGTGCTTGACATTTGCGTAAAAGTTGCTTCAAACCGAGATCGTATATCCGTATCTCATTGCCAATACCGACCAGAAGCCGGCCTTGGAAGCCGAGCAGAGCTTGAGGCGGCTGTTCAACTTTGGTCTTGTGAATGAACTCAAGCTCTTTGCCCTCCTCAAGGAATCTGTAAACGTAGACGAACCCGGCATCGAAACTTCGCGGTGATACCTTGATATTCTTGCCCGTGCCCACAATGAGGAAGGTCTCATTTTCTTGGCTGGAGAATGTCACCGCGGCTACACTAACGGCAGCCTCGTTGTCCTCTAGATCGATTTGTGCTAGACAGCTCTTACTATCTAGAGGATCGACGATGTGAATGCATGAAGCCCAATGACCCTGAGCCCGAGGGTATCCAAATTCCGCTGGAGGAAGTATGGCTGCCTCTCCATTGACCAGACCCGTGTCATTTATTAGTTGCTGCCTAGTTGACGGTGCAAGTGTGTTGTTATCCGATTCAATGGTGTAGAAGAGGGGAAAGTCTGGATGACGAACAAACTTGCGAGGGGTGTACGTCAAAGGTATCGACTCTTGAAGGAGGCTGTCGCCTAGCTTCTCAATTGAGAATATCCTGAAGAGAGCAAGTTAGCTTCCTACTTTTGGTTCATATACCTCAAAGACGTAACACGTGCTATATCTCAGAAGGAACAATTGGAAATGCAGTGATTTTTATCACTCATGAGTTTTCGGTGATAGTGTATTGGCTCATCATGAAGAAAACGACGGCAATGAATCCAGTCTGACGGAAGAACTCACCTCAGGCTCTGTTTTTCGATCCCGACCACTCCTTCAGGGCATTGCTCGCTGCTGAAATTGGAAGCCCAATCAAGAGCAGGAAAGCTCAGTGGCGTTAGATTGAAACCCTTGGTTTGCGGATCCGAGTAGCCCAACCAAGCACGGGAGCTCAGAGCCAGGACGGACTGCTGTCCCTGGACGGAAACCTGGAAGAGCTCGACCCTCTTCGGCCCCAAGAATCGTGTCCTCGTGTCAGATAGCTCGCCAGTCACTTCGTCGAGGACCGTTCGCAGATAGACTCCAGACCATAACCCAATGTGAAGATACAGCGTTGAACCACCCGAACTGGAATCGGCCATGGCCATGATCTTCAAGGCACTTGGACCCGAGGTAAGAGCTTGGACGGATTTGTTCTCAAGGCATGAGTCGGGATCAAGACTCAAGATGCGGACGGTAGAATCATCGCAACCCACGGCCAAGAACTGGGTTCTTACACGACCTTCCGGTACCTCCCCAAGACTCAGGCAGGTGACAGTTCCAGTCATTTCGCGCCTCTCGTCGTACTCTGCGAGAGAGCCGTCCTCCGGATCCATCTCGAAGTAAGCAATCTCGCCCGAGCTCAACGCTACCGCGATCTGCCTTTGGTTAGTTGTAGCAGCTACTATTGAGCGATGCTGAGGCGCAGGCCATTCATTGACCCTTTTGTCGGCTCTGATATGCCTTATGCCTCGAGGATGCACTTGAATCAGCGCATCTTCTCCTAGCTGCTGCACTGCTAGGGTAGATGCTGAAGTGAGAAACCCCGTGTCCGAGACCTCCTCCACGTTCTCACCAATACTCAGGACCAGTGTTCCGTTCGAGAATGATAGGATAATATACGCATCAAATTCGTCACCCCGAGTGATTTTGGTAGTCCAGACACGAGTAGGGGGTGCGGGAAGCGGAGATTCCACAATATCCATGACTTCCAAACCATGCTTCAAGGTGCGGAAGGTGCTTCGAGCGCCTGTCCCACAAATGCTGTAGATCTGAGGTGCATCCTCTTCCGTGAGGTTGGCAACCTTGCTGTCCATCAAGGGATTCATCGACTCTATGCTTTCAACCAGCTTCACGTTTTCGGCAGGTCGAGGGGTGAAGAAGGCTGGCTTGTATGGTTGTCTTGGGTCTGATGGATATGAGTCGCTGTCAAATTCAATCTCATTATCGTCATTACCGAGCTTCTCGAACTGGTAGAAATGGTGGTTGCCTGTCTCACTGGCAACGAAGAGGAACCCACTCTTGAGAATGCAGAGGTTTGATGCCAGGGGTACGGTGTCGAAATACTTGATTATCAATTTTTTGACCTCTCCAGAAGCCTGGCCTGCATCATCCTCTGCCATTTCAATCGTTACCTTGAACAGATCGCCGTCCTCGCTTTGCAAGAGGAAAAAGAAGGCTCCGCGCATCTTATGCATCACTCCTGCAGTAATGTTTCGCTTCCGCTCAGGATTTTCGGCGGCTCCTCTTCGTCTTGGGATGGGGACTCTAAACTGGTCTTGATTGATGTGGCGATATGTGATGTTGTCGACACCACAGATCAGGACACCGCTAGGTCCATCTGCACCCCCAGGCACTTGCAACAGCATCGTAGCAGTCCGATCTACGGGGTCGTTCCACTTTCGCACCACGTGATTCAGCCCCAGATCCAGCTCGTAGTACACAAGCTGTTTTTCCACATCTTCATATGCTTGGCCCGTAGGATCCTGATCGATGTCGGAATAGTCGATCTCGAGCGCAGCAAATACAGGATTTTCGTAACCCACATCCAAGCCGACCATGGCAAAGACCAGAGTATTGGATTTGTGCGCCTCTAGCGGCGAGGAAATGGTAAGATCGGCTTGTGCGTTGCGGTTGAGAACGTAGACCAGCTTGTTCTTCTCCACGGAGGCTATCAAGCATGCCCTCCCCTTTGGATCGACTGCCAGATACTGGCCTGGTATCACCCGGCGTACTCCTGACTTCCCAAACGTCTCAAGGTGCAACCTGTTGAAACGGTTCTGGGCTGGAACATATTCAACAATGGTGATTCGTCCCGAGTCCGAGCCGATTATGATATAGTCTGGAAGGAAACTTCAGCATTATTCAAGCGACCGCAATCCCTCAAGGCAGCTTCAAGTTCTCGATCGGCGGATGGACGATGCATCTCTCAGGACTGCCTCTCCATGCTTGAACAATCACTATACTGCAACTTGAAGAGGTACGGTTCGCGTGCTCACCTTTACTGCTTCCAGCGAGCCGGAACGGCGCCAACGTTCTGATGATGCCAAAAACATCCAACGAAAGGACTGGAGTGATTTTCAAGTTGACCGGATCCGGGCGATGTATGGTGAGCCTTGAACCAGAAGCCGAGACGATCTGCTGTTCCTTCGTGCCTGCAAATTGGCCCAGGATAGCTTGAGTGATGGAAGTGGGGGGCTGTATGGTCAGTGAGTACATGAACATGGAACTCGTGGTCGCCATGATGTCCAATAACGTAGGAACGACCCCACCAACTCCTCCGCTCAAATCAAAAAGGGAAGAAAATGTGGTGGAGAGGTGGTAAAACGCAGGTAGGTGGAGACCGCACAAGTCGAAGAAATTCCGATGAATGGAGCTAAACCGTTTCCAGACGTGTTCGTTGATGACGCCGATAATTTCACTTCCTCCACTTGAACTTCTTACATAACAAGATGTCTATGGATTGGACGTGTCAGAGGTGTCTCAGAGGCCTGGGGAAGGTTCAGCATTCGAAGGTGCCCTATACCACCTCTTTACGACCTCGTCCAAAGCGTTGGCTTGCGACAGATGCCAAATCTTCGTTTGTGAAGAGAAGCCAATCTTCAAGTCTGGCAACTCGATATCAGTCCACAATCGGCTCTCAAACCCAGATTCCCAAGTATGAACCACCAGAGATCCGTTCCCCCCCGGATCTCTCCAACGCGCCGACCCCCTCAGTCTCGGGCAATGTCCTTCTACAACCGAACAATCTCTTCCACCCATTTTCCGAATCCCCGTCGCCCGAGATCCGTCGAAGAGCAGCCTTTATGAAGTCTCATGCATATTGTCCACACTCAAAACACAAGCGCACACGTATGCCTCTCTCCCCACAAGATCCGGAGAGCCGCAAAGATCCCCGCAAGACCACCGATGCTCCCCGCTTCGTGAAATTCGAATGTCCAGATTGCGGCATCCCATCCTACTGCGATGAGGACCATTGGATGGACGATTATGAGTCCCATATGGAAATTTGTGATCAACTCCGCGAGATCAATGAGGATGATCACGATCTGAGGTCCGGGCGATTCTTTCCCGAGTTCGAATACCCCGGTCCTCAGATGGAGGAAGCGATGGTCAACATGACCAATTGGGACACATACCTTTACTCGAGAGACTACAAAGCCATCAACGAGGAACGATCACTGCGGCAAGCCACTCGATTACTCACTTATCCTGCCACGATCGGTAGTATACTGCACGAACTGAGCCCATATAGCATGAGCAAGGACAAACGCATCACATATGAGGGGTTGCGAAGCTTGAGCGGTGAGCGGTGACGCATTCCCGAATGGTCATGTAGTGCTAAAAGTCATCTGCAGCTTTACGATACAATCTACACCCTCCAAGGACTGGCGCTGATGGAACGATGAAAGGCATCAGGCCAAACCCACCACCCGTCCGACTCTTCATACTGGGTGCTCGGGCAGAGTCCTCGCTCCCGAGAGAAGTGTGGCAGCAACTGAGTTTCCTCTTCCCTCGCGTCGCCTTCCACCTCATCTTCATTGGCCCTGAGAGTATGGCAAATCGAGATGCGGAATATCCTCTGCCAGACCGCACCCCAGGTAACCCATTCGGCGCGGTCGTCGAGGACCGAATCAGCCACGAAATGAAGATCAGCACCTTTGTCGAGTACTACCACACCCTCCACGAAGCTGGGCACTTCTACCCTTATGATCCATATTTTGATTGCTTCATCCTTTTTCATCCAGGTCTGGGTCATCCGGCTAGCTCTCATGAGTGGGCGGACACCCTACCGCAGCTTCTGGAAACCAAGGTCCCAATTATCTGTACGGGATATACCGAGTGGGACATGGAACGAGATCAAAAGTGGGTGGAGGAGCAAGTGGGGGGTGAGATGGACATTCTGATGACCCCTGGCGAAAACAAGTTTAGAAGCTTGCGATGGGATCTCAATGACTATGATCCTTCGGATATCAGCTGCGGCAATTGGGGCGTATGGGGTTTCAGGGGCAAGAGGTACGTTCCTTACGCAATAACAGATCTCGTCCTCTGACCATCAGTGGTGCCCTGCTGACAAAGCACCAGATACGAAACTACAATGAAGGATGGCATGAGCTAACAACGCTACCTTGGACTTTCCTGATCATTTTTCATGATTATATCGGAGGACCCCGAAGACGAAGTCGAATCCTTCTAAACCTGTGTATATAATAGCGTACTCTCTCTTGAAATCGTTCATCCCGGCTTGCGATGTAGAGGCCCAAGGCCGGGAACACGATTGAAAGACAATGATTACGCATTAGCCCGCTAAGGTTGCCTCGGCCGAGCGACGTCATTTGAAGGTTTTGTCTTGGCACCATCAGCTCCTTTTTCTTGACCAGCTGCATACTTACAACTTATTAACAGCACTACTGTTGACCACGATTCTCCAAGTCTCATCTCCTGAGTAAGGCGTCCAGCAACGCGTGCAGACCCTTCCCATCCTCCCCGCCCAATGCAATGCGCGGACGCTACTCACCCCCTCCTTCCTCCAAACACTCCCGAGCAGCGCAACAACACCAACAGCCACAACCACCAACTCCGTTCCTCTCCCGTCTCTTACCCCACCGAAGACGCATAACCTACACCCTCCTCACCCTCCTCCTCATCCTCCTCTACTCCACCTCCCGCCTTCCCTCCCTCCTCCCCTTCCACCACCACCACCACCATGCACCCCCGCACGCCCCCTCCCTCATCCACAAAAACATCGACTGGTCCCGCTACGCCTACTCCCAATACGCGACCAACAGCGCCTACCTCTGCAACGCCGTCATGGTGTTCGAGTCGCTGTCTCGACTCGGCAGCAAAGCCGACCGGATCCTCTTCTACCCGCAGGAATGGGACACCGACATCGCGGACGGGAACGATCGCGACTCGCAACTCCTCGTGAAAGCGCGGGACTGGTACCACGTCAAGCTGATCCCGGTGGCCATACCGAAAATCCCCGTGTCGTCAGAAAAGAAAGAGGATGATGGAGGGGATGGCGGGTGGACGGGCGGGTTCACGAAATTCCTGAATTGGCGCGAGGTGCAGTACGAGCGGATCCTGCACATCGACAGCGACGTCACGATCCTGAAACACATGGACGAGCTGTTCCTGCTCCCCGACGCCGCACCCGTGGCCATGTTCCGCGCCTACTGGCTCCTCCCCGAGCAGCGCAAGCTGACCAGCCTGTTCATCCTGCTCCGCCCGGACGAGGCCGACTACCAGCGGCTGATGGCGGCGAGCAGTCGCGCCGACCAGAGGTGGGGGGACTGGTACGACATGGAGATCCTGAACGCGTTCTACGGGGACAGCGCGATGGTGCTCCCGCACCGCCAGTACGGCCTGCTCACGGGGGAGTTCCGGACGCAGAACCACGCGAATTACCTGGGCAGTACGCACGAGCGCTGGAACGGGGATCTGATGCTGCGGGAAGCCAGCATCGTGCATTTCTCGGACTGGCCGCTGCCGAAACCGTGGATCATGTGGCCGCACACGCTGATTGGCGAGATCATGCCGAAATGCAGATATGCGGACGATGGCGCGGTGGACGATTGTCAGGATAAGGAGGTGTGGATGGGGTTGTATGATGATTTTCGGCGGAGGAGGAAGGAGGTTTGTGCATTGCTGTCGGCGCCGGCGCCGGAGTGGCCGCCGAGGAATAAGACGGGTAAGAAGGAGGGTGGGTGAGATGGATGGAATCGCTCGTGATGTCAGAGAGCGCTGTGTTATGATGCCGGGAGCTTTTGGCTGTCATGTCAGCAGGCGCACGCGGGGTCCAACCTTGCCCAGACCCCTTCGCCACAAGAGCAAATCCCCCCATGGGATGAGAAGGGCTTAGGGGAAAGCCTTCATCCTTGACGTCTACTAGGAGTTGGACGACCTAGCTGAGACGCTGGCTTCGTGCAATCTATAGGAACCCCAGATGTCGTCGGCTACATATGAAAGGATAGGTCCAAAAAAAAAGCTGGTCTGCCTCGGATCAATCCAGCAGCAACGCATGAGGAAGTCATGGACTGAGGTGAGGCACGAATAGACGATGACTCTATCAAAGAGCTACACTCTGAATATGGAGCAGTTGGGTAAAAGATTCACCACTAGGTCAGATGTACAAATATTCAACCCAACGCCAAAGTTGAAGAGGCCAGAAAACCAAACTCCTTGCTCAAGCTGTGAGAAATACCTGATAGCATGCCTCTTGCCGAAGCACATTTTCTTGGCTTTGAGATACTTGCCACTGACATGTTGATCTGCTATCAATCACCCTCTCGCTGGTGCCATTCTTCATGCTCTCAAAGTTGAACACTTTGCCACTTGTCTGGAATCTGGATATGCTCCAAAGACTGACGGACGCGCAGATGCTGAAGATGCTTGTTCGGTGGTCCCGTCGAATCCTCTTCAACTCATACCCTCCACAACGTCCACACGTGGTGGGAGTGAGTCGATAGTCTGGTCATGTGGAGAAGGCATTTGCTGCTCCGAGCTCTCTTCATTCTGCGGTGTCCTCCGAGTCGAGTCGGTCCAGGCGTCAGGTAGTCCGTTCGTGAGCTCCCGGCTTCTTTCCGGCGGTGGTGTGGGTTGACCTGGGCCTGCCGAGGGTTCCCTCTCAGGCTTTGCTACTGTGATCACGTCGACGTATGAGTCCCTCTGCTCGCTGGCGTATTGATCCCTCTTTTCGCTAGCGACAGGTTCCTTCTTTTCGCCAACGTAGGATTCCCGCCTCTCGCTGGCGTGGGAATTCCTCTTCTCGATGGGATAGACTTCCCTTGTCTCGCTCGAATGAGACACGGACGAGGCTGGGATTGGTTCACTGCCGGCAGTGTACACCCTGACAGCCCTAGATGCGTCCCGTCGCTGCTCTTCAGCTGCGCTTCCCCGGCTCAAGTCGCTGTCCCTGCTGAACTTCCTCTCAGCCTCAAGAGCTGCCGACTTCAGCTCGTCATGAACATCAGAACTTGGCGTGGCACGCGTGGTGGTTGGAGAGCGCGTATGATGGTCCCATTCATGGGCAGTGAATGTTCGCGGTGCTGTTGGAGGCTCCGTAGGGACCCGATATAGCGGTATCTCTGGCTTCGGGTGTCCATGGTTATTGATGATGTTTGACAAAGAGGCAGGCGACGATGCGCCCAAGCTCTCTTGCGCCTGAGCCTGTAGTGAGACTGGAGGCATCGCATGCATCGACATCGCCGGAGCCGATCTGGCGCCATCGCGATTCTCGGAATTCTCAGCCGCTGGAGCAGGGCCTGCCACTGGAGAATGAGACTTGGTGTGATGCTGCCTCTCTTCTCCTACGCCGTTGAGGATGCCTTCTCCTCCTGTTTCCTCGTCATCAGATTCTTCGCCCAGTAACTCCTCGTCTCTGACCCCATGTTCGTTCTCTCGGTCCCAGTCTCTTCTTTTCTGCTTGCCTGCTTCCTTGACCAGCGCCTGACCGTCTTCTTCTGACCCGGTGTCTTTGTCTCCCGTTCCTTCTAGAACGACTCTCGGCACGAATGGATGGTCGATCAGTTCTTGCTCTTCGACATCCTTCCATGAGCACTTGGCATGCTTCCTCGTGCAGCCCATGCATGCCGTCAGGTTCTTCAGGCAGTCCATGTGCAGCCTTCGGCAACGGTCGCAAGGTGGCTGTACCCGATCGCCCCGGTTCAGCTGTTCCATGCGCAGCATCATGTCCGCCTTATAAGGACCACTATCATCATAGCGCTCGGCTGCACTTGGTTTGACATGGGGAAGCAGCGACGTGGGGGTATTGGGAATGGGGACTGGTGACACGGCCGCATTGAGGAAACCAGCGTAGTCTTCTGTACTAGGTCTGGTCTTTGGTTTGCCTGACAGAGACATCCTACCATTTGATCCAGATCCCCGACGTTCGGTATCAGGGTTAGATGTAATACGCTCCGTGTTAGTGTGGAATTTGCTGAGGAGCTCGTTGCGAGTCGCTGCTGATGCGCCTTGCGAGGAGATGCCGTTGATCGCCGAGTTAGCTGTGGATCGGTGGATCTCGCCAGAAGGCTCATGTCTAGGCACAGATCCATTCGCTTGCTGCGACTTGGAATTGACGGCAACGAAGCCTTGGGTGGGGGATGTAGATGCTCGCTGGTCTCCATTAGGACGGCGGACAGCGGGACTTTGAGCCCGGTCGCGTTTGGAAGTAGTCTCCATTCGTTCAGCTTCTCTGCGGCTTATGATTGCAGCTTTTCGATTCTTGAGTCTATGGTTGAGCTGTCTGGCTTTGGCCGATACTAATTTTTTTCTCTCAATCAGGGAAGGGCATTTGAGGGAGAGTGACTTAATGCATACCTTGGTCAGCAGCCTGCACTACTCCCGCCAGATTTCGTTCTAATATCTCCAGGGTTCCCAACTCTTTCTCCTCATCTTCAACGATCGGTTGCGGTGGAATCATCTTTTGGGGAATGCCGCTGGATATCAAGAGAAAGTCTTCCTCGCTTATCTCGACCCTACATTGTTTGGTATAGAATTGACACACCCTCACACCGTCGCGCGTCTTCTCAAGGTTGAACTGTTCTGGCTTATTGCGCGCGAATTCGACCACGTCCAACCAACCGATGGAAGTGCCGTCCTTACCGTGGTTCTTGAGCACACGAGGAGGTCCATCAAACAGCCGCTCGAATCGTTGGATCAAGATGGGACCGAGGGGTCTTGCGCCGAGGTTTCCCGCCATCGACTCGTGGCGGTGAAGGACACCATCGTAGTCGGCAATGCGATTGAGGAGGAATGGAAGAGGATCATCGGCGGTGATCAGAGGTAAGGTGTCGGTGTATTGCCGGGCGAGATAGTTGATTTGCAGATGGGAGGATGAAGATGTTTTGGCGGCTTTGGTCGGTGGATGAGCTTGTGAGGTGAGCTCGATGGATGGACTTCGCTTGCGCTTTTGCGCTGGAGAGGCGGTGTCGGCGAAGGCGGCGGAAGACATGGAAGCCGTCTCCATGACGGGCAAAGCAGAAGGTAAGGAGAGGTTGGGGAAGAGTGGGAGGGGTGGCATGTGGTCGTTTCGTGGCAGATGAAAGAGCGGGAGATGTTGGTATGATTGGCGTGGTAATGCCGTGTTGCGGTGAGTGACGGAAGTCGTCAGCCGATAGTTGGCGGGAGGGCGGAGTTATGGAGAGCGCATTCAAGCATGATGGCAATGAGCACTAGGAAGCACTAGGAATGAATCATCACTCTGTGCGACAAGTCCAAAAAGCAGGTGAGGCACATTCGAAAGCAGGGAAAGGGAGATGACTTAGGGGACAGGAAGGCAAGAAGTCAGAAGAAATCCGGGAGCAGAAATGCAGAATGTCCGAGCAGCGAGCAGCCCGCTTGCGCGCAACTGGCGAAGACTTGCTTGAGGAGGGGGCATTTCCGGCAGGCGCGCAAGGGTCGCGCATCTGAGTGGGGAAGGAGGCGAAGAAAGAAGCGGGCCAAAGCCGGGAAAGAAGGAGGGGTGGGCAAGGGTGGGAACAGGACACACGGACACAATCCTTCACATCGATCATGATTGATATTAGAGGAAGGGGAAGCACAGATGCCGCTTCATTCCTCGATCTGGACCCCTGAGGGGTACGACTGTACATGAAACCCGAGTGAAGCCTCCTGTCGCTGCCATGGAGCTACCACATCCAGGCAGGTGCGGCGGAGGGAATGCAGAGGCAACAAGGCAAGACCGCAAGAGGCAAGAAAGGAGGGAACGAACGCGGCACCAGGCGGCGAATAAATCAACGGCATGCAGGCATGCCTAACTGACAGCTGAGCTTACACCCCTCCATGATTGCCGTGACTCGCCTTGTTCCGCCGCAGCATCTGCATCAAATAGCGCCCCCACTTTGGGGGGCGAGGCCGCGGGACTGCGGGAGACAAAGCCGAGAAGCTGGTGCTGATGTATCGTACGGCGGAAGGGTCACCGTTACTTTGCTGCCCACGTTTTGCATTTGTAATTGATAGCTGCAGAATACCGCACAACGCTCATCGGGTTTTGCTTCCCCTGGGAAGAAGACTTGGTGGTGCTGCAAGGGAGGACATGACCAATGGTCAGTGGTGAGGGAGATCCCCCGCCCTCCCAAAGTCCGTACCAAAGGCGTTGCAGAATGCGGGCAGTTCCGCCCCCAAGCTGCCGAGGTGCATAATCTTGATTGTTTTGAGCGTCGATCAAGCCTTTCTTGATTCTGCTTGAATGAACCTTCCACCAACAAACGCTTATCATCTCATGTCTCTACACTTCTATTGCTCGTTGGATTGAAACATCGCAAGCTTTACTTCAAGCTTGGGGGCTGTGCCATGTCTGAAAGGGGCAATTTTCGTGGTGGTCGAGGAGGTGTTTCCTCCAATCGCGGCGGTAGAGGTGGTGGACGGGGAGATGGCAAAACCAGTGGGAATGCTGCAACTGGCTCGATGGGTGAGAAACCGAAGAAGGAGAATATTCTCGACCTATCCAAGTATATGGATAAAGAAATATTTGTCAAGTTCAATGGAGGTAGAGAGGGTACGTGTCTTCACCCCCTTGGTTCATGTGGGGCGTGGAGTGAGTCTAATGGATTGGGTGATGCAGTCAATGGCACCTTGAAGGGATACGATCAGCTGATGAATTTGGTGCTGGATGACGTTCAAGAACTCTTGCGAGGTTCGTTTGCTCTGAACTTACATACTGGCCCTTCCCTCGGGATCAATCCCACGCACAACTAACCCTCGACGTGTCCTAGATGATGAAGGCAATACCTCGACAAGGTCACTGGGCCTCATAGTTGCCCGTGGAACTTTACTGGTCATGATCAGTCCGAAGGATGGCAGCGAAGAGATAGCCAACCCGTTCGTCCAACAGGAGGATGAATAGGCGCAGGAGAGACTGCACAGCATCTGTAGTCGCCGGCCCGGCGGTCCGCCACGTGAGCCTTTCATCCATCCACAGTTGGAATTTAGGCGGTTCCTGAGTGGCAGTCACTACTAGGGCAGAATCTCATATTGCGGACGAATGGAGGACAATACCAGGCTTATCTCCAGGGCGATCGCCAACCCCACCGACAAAGGCAGCGTCTGGGTGGTTCAATTCGCGTCACATTGAAGATTCGTTGGTTAGTCGTTCGTGGGCTGATGCAAGATACGTTTGCGCGATTGCAATGCACGTCTATCTCAACTTGACGCAGCTTGAGCAGGTTTGTGAGGTGATCGGCCAAATGAGGTAGACAGACGCGCAATCTTGACGGATATTCGGCATGCAAATGACGCAGTTAATCTGGATACTTGATATACGAACTGCTTTATCTCTGTGTTCGATCCACAAGCGTGAGCATTTCCTCTCACGTGCCAGCAGATTGTCTATGCTGTTCTCAAACTCAATGTCTTGTCATAGCTCAGGCAATTCTGGGCTCTCAATCGCATGCATGATGCAGGGTCTCTGGACCCTTTGGCCCGGCTTCAATCTTCACTCGTTCCTCATCTCCTGCATTTGCAATCCCCCTTCACTCCTGCACCTCCTGCTTGTGAAAGATATCCTTGATCTCCGGCATCCACTTCTCCCTTCTTCGACACCAGAACTCGCCCTTGGGCGGTAAAGCGCCCATGTCATCCAAAGTTCCCGTCACGACATATCGGAACGTGTCCATTGCCCCCTGCCCCACCTCCAATATCCCGCTACCGCATGTCCCGCAGAATTCTCGATGAAGTTGCACCCCGCTACCGTTGTCGGCTTCGTGGATCGTGGGCTTGACACTGTCTTGTGTGTAGGCAAAGGCTGGGAGAGGGACTTTAGTGGTGAGACCGAAGGGGGTGCCGAAGAATTTCTTGCAATTGAGGCAGTGGCAGAGCGAAGTGCGCAGGTCGTCGGGCGAGGCATTGATGGTGCACTTGACCTTGCCACAGTAGCAGCCGCCTTTGTATAGCATTTTGCTGCTTACTTGGGTATACTATGGGCCAATGCACGCACCAACTGAAGTGAATTACGATGGTACTCCTGAGTAATATCATATTGGAATCCGTAGAAATGAATGGCCGTGACGTCATTATGACGGCATTTGAAGATTGATCTCATCCCACCATTTCCATGGTGGATCATATCCCTTCCCATACAATGGAATCACAGCCGCGAGATCAATCGGTTGCTCGTGCAACCAAGGCCAGTAAACGCAATCTCTCCCCCTCTGCTCATCGCAAGCTTTGCTCCCTGTGTTCCGTCCCCAGCGACGTCCTTGTCCGCTGCCAGATCGACCCGTCCGGAAGCTGGAACTTCGTCTGTCCTGGACGATGCTGGAAACGAGTATCCGGTGGAATTATCGACGGCGACGATACCCACCCGCACTACAAATATGGCGGTATGTGGAAGAACAAACATGCTGGTGTGAGCGCGAAGAAGCCGAAGCCCAAAAAGGCGAAGACGAATCAGAATGCGACTGTGGCCAAGGAATGGCAACCACCTATTGAGAGCGAAGACAAGAAGCAAGACAATTTCAGAGCATCGTATACGAGAAATGACCGAGTGAGATGGGAGGGGAAAGATTGGGTGTGTAGGAGGGGGCATGAAAGTGATGAGAAGCGGAGGCCTGGGGTTGGCTGGACGTGGTGGAAAGAGGTGGACTGAAATGTTTCGATCGAGGGGATCCGCCACTGTGGTGAACCAAATTCCTTGCCTGGGATTTCATGGTCTTTGTGGGCCCGAAGTATGCATTGAACCTCGCCCGTCCGCAGAGTCGTTGAGCCGCCAAGGCCTCCAAGACTGAGTCCGTTCAGTCGGTCCAAAACTATGGTCGACCATCCAATGTCTCAATTCGCTAGGGTGACAGTCCGAGTGAGCGAATGGTTTCCCCGAATTAGTGTTCAGAGGCTACGCAGAATATCTCCGTACATGGAGCTACTTCGGTAGGAAATTTGGCAGTTACTCCAGAGAGTACTCTGGTTGGTACCTTGGCAATCACATTAGTACGTGTTCCATGTTCATACAAGAGAAGGCCAAGCATGGGCCAGATCTCCCATTGAAGGTATTGGTTGTGTTTATTGAGAAATGTCTTAAATGTTTCTTTAAATATATCCTTCATCCATGGCTCAACATTGTATTGTGTGCGGGGTTCATTTAGGTGACAGTCAACAGCAGGTCCTCCTGACTGAGACTCATTCCATTTAGAGCTATGAATTGTTTCTTGGAAAGGGCTTCTCTGGGTCACGGCTAAGTGCTGTCTCTTTGCGACCTCGGAATTCTTCGGCCATGATCCAGAAGCTTGCATCCTGACATCATCTCGTCACCATTGATCCTCCACTTCGAGGATGACGCAGCCTCAATCTCTCGAAGCGGCCGAGCATTTTCAACGGTACATCTCTGCGTCCCATGTCTATCGAATTCTCAGCAAAGACATCACCCTTTTTCTTTACTCATTGCAATCAATTGTGGTTTCAGAGGAGGCGTCTACCGCCTTATTGAGGAAGTCGACCCTTTTACTTAACACACTATGCCTTTCAACTCCCCGAAAACCGTCCCCATCCCCATTACTTATATTTCCAACCTGGTCTTTGGCTCCCCTGACGCTCCTCTACCCGACACATCATTCTTGCTCAGCACTACCCCCTCGCCGCACTCCCCATTCCTAACGGTGTCATCGTATTGACTTCTCTCCCCACGCTTCGCCGCCGGCCTGCTCCGAACCGTCCCCTACTTCGTGGGCGGGGACAGAGTCCTGGTCGCTTCTCCCTACGGCGTTCACATGGCTATGGTGTTCATGGGGATAATCATGGCTGGCGGGGTGTTTGATACGCCGTTCGATCCTGGCCGCTGTTACCCCTACGCACACGGACAAACCAGGCAGAAGGGAGAGAGAAGCGCGATCCTGGCGGTTTGACACGATCACAAGCTTCGATATCCTTCATCGATTCAAGACCCGATCCTAGCCACTCTCTGCAACCGGCGCTCCCCCTAACCTTGAATTTTACCCACCTACTCACTCAAACCAGACCCCACGTGCTCTCGGTGGCTGAATTGTTTCGAGAGAGAGTGGAAGGCGCGTTGGCCTCATTAGCCTCTTCCGAGAGGACAATAAGGCTTCATCAGGGCTCCTTGATCATAATTTAGGCTTTGGCTATTGATATGAGATCTTCCTCCGTTGCTTCCCACCCCATACACATCTTCCTACAGCGTTTTATGATGTATCTCACCCGCTGCAAATGCAGTTATAGCACACCGTAGATCATAATCGCAATCGCCGCTTCAAAAAGCCATAGCTCGTGACGGCGCGACTCTATCACCATTCACATATTTACCTCATGAATTCTTACATGGGTAAAGACCACAGGTGTTCACGGTCCGGAGAGGTTGAAACGCATATGCCTGCCGCATCCACTCTCTTCTCTTTTCAGCTTGTGGACTTGTAGCGGGCAACTTCACGATCCTCTTTCTTGGAAGAGCTACTTGGAAGACTTCTTGTGCCAGGCCTGCAAAAAGGAGGACGAGTCTTCCAACCGGCAACATCAGTGTCATTATTGCTGCATGCAGAGCGGCCATCGCTGTGATTTTTCGACGAGAATGACTCACTCCGGTCAAATCACAAGGTGTATATGGCTGTTGGTGGAAAGCTTACCCTACCGCTTGCTGTTTTTCATCTTCTTTATCATTCTTTCCTCATTTCACGTTCATCTTTCTGGGTTGAAGTTGAAGGCTGACTTATCTGGGAGAGCTGTGTAGAGTTAAATCACACAAAAGCACACCGGAATTCTTGCTCCCCCTGTCTTCTATCTCTGGTGATGAATCCATGAGATAAGATACATAGCAGCAACAATTGATCCCATTTTCTAGGCCCTCCTCTTCAAAGGAGCAACGTGAGCTGAGGACGATCTCTAGCTCATCGACAGGTCTACGCATTATTTGGAGGGGGAAATTGTCCAATTCGACAAGCCTTGTGGTCAGAAAGGTATTTTTTTCTTGAGAATCGTTGAGCACCAATGAAGCGACAAAGCTGGTATCATATCGCCCTCGCAGGCAAGCACGCCTTTCCCTTCATAGCTGCGCATATCATGATGCAACCCCATCAGTAAATAATGCAGTAGACGTACCGAAATAACATCACATTCCTCATTAAGTACCACCGTGCAGCTTCTCCACCTCCGCCAGACACACAGCAGCAGCGACATACGCAAAACTCACCAGCTTACCCACCTTGCGCCTCGTAACGCCTTTCCGAACGTTCTCAAATGCCACGAACAGACAAGCAATCGACCGCTCGAGAGCTTCGACACCTTCATCTTCGTTCTCGGTGATCCGGTTCACAATGTATGCCACGTCGCGGTCGAACTTGTCTTTCATCGTGACAGAGGTCTCGCGCTGTTTCCGACTCTGCGCGCCCTTTGATTGGCCGAGGATGCTCCCGCTGAAGACCTCCAGCTCGGTGGTGTAGTTGTGATGGTTGGAGCCGTAGGTGTGCATTGTGTCCACCAGATTTTCTTCGTAGCTGCTGGGAGTCAGTGGTACGAAGGGACGAAGACAGCATGTATGACGACTTACTCTTCCATCACATTCAATGCAAAATCGGTGTAATGTCGCCATTGGATCAGCCTCGTCTTCTCCTCAACGTACTTCCAGACCCCAGGTATGACACTCCGGTTCTCCGAGGATCTGAAACCTGATTGTGCCTTGATCTTGGCGAAAAATTGATGTTCGTCGATGTCCCGGTACAGCTTCCCTAGAATCTTTTCACTCGCGTAGTATCGGTGACGTTGAGGACCATACGCTGCAGCTTCCTCGAATTCATCGTCTCCTTCGGGCGGTGTGTCTACGTCCTGTTGCTCCAGTAGGACCGCTTTGTCCTCGATCAAAACTTGAGGTCCTGGGGCTTGGAAATCAGGTCGGCATTTCGGATACTTTGGCAATTGTGTGATTGAGACCTGTGCAGAATTGGCGTCAATGGCACACTTTCCGTCAATCCATCAAATGACCTACCGCGATGCCGGTTTTCGAATAGTCTACTGCGGTCGAGTGAAGCCCCGCTAGTAGGATGCATTGAGGATCGAATGTCCCGGAAAGACTCTGATCGGCGAGAATTTGATGCAATGTAGCAATCATGCCAAGATTGTCATTCTCCATGAAACGCAAGAAGAACGAGGTCATGTCGGATCGCTCAACAGGTCGACCGATATCGATTGGTTTGGCAGCCGTGTAATCGGCAGCCTCCACGGTTGTCCTAGTAAAGAGTCTTTCATCATAGATGATGTTGTACTGTGCAAACCCCGATATTAGCGGTGCCAGAAGAAGAGAAAAAAGTGACGTTCTGCCTACCAAATCGCCATCGATATCCCCACCGGATAATTGAGATGGTAGATCCCTTTGGCCGTGACGACTAAACGCAACCAGATTATGTAGGGCTTTGAGAGGATTGTCAGCGGGGACGTCAACTGCTCTCACACATTGCACGTCGCCGGGATGCATCGCAGGACTTCGTGTGATGACGACCTCTCCCGTCAGTAAGCGTGGACCCCGTTCTTCATGGATCGCGCAGTAGATCTCTCCCTCTTTCAGTACACCAGTCTCGTCCATGATACCTACAGATATGAGAAGTACTCAATGGAGGATGTGGTGGTGAATACCCACCGTAGACTGTGATCCCCTGCTCGACCCGAATTCTTGATCTATACTTGATCTCGCGAAGTTCCACCAGCACGGCCATCTCCAGCGTATTGCGTAGGAAATCGTCCTCGTTGAAATGCAATCCGCAATAGTCGAGCTTGCGAATGAGCCATGGCAGACGGTTCGTCGTTCCTGTGCGTGGAGGTCAGTATCTGATGTGAGTAACCAGCTGAGAAACCACAAGGCCTCAAGAATAAAGCAGACATGCAGGATCATCATGCAGTAAGATCAGAGCCTAGACCTACCAATGTGGCTTCGAGCAAAGAAGGTCGAGGCGTTGATGGGCGAAAGCGTCGTCATCCTCAAATTCTCCACTACTTCGGCTTGAAGGTCCATGAATGATTGGTCGGGAACGCCTAGATCTTCCAGTATCTTGATCAGGGGCCGGTTGAGAAACATTGGCAGCGGCTTGTTGGCTGCACCACAGATTTCGATTTCTGCGCTGCTCGAGGGCGAAACCTCAAATTTCACCATGGATGCTCTGAGGCAAAGACTGTTTTCGGGTAAGCGTGTGTCCAGCGAGATGACACCTTTGGCCCCTTGAAATCTGATCTGGAAAATAGTCGGCTTGTGTACTCGTCGCCGGGAGTAGCGCTCCCATATCTTCTTCATGATATCTCTAGAGCAAGTCCCCACGCCGTCACTGAATGTATATCCATTACGTTCCACATCAGGGATGCGACGGATTGCAGACCGAGGAATCGGCGTGGAGCTCAGTGTTTGGGAAAAGGCCTGGCCAATACGGGCAGC
Source organism: Ramalina intermedia (assembly GCA_003073195.1). Lineage (NCBI taxonomy): Eukaryota > Fungi > Ascomycota > Lecanoromycetes > Lecanorales > Ramalinaceae > Ramalina > Ramalina intermedia. The sequence goes on from PEKF01000007.1 coordinate 58,631, forward strand.
ACACTTCGCTGGTGACCTGAAGGTGGTGAAATCACCCAAGTCTTTGATCACTGCCCTTGCGTATAACAGGTTACCATCCAGTACGAAGGGGGCCATGAACCAGGCGCTATTGGCCCGGAGCGAGGAATGGGAGAATCCTAAGAACTTGAGAAAAGTAAGTGTTAGCCCCTGTTGATGGGAACTTCATTCACCTCGTAGCCCCTTCCAGCTATATTGATGACCTGCTCTAGCACCTTTCCGTATCTGCCATAGATCTTTTCGCTCGAGGTCTGCCTGTCGAAGCGCAGCTTTTCTCCATCTTCATCGGCAAACGTAACGGAGAGGAAATAATTCTGAAAGGCAGAATACTTTCTCAAGACTCTATTCCCCACTTCTGGTTCTGGACCCTCAAGATAGATACCAGCGGGTGTCACCAGAGCCTTATGAACCAACATGATGTGTTCATGTTGATCGGCAAGAACAGAAGCATAAGGGTCGCTTGCAAATACTGTCTCGATGCTTTGCTGCAACATGCTTTCCAGCGTTTGTAGCTCAGTCTCCGAGGCGTCGGTATCGGGCCCAGCGAAGGGTAGTTGAGAGCCCAAGTATCGCAGTGCGGGGACGACGGTAGTCACATCGCTTTTCGTTAGACACTTGACTACATATGGCAGCAGCTCAATCACCTTATCAGGAGGCAGATAACCGTTCTGAGCAAACTTTTGGAGTTGGAATCTCGCGTCGAAGGGCATTGTTGCATATGTGTTGGCCAAAGCATCGTTCAGAAATGACATCCCGGTCACGAAATGGCGATGCGAGTCCTCATTGGTATTCGACGATATGCTTTGAGGGACTTCTTCGAATCGCTTCAGTCCTTGGATAATCCTAGGGAAGATTGGTCAGTGATTCAAACCCTGGAAAAGATATACCACAGAGCACCGTGCTCAGTCGACCTATCATGCAGTACAATTCGGAGGCCCGCAAGAACTGACCTAATGTCTGACGGGTTCTGAAGGATGAATCGATAACATAGACATGACCCAACAACCTTCTCATGGCTTTCATCAAGGGCGCAAAGTCGCTCACGTTTGAAATGCGAGCCCCATTGCTGCAGGGTCATACTCTGTAGTTGATCCTCCAGGGAATATCCTAAATTCGATAGAGCATCTTGCAAAGATGGCTCTGTGTTTTGCTGCATCCTCGGCGGCAAATACAGTGAAAATGTCAGCGATTGATCCTTAGGGCCAATGGTGAAAGAATAAATGGTAGAGAAGGGGATGAGTAGTTGATGGGAATAGCCGTGTGAAGGATGCAGACACAGCTTGATCAGAAGATTTCGAGGTCCGAAGACAATACGGCCAGCGGCTTCACGGGACCAATATGTTGAGAATACGAGACTCCTCCCGGCATAGGTCCACTGCCCACATCTGACTGCGGAGATATTGAAGGAGCGCGGGGTCTTATCTGCCTTGAGAGTAGCTGGGTTCCCTGGCACTATGCGAGGCTTGCGATTCAGCTTTTGATACAGCTCCGACTCTTCCTTCCTGAGTGCTTTGATGAGGTATGGATCGGGTTCGTTTCGAGAGATGGAACAACGTAGATACTTCCCGTGAAGGACTATTCCGGGCTGACCTAAGAACTTGCGTTGCCCAGAGCTGGCTGCGACCAGGAACGCATTACCCTTGCCCTTGTCCAGGAAGCTGATCAGGGCACATCCTTTACTTCGGAGCTTTTGACATTGAAAAACTTTGATCCCGAAGCGTTCGAGGATGGGCTTGAACTCCTTCTCGACATTGCGTTCTGTCATCTGATCAGGCAGACCTTTCACCAGGACCTCCATGGCTCGGTGAGGCTTTTGAAGGCTTGTTAGTAGAATTAGAAAGAGGGTAAAAGTTGTTTGGATGACCACGCAAGGACCTCGTGCATCTCAGCAGAAAAGAAATGTCAACTTGAGCAAGGGCGGTGCAGAGCTCAGATACAGGAAGCGGAGAATACAAGGAAATCGAAACACGAAGAATCGGGGAAACCGCGCAAATAGTGTTACATCGAGGCATGAGAAATAATTAAGATGTCGGTGAACTTGAGCAGACCTATGACACTCTTGTTTCAAGAGCCTAGACTACAAACAGACACGTCATGTGGGGTTTTGGCAACACAGGTGCAGCGAAACGATGCGCGTCGAACGTTAAGGAGCAAGGGAGCCAAAGACAGAAATCTGAACCCCCGCCGATTAGGCTCCCAACGGGCCGTGCCACGACATGCGCTAGTTCAAAGTGTTATCTTTGGTCTGAAAAGGTGCTTTGAACTTGAATCATGGATCGCTCTTTGCTTCTACAATAGAGAGGTGTCAAATGATCGACGGCAGAGACATAACCAGTCTCTAAAAAGCCTCGTTGACTCCCTCCCACTCTGGATCCTCCTTATGCGCCCTCACCATTATACCCGCCCAACTCGCGGGCGGAGCCTTCGTAGGCTGCCTCAAACCTTGTTCCGTAACAGCATCCCCTAGCGCCTTCTCAGGCTCCAACCTGGGAAACCGCCTCTCGATGCCTTCACGAAAGACCTCGTCCTCAAGAAGCTCCTGCTCAGGGCCTGTGATGGAGGGATTCACACTTCCCAGCCCGTCAAAATCTGCGAGCGCCGCCAATCTCACCCATCTTGCAAGAGGGCTGATCCGCTCAGCAATGCCAGGAGAGGTGTGCAGTGCAATGGCCGCCCAAGCCTCGTGCACTTGTGCCGCATCAGTGACACCATGAGAGCGGAGGTGCGCCGCACAGGCATCAGCTCCGCAGACTTCGAAGCGTTCAGGGCTATCGTTTGCTGAGGCTGAGGCGCCCATGTCGTGGAAGAGACATGCGGTGAAGAGAATGGGAAGACGGTCCTGAGTGACCCAGTGGGACTGCGCGCGTTCGGCGAGGGATTTGACGTAGAGGTAAACGCGGACGCTGTGGTTGAATATGGGTGCTGAGAGATTCTCGCGGACGTGATCGTAGGCTGAGAGGCATAGAGGGATAGATGGCACGAGGTCCGGGGGCGGGTCGTCAGGGGAGCTGGTGCTGGGTTTGGTGAAGCTCACGGGCAACGAGGATGGTGGGCACATCGCGACCCTGCTGATTGGCTTCTTCACTGGGAGACGCTGGATAGTGTGACGGACTACAGGCGGGAACTGACGAGATGTATCTCTGTTATCAAAGCGCGAGACTGGAATGGCAATGAGATCATCTCCACCATTCTCATCCTGCCTGAAACAGGGATCATACTAGCAATTCTGATGGCTTATTTGTAACATGCTTTGCAGCCAACAAACAAGCACCAGTATGACGTCATTTCAACTAAATCGATGGGGCCTTGTTCTCTGGGCATCCAAATAACTTCACATTAGGGGGCCATACGCAACATGTGATTGACGCTATTATGGCTGACTTGATTGTGGTCTTGAAACAAGGTCCCTCGATGGCGAGGCTGTAATTTGGGCGTTATCGAAGTCGCTGGCCTGGAGTGGACTAGTGGCTTCGATAGCTGCAAAAGAAATTACAAGGTCGTGGCGCACCTGGACGAGATGTCATCGCTGAGGGAACCAAAAGGCCAGCTCGCTGTACCATCCACCTGCATAGAAGATTGTCCAGTCGACTCGACCACCCAAGTGCAATCGATAGCCATCGAGTGGGCATCGAGCTCGGCCCTTCCATCGACTGCAGCCGATATTCAGCTAACTCAAAAGACAGTTGATAACAGGGCAGTATTGACATTCAGAGTCCAGTGCGCGAACGGGAAATCGTGAGATTCGTATCTGTCTATAAGGCTGGATTTTGACCAGTACGCATGATCAAGCATCCCGACAGCTCATACCTCCCTATTAGCACCTTGTATCTCGAAAAACCGACTGAGCCTCCGGACTTCTGGTCTGCGAGTTGTGTCGAATCAGCTGGGCTGATATTGCCTGTTTCCAGAGCCATCAAAAGCCCTCATCACCATTTGCCTAGGAGGTGCCACTGAACGGAGCTTCTCACCTTAACTATGGAGCGGTCTGACCATTCCTACAGCTATCAAACGCTTCCCACTCCTCGGAGTATCCGTCTGGTCAAGCCGACACCAGGCAACACACCGGGTAATTGGTCGTGTAGTCTTGTTATCGCTGATCTTGAGACTGATCCGAAGTACTTTGCGCTGTCTTACTGCTGGGGAGATACTCAGAAGTTGAAGCCTATCATGTGTGACCAAGCGACCATTATGGTCACTGAGACGGCGTTCGGAATGCTCGAAGCTTTCTGCAAGAACCCAGAACCCTTCTGGATCGATTCTTTGTGCATCAATCAGGGAGATGTCTTGGAAAGAAACCAGCAGGTTTCGCTGATGGCAGACATCTACCAAAAAGCACAGAGGGTCGCTGTGTGGTTGGGACCCGACCATCTCAACGATGGGCCAACCCTTCGAGCTGCCATGGCTGCCATGATCGAGATGATAGGGAGGATACACGCATGTCAGGGTACTTATAATCATTTGGACCCTGAGAATGGTGAGCTACATTGGACGTTGCCGGATGGCAGAACGGCGGCAATTTTGCCAGTGCCATCGCTTCTGACATCTGACGAGAATGGATGCAATAGGCTACTTCGGTTCTTTGGGCTTGAGTGGTTTTCACGTACCTGGATCATGCAAGAGGTTGGGCTGGCGGCAAAGGCTCACCTTTATTGGGGCGAGTCAGGGGTAGATTGGCATGGTATAGGCTTACTGGCCTTGTTCTTGGTCCGCCACGGGAGTCTCTTCCTGGATCGCTTGGGCTTGACCACTGTTACTCGGAATGTGTGCCACATCTACACCGCATTCTCACCCTATAAACCTCTGGCTACCTTCTTTCATTTACTCAATAGCTCGAGACGGTTGAAGGCAACAGATCCCAGAGATAAGGTATATGCTCTGCTGTCGCATCCCACAGCATGTACCATAAGCGTCAGCGGAGCATTGCCCAAGAACACCAAAGCATTTCTGGCGTCTAAGGACTTGGCGATCCAATTTCTTCCGTCTTTACAAGACCAATATCTTGTCGAGCAAAGCCTAGGGCAGCAGAATGTCAGCGCTTCCTCGCAGAATGGGCCGACGGAGCCTCTCATCAAAGCTGATTACAGCAAGTCAACTACTGAGGTCTTTCGCAATGTTGCACTCGCACACATCCATCGAACAGAGACTTTGGAGATCCTTACCGCAGTTCAGCATCACCCTGCCACTTTGAGCCTGTCCCCTCCAAGTTGGGTCCCGAATTGGAATGAGCACGTCGATACCCCAACTTTGGGTCTACTAACGAGCAACCACATTGCATCGGCTAACAGACGTGCCATAGTCTCTCCTTCACCTCTGGAAGATCCCAACACACTCACAGTCCGCGGAACTATCTTTTCGCAGGTCTTTCAAGTATCACCATTATGCGATAGCTCCTCCTTCGATCTGAAAACGGAATTTAGTCCTGATAGTCCCACACCCAAGACCCAAATATTGGCCAGCTGGATATGGTGGGGCCTCGATAAGCTGACTGAAGAAGGTTACAAATACCCAAGAACCGTACAGCTTGTCGACGGCAACGGCGTCTCTTATGTCGGTAAAGAGTACAGTCTCTGGGAGGCTTTCATGCGCACCTGGACCGCTGGGAAAGGTCTCAGTGAAGTCGACGGCTTCGATCCCGTGAAAGACCAGCGTGCCTATTGGGAGCGACTGTGTCATGATGAGCCGTGCCCAGAGGACGTCACCATGCGCGCGGAGCGGTACAGGTTGTCGGTCGCGGCTGTAGCCAATCAGCGCAAATTCTTCCTTACGAAGAAATTCCTCTTTGGCCTGGGACCTGGTGCCATGAGGAAAGGAGATTGGGTCGCGGTCTTGCTTGGGGCCGATGTGCCCTTTATCCTTCGCGAGGTTGATGCTAACCTAAGGCCGCCTAACGAGCCTTTCGCTCCAAATGCCAAATTCCAGCTCGTGGGTGAGTGTTACTTAGATGGTTTCATGAGGGGCGCCGCCGTCAAAGGCGTGGAAGTGACCCGAGATATTGTACTTGTGTAGGCTGCTCAAGATGCTACGCAGGGTCATATCTCAAGTATGTGACCCAGAAATAAAAGGCGGAAAGATAGTAGACACCAGGGGCAATGATGATGGTGATGAATCATCTGGCAAATACTTCCCCGCTTGGTTGGTCGCGTGCAAATTCTAATATGCATGATTTGGAGATGGAAGTGATGGGGAATGCAGGAAGCTATTAGTAGCAGCTTTGAATTCTTGATTCTCCTTAGGGCTTGCAAGAGTTCGCTAACGGAAAAAGAAATGCACTATAGTGGTAGGACATCTATGAAGACCATACATTCGAGATATGAAGCGTCGACTACCGTTGTCTGAGGCGAACAGGGATGCATCGACAACGAATTGAGCACTAGAGTCCTAAGTCGGAAAATTTCTGACAAATGTCAAAAGACCGCGTCGCTGCCCAAGTGTCCCTGACTTCGACGGGACGCTCGTGTTGGTCGGTTGGGAATTTGATTGCCGGCTCTGACCTCGATTCTGTGGAAATCTGGGTCACAGCGCGTATCATCGTCCAATGTCCAGATGCCCTCGAACAATACACGGCCCACTATGAGGTCTCAACAACCTTTCCCCTGGGTTCAAAGGTAGGCGTTCATACAGGAGCCAAAGGTTTTGTTGAAACGCTGTGGGAAGTCGAACGTTGCGGAAAGAAGGCTTGAAAATTCAAGGCGTCGACGGTACAATTCTCTATGCCGGAAATCTTGAGCCGGAAGAGCTGAAAAGACTAAACTTGATACGACAAGGGGCCTTGAGGCAGGAAAACTGAGAGAGGATCTTGTGATTAGAAGCTTAGGAGAGAGAGTCCGGTGTCACACCATGCAAGCTAGCGGCCCGGGCAATGATGTCAGAGCGCATGAGGTGTGGATGAGCCTGCATGTTTCTTTCCCGAGAGGTCATGCCTTGTTATTCCTCATTCTCATTCCTCAGACCATCCGTAACACCCATATTGCGATCGACTCTAGTTTTAGTCTCGATTCGAAGGCAAAATCGGAGAAGTATCGATGAGACAAATCATTGACACTGGATCAGGTTGACTGTTTCTTCTATTACAGCAGGAGACAGATCGGCAAGGCTGGATACTGCTCTCATCTTCAAGAGCTACAGCGGGGTCAATTCCCAGCATTGTAGCCAATCTCTATACAAAGCTTCCACATTTCACGGAAAATCGGCTCTAGACCCCTGGATCGGTCTGTGACAATGGGCGACCCGCAGCAGGGAGGTATGTCAAAAACAGAGTCTGTGGATCAGAACGCCGGCAAAGGTGAAATGCCGGATGGCTCAGAGCTCAACGAAAAAATCAGGGATAATTATAACGTTGAGCTTGGGGTGTTGAGCGTTGAAGAATACAGCGATGACGAGAATGGCTCGGAGCTCGACGCAGATAGCGACGATGAACCTGTGTCTATAGTCGATAACCATCAGTCCGAAGGCTGTCTTTCTAGCCTCTGCGCCCGTTGTCAATACATGTTCGACAACTGGCCTCAGAAGTTTCCGCCATACGAGGTCTATTCTCCTCACTACTATGATTACGTACAGTCGCAATACTCTGCAGCTAATGGATGTGCATTATGTCTTCAGTTCACTCGGAGCAGGAGTATTGAACATTTCCAGAGGACTGGGAATGAGATGCACGAATTCGGACCTGCAAGTATGTGGAGCATCGAGGCCAGACTTATCAACCGAGAAGAGCCTGGGGCATATTATCTGAGATTGAATCTTGAGGATATTTTTTTTCGCGAGCATTTCGAGTTGTGCATGATAAAGACTTCCCATGATGATGCAGGAAGATCTGGACAAAAGCTCTCGTGGAGGGTAGATGAAGGTCATGCGAATGCAGCTGCTGACTTAGTGTACTCTGATGAAAGAGGAAAGAAAGCTTTTGACCGAGAAGAGCATAAAATTCCAACGTTGAATGCAATGAGAATCGCTTCACGATGGCTGGAGACATGTCGCAAATCACACGGCCAATGTAGGTTGCTTTCTGAAGAGTTCGTGCCTACTAGGCTTATCTCTACAGAAGCTGATCGAGCTCGGCTTTGCTTGTCTGAAGAGTTTCCAGAACCTCCAGAGTATGCTACATTGAGCCATTGTTGGGGTAAAAATGCATTTCTCACCTTGCAGCGCAACAATCTGGAATTATACAAGAGCGAGATACCCCAGGAAGCGTTGTCGCAAACAATCAGTGACTCTATCAAGATCGCACGAGACTTGGGCATATCGCACATCTGGATCGACTCCCTTTGTATCATCCAAGACGATGACAGCGATTGGATGCGAGAATCTTCTCTGATGAGCAGCGTGTATGGAGGCTCAAGTCTCAACATTGCAGCTTCTGGAGCCTTTGATGGAAGATCAGGATGCTTTCTTCAGCGATCACACACTTGGAAGTGCCTGGTTGAGGTCAATTCTGGGGGTCAACGAGAACGTTTCCAATGTGTACCTCTTGGAATGTATTATGAATCTCTAAGGATGGGCCCGCTTGAAAAGCGTGGATGGGCACTCCAGGAGCGCCTTCTACCTGCTCGTACCCTGCATTTTACCCCTACCCAGTTGGTGTGGGAATGCAACACTCGAACTGCAAGCGAAAGCTTTCCGAAGAAATATCCGGCGTGTCTCATAGGGTATCCTGGGTTCTTCTTAAAGAAGCGGCCATTAACATACTCGGTTTGGAAGTTCGTTGTTGAACATTACGCACCTCGTACTTTGACTTACTCCAAAGACAAACTTGATGCAATCTCAGGACTTGCCAGGATAATTCAAGACCAGACTCGTGATGAGTATGTTGCGGGAATGTGGCGGAAAAATCTCGAATTCCAGCTATGCTGGGAAGGCTTTGGTCGAAGAATTATTCCTTATCAAGCACCGACATGGTCGTGGGCGTCTCTTGAGAATGGTGGGATTATGTTTCCCGACTTGCGATACTTGGAAGCGAAGAGAAATCGATTCACCATCTTCATTCATATTTCAGATATCCAACTCCAATATTCGGGACCCAATCCGCTCGGACAAATAACCACGGCCAATCTGTGCATCAGTTGCTCTCACTTACTGCGCGCGACTATGCTAGACCATCTTCACCTACGTTTAGCACACAAGACCATGGGAATTTCCAGTGACTTGTACTGTGGCTGGCCCAACCCGCCGTACCGCTATTTTGTGATGCCTGTGTTTGAGGGCCCTACAAAATGGGGCAATCGTATTGCAATGGTAATCAGCGGACTGTGTTTGCAGCCCACAGGCGAGGAACTTGGTCAGTATCGCAGATTTGGGTCCTTCATGATTCTTCATCGTTCCGAGCGAGAATCTTTCAAGGTTGCTGCCAACGACCCGTCGTGCCACGCGAAGGGCAGCGATTGCGCTGAAATATCGAAGGATGAAAATGGCAAGACTCGCTACATCATCAACATCATATGACTCTTCGCCCTCTTGGCTGATCACGGCAGATGTGAAAGGTCGCAAGGCTTGCCAAAGTATTGAGACGTCTATGGGGAGGAGCTATAACGCTTGGAATGCTACTGTGGAGCCGTAAATTCATAACGAGAATAAACATCTTTGAATGGACTGTCCTAACAGTGCTTGTTTGATGAGAGTAGGTCAGGGGGGATGGATGGTTCGCTTTTTGTTTATGGGTATCACGACACGCTCTACGAGCTATTTCAGAACCCAGGCCAGATCAACAAACTTCAACGATCTATGTACACACGTTCATTACATTTGAGGGCACAGGAAGTTACTTGATGTATATCAATACGATCTGATAATACATCTTGATTTCCCTTGAAATCTCCTCGAGATTACCTTCTTCCATATATGAGACCTGCTTTATGCCACCAAGAGAAGCATCTGACCATACTTCACCTTTACTACTACTGCTCAAGGATCCCGCCACTATCGAATGAGACTCAGGACATCATTTGTGCCCACAGATTACGGGACAATGCCCTAGTAAATTGCAAATGTACCCGTAGGAAGTGCGAAACAGAATTGTACAAGGGTCTAGAATGTTGTGGATGAGAAATGGCAGCTTGATCCAGCGTTGCTGCAGATGAAGACCATTCAGGCAAGCAGAATCTCCTTCCAGGCCGGCCCCGGGGCCAGAGAAGTAGCGATGGACTTCTGGAGTATTTGCCCTAAGCCTCTTCTTTCAGCGACCATGCCGTCTTCGTCTCGTTGGATCAGCATCACCCAATACAGATCGTAACCTTCATCTCGCCGAGTGACGGGCCCTTCGTAAATATCCGTATCGTCATCCCTGTAAACACGCTGCTGATATCCTTCGAAGTTCGGCACCTCGTACTCAACCTCGGAAAGCAAGATAATCTCGACCGGCTCCCCGTAGTCTTTTTCGGTGATGTAGTGCCCGTCGAGAGCTACGGATCCGGCAAATTCACCGCCAATGTCCAGCAAAAGTGCGCGATCAAGGATCTCGATTTCGGCATTCCCCTGCATGATGCGAGCCATTGTAAGATGAATGGAGAGAGTCCAGAATTGGAGTAGATGCGAGGTGCGTCTTGATAACGGAAGTGTGATGGCTTCGGTGGGTTCCGTCTCCGATGGATCGATATCAATTGGACATCCGTGATCCCTGAAGCTGAAGCCTTCCCATGAGTCCCAGTCCTCATCCGACCCGCACATCTTCGTATTATCTTCCAGGTGCCAGACCGCTATTGGCGGATGCCACCGTCTTCTATAGTAGAATACAATCCAAGTCCGAGTCTTGAGCCAATCTCTCAGGAATGAAGTGGTTCTCAAGATTGGTGGGATAAGGGAACCTACTTTACCCTTCCATCCGACCCACGACCAGCTTGGAAAACCAGCTCGGCGCTCTAAGACAGCACCATATCGCTCAAAAAGGAGGAAGCAATCAAACGCTACAGTCGGTAAGCCTTGGATGACGTCGCCAGGCAATACCTTGCGAAGATAAAGTTCTAGGGTTTTGAAGGCATTGAGTATATCAGCCGGGTTTGTGAGAGTTCGGCCACTGTACTCTTCCATTACGGAGACGTACGAATCGGCAAAACGCTCACTCGAGGGCTCAAATGCCTGGCTTAGCTTGTTTGGCATGGATGTATTGACTTTGGGATATTTATCATCGACAGTGAATAGACTCCACTCCGCTCGAGCACATTTGAAGAAGACGCCTGCATGTGCTGTAAAGATAAGCTGTCGAGGTGAGCCGATATGCTCTGGCAGCCTTCTTGGTCAGCAGAATTTCTGTGATGAATGGGAACCGTGCACTCACGTCCATGCTCGTGTCATGTATTTGGACCGTGCAAGGTGGCTATCGAGGTTGCGGATAACGATCGCTCTGATGCCTTCACCTAGGTCCTCACTTTGCTGCATCAAGTCTCTAGTATCCGGACGTACGCCGGGTAGCTCAGCGTTTGCATCAGAACCTGCAGCAGCGACGATCGTGAATAAGGCATTGTCATAGATCATGTACATCCATTCTATTCCCATTCGCAGGTCATATTTGCTGTTCTGGATGAGGCAGAGGGCATCAACCCAGAGGTAGGGCACACCAAAACTTCGCGTCAGAATAATTGCGTCCTGAACCGTCCGCGGCAAGTATTGCCATAGTTCTTTGAGGCTGTTGGCTTGCATCAGCCGGTCCACGTTTCCGCTGGTAAGTCGCAGGGGAGAGACTTCTCCCCAGATGTAGCTGAGAGCGATAAAGTTGTTGCCAGAGTCTCTTGGTATGCTGAAGGAGTTGACAATGCAATACGACCTCACATCGATTAACCTGGCTGCGGTTCTGCAAAACTCAGGATTGCCCGAATGGAACCAGTCCTGGACCAGATCACTGGATCTCTCACAAGCTGCACCATGATAGCTTCGACACGTTGTCAGCCAATGTCGCATTTGATCGAGATCGGTAGGTCGAGCTGATGGAATCCTACCGCGTGCCGCTGGTAGGCTTGCGGCGTGCCCATTCCCACTTTTATAAATCATTCCATCGGTCTTGGTGGCAAATTTGCGCTCGTCATCCTCAAACAGTATGATACGCCGTTCTTGTGAATGCGAACCGATCACAAACTCTCTCTCGGATTGCCAGCGCAGCTTGACTTCGTATGCAGAGTCAAGCTTCACTTCTAATTGCTCGCCATTCTGTGGTTTCACTCCGACGATAGCGTCGACAATGAGCCTGCAAACGACACATTCTTCGCGTCTCACGAAGAGGTTTGGTAGAAGACCAAGGTCGAATCCGGCTTTATTCGAGAATGATTCTTGCTGACGCAGAACTTCAAGCTCTGCTTTCAAACCCTGGCAAATTTGACAGAGTTGCGTTAACTTCTGGATCGGTGCTCTATGCTGCGCGACAGACTTCGAGCCTTTCAGCTTCTTCAGCATTTTGGGACCAATGTCCGATGGGCTCCTCTGAAGCAAGGTAGTTAGGGATGAGTGCCAAATCCTGCTGACACGAATTAAGTTTGATAACGGAGAGGCTAGCACTAGGGCCACTAATTAGGTCTAGTCTTCAAATACTTTCAAATCCTTCGATGTCGCCATAGGCTGAGCTGGAAATTGCTTCTGTAAAGAGGTGCGAGGTCGGCAGCGCAGCATCAAAGACCACAGCGATCCCGTCATCGTACTTCGTGTGATATGTCCCATGGAGTTCAATATAGACTGAAGGATATGTTCAGACGCTTCAACATTTCAACCTACCAAATCTTGGCGGTTCCTCTGCTTCTCTTGGATTGCTGAGGGGAACATCGCAGTCGCCCCTAGCGTGGGCTTCTATTCCCCCTGACCAGAGCTCTTACCTATTGTGATGAGGCACCGTTGAGTTGGGGCATCCTGTTTCCTGATCCGGGCAAAGATTCACATTTGTCGATTGAATCAAAATGCTCTAGTCGTGAAGTGACTGGTGGGTGTACCAAGAGGAATTGAGCCTTGCAAGCTCTTTGACATACATGCTTCACCCTAAATCCGACCCCACCGAACAAACAACGAGAATGGGATTCCTGTCCTTGAAAAGGGCATTCAAGCGCCGATCCAAAATCCAAGAACCCTCGGTTCGATCTGACCGTGATAGCGTTTCAACGGAAGGTTAGTGATTATCTTGGTTTACAGAAGGGGTCGTTGTGTTGAAGCTGTGCGAGGACAGAGAGTGAAGATGAATATGTCAGGCCCCGGTTTGATAAAGACAAGATACACATTCCCCTTTTCTGCACCACGGAAGTCCCTGAAAATGTATGCAGCCGCTCGCACCTTGGTCCCGGAACTCTCGATGACAAGTTTTGCAGTATTTTAAAGAATTCGAAAGATTCTCTCATGGAGAGGCCCCGTGGCTGGAGATTCTGTCCCGTGACCCTGACAAGCTTTTACAGTCGTTGGAAAACTCGGAGAATGCTGAAGCTTCCGATCTGACACCTTTCAAGGAATGCTCGGTAGAGGAAATTTACGAGTTCTTTAAATGCTTCCTCCGAAGCCCGGGTGATAGTGCACTGGGCGGACCCTTTACACACTTCACGTTTATCGTGGTTGACGAAGCATGCCTCACCACAGAGCCTCTGAGCTGTATCGTCTGCTGTGACGCTCCAGATTTTGCGGAAGCAGAAAATGAGATCAAGCTGAAATCGATTCGAATGGATCTCGACGATGCGACGAGCTGGTTGCCCGCTTTTGAAGACCTGATATTGACCCCCGAAGAATACGACGATAATCAAGAGTTCATTACATTCGATATCATGCCGCCTCCCACAATGCGCTTCGCCGAAATCGACGAACATTATCTTTTCGCTCCAATGGCACAAGCTCGGAGGAACAAGCGGAGAGCATTGAGAATCATAGAAGAGGCGGTTACGAAGCAAGCTCGAGAGGCTAGGGCGAATCAGAAGGGATCGAGTAGAGGTCCTGTGGTGGACCAGAAACTGGCAGAGATTACGCAAAAGCTAGCAATGGACAAGGCAGAAGCTCGAGATGTGAGCGAACCTCGTGAGGGTAATAGCCAGGGTTTCCAGGGCGAAGACTTTCAAGGGCCACCCAAGGGAGATGATCAAAAAGAAGGGAGTCGACCAGAAGTCGGGTCTGAGGCCCGCATCGATCCTGCCAGTGAGGACATCACAATCAAGACTTGTTCAAAAGTGGACGTCGTCCACGCACCGAGCCGTCTCTTCCTCAGACAGATCAGGCGTTTACTTCTTCAGGACAGGAATGATGAGATGTTGATCCGGCTTGTGGATAACAGAACGGAGGAGAGGAGCCGGTCGGCTGGAAGAATACAGGCCGAGCAAGCCGCTGGGCCATCCAGACCTGTCTACAGCTTGGAGAGACGGGTGTATGGGCCTATTGTGCAAGGAAAAGAGGATCCTGTCATAGTTTCGAAGGGAAGAGATGTCGGATTGTCGAAGCGATCAAACTCATCGCTGGGGAGCAAATAACATAGGCAACCCGTAGTATATCACGTCCCCAAAGCCTTCCTCCAGTCCGGGTTCATCCCGCAATCTGAGAATTGCCACTTGGCGCACTTCGCGCCATCTGCCGAACTTGTTGGTTCAGTTTTGCTGCTGTATAATCCGTCCAGGCATTCCTAAACCACAGACAGTTAGTATACAACGTTGAATCAAGGACACGAGAGACTGGTCTCGCGGGGCTCGCCAGCTGAGTCATGACATACGGGACATTTATTCCAGTCCCAAGTAGAACGCTTGGCCGCCCAACGGTCAGGCCAGCAGTATTGGCCACAAGATGCCAGAATCTTGTCCGGTGTCCACACAGCATCCAAGCCTGGGCAATTTGAACGGGCGGCCTCGGGTGAGCAGACACCGCCTTGGCGAGGATCAATGCTGTCTGGTTTGGGAGCAGCGCGGACGCAGAGAGCTGTTAGAAATACAATGTTGAAAGCGAAGAATAGCAAGTTCATCGTAGAAAATCGGACAGAGCGAGAATTTTCTGTGAAGCCTGAAGACAATGGTGAACGAAATCTTTGGACTGGCAATGCCATAGAGCGTACTCCGAGTACATTGATTTCCCAGTGGATGCGAAGGTGGAGATTCTTCCCAAAGTAAAGAGACACTCAGATCAAGTATTTCATCGACGAAGTGAAGTCTCAGAATAGTATCTCAAAGCATTTGGTCGCGGGCTGTGAAGTCTTGGCATGAATGGAGAGACACTCTTGAAACGCGCAATACCGGTCTAGCGAAAAGGGGATGAATCGTTCTTGCGCTGCACAGATTCGCCTACCAAGCAATGAATCTGCCTCACTGACTTGAACTACCTTTCACAATGCAGGGTCCTCTCGACGATTCAAGGATTGGGACCAATGGAACGTGGCTGGGCTTTCGAGGAACTCAAGGATTCGAGACTACAACCGCAAAACGAGAGTCTTGATGTTTAGGGGCCCACTCAAAGTTCCCTTGCGTTTTGGCTGGACAGATGCTTGAATCAGTAGGCTCCAGTTGCAGATAAGACGTTTTTAAGTTGCAAGAAGCCTCTCAATCTTTTTGGCAGTGTTTCATATCTCTTCTAGCATCCGTGCCAAGACTATTCAGAATCTTGCATGGGGCTAGCCACAAATGGCCTGGTCAGAATGGCAAAATGCGGCGACCAAAAACATGTTTCAGGTCGAGAATGAAACTTATGAAGCATCGACTTCTTGAGCATGTCTACGGGCTCTCCAATGGTTGGAGCAACTTCAACTGAAGGGTGTGCACGGGCGACCCCATACCAGAAGGACTCAATGGCAACATCTTGTGTCCTGAGAGGCGGGCGCTCAAGCATCCTTCGGTTGCTGGCTGTCCGCCCCAAAATCACCGTATTCTTGAAGCTGCAGCCTTTCCTGTCTACTGGGCGTCTTCCCGTTCAGCTGATTGTACTACCAAGTACTGATGTCAGACGAGTGCTTGATCCGTGCCCAGCTACTGCGGGAGTCGTGACGTAAAGACTGCGATGGGCCCAATTGGGCTAGCCAGAAGCTCCAAACAGCAATGTATGCATCCGAAGCGCACACTGAGCGTCAGTGACGTGCTGTTACCCCGCGGCATGCGTGCTTGGTGCTGTTAAATCTCGTTCATTTGTTGCCCAGCATCTTTCTCTCACTGGAGCAAGCAAAGATCGGACAAGATGGCATCTCAATTGACTCAAAATCCATTGAAGAATCCCGTACAGGCTGCGGCTGGAGCTGTAGGTAGCTCTGGTGGCGATCCCAGAGCTTCTCAGAAGACGTCCTTCTTTCAAGGCCTGAACGAGGGACCCGGCGAGCATGCCGCACAGCTCACCGGAATTGCCACAGGGGGCAAGCGCGTAGACGTATGTGGCAACTCAAGGCATAAGAGGCGACTGTACATCGACTGACCTCATTGCTAGGATGCTCCATATTTCACCAACAATGAGGGAATCCCATGGCCTGACCCGTAGGTTTGACGAGCCTTTACTGGACGATGTATATTGACAGGATCTGTCTAGGTCCCATAGCAAGACAATTGGCGGGATCCCCTTGGTCAGCGATACTTTTCTTCTACAGAAGCAACAGACTTTCAACCGGTCAAAGAACCTTGAGCGTGAGTTGCCGTATTCTCTCTCGTCACCTCGACGTTAATGGCAATCAGGAATGGTCCACCCTTGTGGCAGTGGAGCGTTTGGGCAATTCGAGGTCACGCACGATGTTACCAAGCATACCAAGGTATGCAGCCTCTGCCCATTGGAAGTCCTTTCATTGAACCCCTGCAGGCCGACTTTCTCAGCGAGGTTGGGAAGAAGACACCTCTCTTCCTTCGGTTCAGCACCGTCACCCTCGGGCGCGAGTTTCCCGATCTCGCCCGGAATCCTCGAGGCTTCGCCATCAAGCTGTACACAGGGGAGGGCAACTATGACATTGTTGGCCTCAATTGGCCAATCTTTTTCGCCCGAGATCCAATCCAGGGCCCAGATGTCATTCGTTCGCAGCATCGAAACCCAGCCAACTTTCTGATCGACAATGATTCACTTTTCGACCTTCTGGGATGCACGCCCGAGGCGAACCATGCGGGGCTCATGTTTTTCAGCAACTATGGCACTCCTCAAGGATGGCGCTATGAGCATGGATACGGCTGTCATACATTCAAGTGGGTCAACAAGGAGGGCAAGTTTGTAAGTCTGATCTGATGCTCGTGAGTGTCAATTCCAGTACCAAGACTGACCATGTAGGTATACATCAAATACCACTTCATAGCCGATCACGGCCAGAAACAATTCACTGCTGCCGAAGCGACCCAACTCTGCGGCTCCGACCCCGACTACTCCAAACGCGACCTTTGGGACGCCATCGAAGACGGTGAGTACCCGACCTGGACCGCCAAATTCCAGATCATGGAGCCCCAAGAAGCCGATTTCGAAAAGTTGGGCTTTGACCCCTTCGACGTCACCAAAGTCTGGCCTCGCGATCAATTTCCCATGCACGATTTTGGGAAGTTGACCTTGAACAGAAACCCGGAGAATTACCACCGCGATGTTGAGCAAGCCGCCTTCTCCCCTGGCAGCATGGTTCCAGGCATCGAAGACAGCCCTGATCCGCTCCTGCAGTTCCGCATGTTTTTCTACCGTGATGCGCAGTACCATCGCATTGGCACCAACATGCATCAGATTCCCGTCAACTGCCCCTTCATGTCAAAATCGGTGTCGTCGCTGAATTTCGATGGGCAACTCCGCAGCGATGGAAATCACAGCGGGAACCCGCAGTACGTGCCCAACAGCTTCGTCCACAAGTTCCGTCCGGATGTTGCCGAAGCGCCGTATCAAGTCAGCGATGCCATTGTCAGCCGCAAGAGCCATTTCGCGCACGAAGGCCAGAAATCGGAGTACACGCAAGCTGCTGAGCTCTGGTCACGCGTCATGGACGACAAGGCTCGCAAGGACACCATTACCAATACCGTTCTTTGCATAAAGAATGTGCGGCACTCCATCATCGTGAAGAAGTTTCTCAGTCAGATCTACAATATTGGACCCGAGTGGGCTCAGGGTGTGTATGATCAGCTTCCAAAGAAGCTCAAAGATTTCGAGTTCACCGAGGTGGAGAAGATGGCTGAGACGGCAGAACTGGCGTACAAGGAGAAGAAGTTGCAGCCGAGCAAGGGGGACAGATTGGTTGGCTTTGATCCTCAAAACCCGATCTATCAGCTCGTGAATGGGCAGTAGGTCAAACACGAAGTCCGAAGATGCATGCATTTCGATTTTTGGTACACCATGTATAATTGCTCATGTACGAGCAAATCATGGCTCAATATCAGTGGGTCGTACCCTCATCAGCAGTATGATTTTCACCCCTGCAATAGAGGTGTTGCCACTTTGTTTG
Organism: Ramalina intermedia; assembly: GCA_003073195.1. Classification (NCBI taxonomy): domain Eukaryota; kingdom Fungi; phylum Ascomycota; class Lecanoromycetes; order Lecanorales; family Ramalinaceae; genus Ramalina; species Ramalina intermedia. Next base: position 76,941 of record PEKF01000007.1, read on the forward strand.
CCCGATGTTGATACATGATGCAGGCTGTAGAGAAACATATGTACACTGTGAGAGACCAAATAAGTACAGAGAAGTATAGGTACAATGATGACCTTTCAGGTCACTTCTGCGCCAAAGCCTCATTTACCCAGAACACTCAAGACTCCAAGCTCCGCTAGAAGACCTACCCGCAATCCCTGAGAGTATAACATCAGACCTCTGTCTCCGTAGCAACCGGCCCTTTCTCCCCCGCGCCAGCCAACTCCCCCGTACTCCTCTGCGTGGACGTGCTTCCCTCTCCCCCCAGCCTCGTCGCCCGCCTCCCCATCTCGAACGTCCCCGCCGAACTCGGATTCGATTTCGCTGATTTTTCGAGGCAGCGGCTGCAGTTGCGATCGCCAAAGTTACAGTGATGGCCGTGCACGAGGAGGTTGTAGATCGGTCGCATGGTGAGGAGACTGGCGCTGGTGATCCCGATGGCGTTTTCGACCACGGCCCAGATGATGGGGTCGACGTCGGCCCCTGGAGGAGGGAATCAGGTGGTGAGTAGGGGGGTGGTAAAAGAAGGCGCAGGATTGAGCAAGAATCGAAGAAGGGGAAGGCCAGGCCGGATGAGGGGAGAAGAGGGGAAGAAGGGGAGAGTAAAGGAGAATGAAGTGGGAAAGGGAAGGAAGGAATGAGGCGTACAGCTTGCATCTTGGTGAGAGAGTCGCTTGACGACGATGGTGCGGTATGTGCTCGCGATGCAGACGCTATAGTTGGTCAGTATCATCATCCATCAAAGATGCTATGGAAACCTGATGGAAGATGCGAAAAGGAGTGGGAACTTACAAGCCGCTGAGCAGGCAAACACCGACGAGCTGTATCTTTCGGCTGCGCCCCATCTGTAGACTCCAGACCATTGGGATCGGCAGTAGAACAATAGCAAAATCCGTGAAAACGTTGATGGCACCGGGGATACATGCGGCCAACAGAATGTTGACGCAGCTTCCTGCCACGTGTTGGTCCCATGCCTTGTGCACGGGTGTACATTGAAATATTGAGAGGAAGATTTCGGCAATGTTGTTGGCTGCAACGACGAATGCCATTGCCCAAAGAAGGACCGTGAAGCGCCTGACTAGGCCGAAGATCCGATGGAACAATAGAAGGGCGGAGAACTTGAACGCTGCAGTGCCCATGCAGTAGAGGACTTCCGTCGAGATGATTGTCTGGCCAAAACATCATAAACACAGGGCCCCTTCTGATGCCAACGCAATGCTGTAAGCGCGTACCTTGGCAAACGCGGGTGGGTCTGTCAGAAGGATGACATGTTTTCCCGCCGCAAGATACACCACTTTGCAGATTTACCGTCAGTATCACTTCGAATTGACCGGTTTGGGAGCAAGCCGACTTACGGTAAAGGCTTGTAGCGACTTGACCCATGCAAAATATCTAAGATTCCGAATCAGCGATTGAAGCATTCAACGAACACAGGAGTGATTGTGGCTCGGAGAACAGTCTTTTCTTACCAACGCCAAAATCATCATGTAGTCATCAGCTTTGATCTGGACCTTGGCGACTCGTCTGGCAATCAATCTCAGGGCTACAGCCGCGATCGCTAAAGCAATACATATCGTTGAGGACACGATAATCTCTGGCCCTCGATTCTGACGTATGTATTTCTCCTCGTGCAGAATCTCCGTGGGAGGCAAAGAACCCGGCATTCTCACACGCCACTCTGAGTTCGAGCAGGAAATCACGGTACTATCGTAGTTTTCTTGGACCGGGGAGATTCATACCCCGCTGGTGACAGCAGGGTCAAAAGTGCAGAACGATTCAGACTCTCCTCAACAGGAGAAGTGGCTCCTCGAACGGTTTCTATTGTACCCATTGAAGATTGACCAGGCTTGAATTCAATTTTACGATAGTGGAGCCAGACTTGGTCTCGGCTTTCGTGATCTGGTCTTCAGCCAATTGAGAAACATCGCGGTCAGATTCACATGTGGGGAAGCGGGACTCAGGCACGCCATCGCGAAGCATAACAGTTTCTAGCCTGCTTTGGACCTTGGACCCCTGACGGCACGTGCGATGGTGTGAGTGAGTAGTTGAGGGTTAATAGTGAGGCCGCCTTCAGCGGTGCTGACCCTGGCATCTAGAGAGTTTCTGATTGGTGCCCTCCAACGCGATTGAAGTGCATGACAGCTCGATGGGACAAATGCGGCAGCACATCAATTCTCCGTTGGAAGGTGAGCTGCGCTAATAACGGCTGGCCCGATAGCGTACTAAGCATAAAGTTTACCCCAGATCCAGACACTTGGGAAAAGGGGCGAGCCAAAAGAGAACTTCAGGTTCTTGGATGGCATCCCTTCAGAGAGATCTCAGAGCAGTCAGCTTCCCATGTCGGCAAGCAACGTTGGGGACCACAAGCGTGATGAGGATTCGAATCCTTGGCACTCATTGCTCAAACCCTCGACATGGGAGTTCAACAACCTTTGGGTGTACCGGGGTATAGTTCGCAAGCCCCTAAACCTAATGTCAGCCATGCCATTCTCTTGAAGATTAGCGCATGAGTCGGTCGTCTCTAGCCCGAAGTTCAAGGCTTTGCAGTATTGCTACCTCGCTAAAATATTTCAATGAGGGACTGTTCCGCGCTGGGGACCAACCAAGCACCACGGCTCAAATCCGTCAATTTTTCTGTTTCTACGCTGCTCTGTAGTACTCAAATCAATTACTGCGAGTCATATCCAATACTTTCTGTCAATATTATCTGTACAATCGAAATACGCGTTCCTTGTGGGTGCAGTTGAAAAATCCTCTCAAATTCCGCACCTTGAAGATTTTGTGTTGTTAGCGAGGCTACTGTTAGAGAATGATGGTAAGTTATGATTACTTTGGTATGGTACGCAGTAATCCCTAGACGAATTGTGTTGGACGAACATTCTCTATTGCAAGCCAGGTGGATGACGCATCAAGGTCAAGCGTCAGTGCGATCGAAGTTGATCTGGATTCGGGGGCTTCTTATGGCTCCACTGTGGCGTAAAAAGGGGCCTTTCACCCTCGAGGGTCGCTAGGTCAGTGGTTGAATGGCTCTGCGACATTTGCACGTTTGTGCTTCCCGCTTCGGGTACATCCAAACGCATGCACCCGCCGCGGGAATTGCTGCAAGGCAGACTCATTGAAGGTACCCTATGCCTACGCAGAAGAGCCTCCATATCTAAAAGTTCGTCCATCGGACCTCCAAGCAGTTCCAAAACGTTTTACTGAGAACAAGGATGCAAAGGGTCAGATAACCGCAGGAGCGCGCTTGCCGAGTCGCTTTCGGACAGTCCATTGCCACGACCTCCGTAATCAATGTCACAAAGAAAGACGAGTGCCTTTGAGCAGACATTTAGGTCGGGAGTGATTGATGACTGAACCGCGGTATGATACAGCCCATAAATTGATTGAGTCGAAATGAGTACGTCTCGGACATTGTTCAGTGCCTTGAGGCTAGGGTCTTGAGGGACCTTCAGACCACTAATCAGGCATGAAGCTGTCCCACTCCTTGCTTACCGCGGCGTCGAGTCACACGCGTCATGCAAGCAGGAAATATTCTTATACCCTTTTGTTATTCCCAACATCACGGGACTGATCAGCAAGCAACGGCAGCGGTGCACGAGAATAACCGAGTGCAGGTAGGATGAGGAGTGCAGCCTGCTCTATATCGTTGGGTGAACACGGTGCATCATCGATGTCGTATTCGCTGGTATGCGGAGAATCCAGAATTGGCCAACCACGAAGAATGACTTGATTCCAGAGCACCGCAGGACAGATATCTGTGGGGTCCAGGTTTGTAGAATCTGCAGAATCTGCAAGGTCTCTGACATGTTTCAGAATATGCTATTGGCTATGCTGCGTGTGGCCTGCCGAGTGTGGTGGGGGAAGGTTGAGTTACGAAGTACATGTTCGAGTGGGCTTAAGCGCCCAGGTTAGCCAGCCTGATGGGCATCGCAATCCTCGCTCTTGAATTCATGAACATCTATATTCTCTCTTTGTAGCTGCGGAGAAGCTGGCAAGAGATTCTTCCGCTTGCGATACTCCACCACTGAGGCAAGAAAATATCTTTCGGTCCACGCTACCGCTTCTCGCCTCAAAATTTCAATATCTTGTTGAGGGAGTCTCTTCGTCCTGCGGCAGAATCTTCAGGTGATCTCTACAATACAGTGAGAGCCCATCTTCTGTCGGCCCAGCATATCAACATGAGCTACAGTACGCCTACTTCGCCTATCGAAATCTATGATCTTGGTGATCTTCGTCATCTCCAGCAAAGAAGATCAACGTTCGAAACACACTCGACGCACCTATCAGAAGGCGGACATGCTACACCTTACGCCTCGTTGGAAGGTGTTGACTATCAGGCTCGACTACCCTCGTCCTTGAGTACTGATCACGTACATCTCTTACCACCACAGCCAAATCCCAATAGTCGTCACCCGAATGGATCTACAAGAGGTGTTACTGCAAATAGGCACTCTTTGGTCTTCTTCTTCCACTGCCTGCTTCACGCAGTCCCCTTGGCGGTCACCATTGCCATTCTTTGCTTGAACGCCCTGAAAGTCTACTGGCAGGACCTTGGAAGCCCCAATCAAAATGCGGTGTTGCAAGCTCTGCAGTATGCCGCCAAAGCCCAGGAGATCATGATGACCGCATCCCTGACAGCAATTGTCGTTCATCAAACCCAGCACGACCTGTTCGTGTCGGAGGGGGTTCCACTAGGATTACTGACGACTTGTTTTCAGTTGGGAAATCCGTTGTCTTGTTGCAGGAAAGAATTCCTTGGAGGTTTTAGGGCGCGTTTACGCTCGAATGACTGGTCGCATTCATTCCCACTTCCATGTCTACTAATCTTCGGCTTCGCATTGATATTGACCGTGGGGCCTTCGTCCGCCGTCGCGATGATCCCACGATTAGATTGGTGGGACGTACCCAAAATAAAGGCCTTTGGGGCAGATTACATCGACCGAGTGTACTTCAATCGCACCCAGGACGAACTCTGGCCTGCAAACATCACAAACGCCATCTATGCGAATCTTAGTCAGTGCAATCTGCTCGACACTCAGGACTTGATCGATAGTCAAGATTGTGCCGTGAGAGCCGTAGATTCGGTAGCGCCGTGGATCAATCGCCATCAGAAATTTGGAACTAAACCGAACATCACAGTCTTCCAAGAAGCCGAAGTGACACGATATCTGACATCCCAAGGAGGCCCTCCAGACAATTCGAGCTGGACAGTGTCCTCGACAGTTGGATCAATCTTTGCGCGTGACCTTAATAATTACTGGGACTGGCTAGTAGAGAATTTCAGCCTGCCGATGAACATCCATCGTCCCTTACTTCGACCAGCTTTTCTCAATTCAACCTCCAAGTTCCGCAAACCGCTTGTACAAGCTCAATGTCACTCTTATATCGATCCGGACTGGGAACACGAGGCATTCGAATTCCCTCACGATGAATTGTTGACACCCCCTTTGAACGAATTCAAGGATAGGAAATGGAGCCTTCCCAACGACTTTGTCGTGAATCTCTTGGGTGACGACCGCAGTATTGGTGAAGACCCAAACTATCCAGCAATCTTGTTCGACTGGTTCGACACAGCTTCAACCTTTTCAGACACAGGCGCACCCTCGCTCGGCGCCGTGATTATCTATCTTGCGAGTAATGGTAGTGAAGCTTTGGCCACATGCGCCTTTGATGGTCGCTGGGTACCTGTGGAATACTATCTAGATCCAAAAGATACCGTTGCCATCCGCCAGGATTCTCCCAATCCAATGGACGTATTGAACGGAACTAGGAAAGACGCTGCAGCTCACTCGACGCAAATGAGAATGTCATTGGACTGGGCAAATACATTGAATGTCCGAGATCCTTCCTCTAACGCCCCCTCGACCACTGTTATAGAAGAAATGCTCCAGGGGTGGAGTGGGGGCAACTTCATCTTCCCCGAGCCCGAGCCTGCTCTCAATGGATCATACGTTTTCAAATCCACCGATTGGCGTCTGTCCACTTCTTTGGGCTTGTATTTGACTGAAGGTCTTGCGCGAGCTTTCTCAGACGAAGCCAAAGGCTCTATGCTTTACCGTCAGTCACCCAAGCCAGGAAAGTCGTACGTGCGATATCTCAATGACATCAATCAGCCAGCGCTCAAGGAAGGCTATAGAAATGGCAAGCTCGATTGGGTAGAGACTCGGGATCCGCGGTGGAATAACTCGATCCTACCTTGGGATGAATGGGCTCCTCAAAATGGCTACACGGAGATTGTGTTCACGATTCAGCGCAATGGCTATGGATATGGCTTCGATGGTGTGCCGATCAAGCTTGCCACTACCGTGCTGGTCCTTTATATCCTACTTGTGTCTACTCACTTGGTACATCTGATAGTCAAGGGTCGTTTATATAACGGCTACTCAGAGCTGAGTCATCTACTAATCCTTGCATGGATCTCGGCGCCGGCGAAAGAGCTGAGCAATGCTGCTGTATTGGAAAAATACAAGACTTGGAGTCAGGTATCCAGGATCGGTGGAGAGGGGCATGGTCCGCAGCTCGTGTTGGACAAACCCAACGTCAGCGCGCCTTGATGAAAGTCTCATGGTACTTCGACGATGTTTATCTTATTTTCAAATGGTACTCGATCACTCGCTTGACCACAGCATCATCCAATTGAGGGTATCACTCAAACCTGCGCACATACCAAACGTTGTGATTCCAGCTCCTCGTCCTTGCGCCACCTCCCTTTTTGCCACCCAGCCCCTCAACACCATCACCACACGACAACACAACACCGCCACGACGCGTCCAGCCTTGGCGCTCCCTCACCAAGCAAAAACTGCCAGATACGACCCCCCTCCCATGGCTCCAAAACCAGTTCAAAAAAATCCCAAAAGGAAAGCCAACTCCTGGGCGGGAGGAGCCAGGTTTCCCTCAGGGGATTTCAACCCTATCGGACGTAAATCTCGAGACCCATAATTTGCCCTCTGTGGGATTCGAACCCATCACGAGCGGTAACTCCGTGCGCGGGAGTTAAGCGGAAACCCTTTGAGGGAGAGACAAGTCTGGACGGCCTTCGCAATGAGTGGGTGTCAAAGTCTGTCTCCTTAACCACTACGGCAAGAAGTTTCCGCTACCTCGGATTACGGAATTGTGTCCCTTGAACTAATATATATACAGCAACAATGTTTGCTCATGATACTTTCCACGGGAATCTCGGCTTGGGGTACAATCTGTATGGGATTGTTTTAATTTAGCATGTGAAGTCTCTTCCTACAGGGTTGATGAGAGCTGGACGAAAAGATATGTGCCACTCGTGGTGATTTAATTTCAAGATAGATTCCATCAGATGCTTGAATGACTAGCCGATAATTTCCTCCCAAAGCCCGCAAGCGAAACTTCAACCGGCCACCCAAAAATTAAATGTCGATGAGAAAACCCTCCTTGGAGCCAAATGTTGATCAGATTCCCAAATCGCACTCCAAGCCTCTGACCGAAAGAGAAAAATCAACGCGCTTGCATTCACCCCTTCCACCACCTCAAGCAGTATCAACAGCAGCTGGCTTCGCACCACCTGGCCCCACTCCGCTCGTCAAGGAAGACGCATTCATCCCACTCCCCACCACATTGGCATTCGCCATATTCAAGAAGAATCTCGACGGGTTCCCCGGCCCCACACCCACAGTCCCGCCCCTAGTCTCCCCACCCGCCACACATTCCCGGACCAGCTCAATGACCTCGCTCTCGTAGTCGGAAATCGCCCATCTTCCAAACGGGTGGGGGGATCCCGGATCGCGGTACAGGGTGAGCTTGCAGATCCCATCATGATCCAGCCTGAAGGGGGTTTCATGGTCTCCCGTGCCCCACAGCTGGGGACTGTTGGTGAGGGGAAACTCGGCGAGGGTGCTAACGAGTCGCTGGCAGGCGGAGACGTCGAGAGGGTCCCACGGTTGGGCGGTCCAGCATTTGGGGGCGGCTAGGGTGAGGGACGCAAGCACGGTCGCTGTGGCTATGATGCGCAGGGGCTTTGCTTGCATCGCGCAGAGAGCTGTTCACAAGGACTAAGAGGCTGGTGTGGCGACGCTTTGAGGTGGTGGTGGGGTTGTAACGTCATCGATCCTATAGCATCTGGTCACAAGAAAGCGCAATGGCCTCTGCGCAGTCCACTTCTGCAAGAAATAAGAATATCCCGCCAAAAAGGTCCGTGTCCCTGCTCATATTGTGAGCAGGTGGTCGCTGTGACGCAAAACCGTTGCTCATGCGTCAAGATAAGGCGGTCTGTTAGGCGATCGGCTATCGTGATTCACACCGAGACTCTTGATCACGCGCTCATCTCCTGCGCCTGCGCATTTTACAAATGCCTCGCACCGGTTGCTGACTAGCTGCGAACCGTCTCATTTGGAGACGTGCGGTATTTTGGTCCTATAGGACCCCTGATATGTTGAGAAGATCTGCCGCCGACATTGTTTTCATGAGAGTAGGAGAAATGTCACGAGTTTTGAAAGCTCGCTGAAACACTCGATTTCTGCACCTTGATCGATCGAATGTCTTAGAGCGGCGGAATTGGAGTCCATTATGCGTGATAAGGGTCCATTCATGACATACGAAACAGGGCTGCAGATTCATGCAATGCACAGCGAGGTTTCAGCCTTACCGAGTGAGACTTCCCTTTCTAACGGGATAACGTTGGCGTGTCCGAGCGTGCAGGAATCCCTGGAGACGGTGAGTCTTGCTGTTCAGCTTATCTGTCTCGCGCCATCGTCCTTGGTACGACCTTTTTTCATACCACAGATTTCGAAAGCTGTAGTATAGAACCCCGCGGTATGTTCAATCGACACACCATTTTCGCGTTGCAGGTGCATACTCTTCGAGTTGCAAATAGAGACCCCTATAGAATCGTTCGGTAAACTCATTCATGCGAGTAAATCCTTGCTCATCGATAGAATCGCCGCTCGCAGCAAGTGCTTCCCGAGCGATAGGACCTCTTGAAAGGCCTTTTAGCTCGAGATCAACGGCTTGCAGAGTCTCTCGATAGGCTGGGTTAGCTGGATCTTGGGAGATACTTTCCCATTTTCTCATGTGGTTAGCTGCTGCTGTTGAATCCAATTCTCGAGCAAGACTATACGCTGCTTGACAGAGTTGATTCATTGCCGTGGGTACATGGCCGAAGGCGACATGTGACTTCAACTCTACACATGTGATATTATCGCTTCGAGATTGCCGCTCATCCGCTTCTTCGATTAGGAGGCCGCGCTGTCCCTTTCCGCTTTCGGGAAGAAGCGAGCTGGACCCACGGTATAAGATCCATGGCCGAGAAAGTTTAAAAATGGTAGTACACATATCTTCCAAGTCAGGAGGACAATCGTACTCGCCGTAGAGACGGTGTTTTAGGGCATACCAGCGTCCATGGTGATCTCTCATTAAAATATTGTGCCTATTGGGGCTGTCCTCGGGTAGAGAGTCAAACCCGGCTACTTGCTTTGGTAAACCCGCTGCTGGATTGGCAATACTTATTCGAAGGCCGGCGAGCTCGACAAGGAGGCCGCTTGCATCCTGTTTTGTGGCTAGAATGCCTCGATCCTCTTGTCCGTCAGGGAACGGAAAGAAGAAGTGACGGTCGATTGAGAGCAAAGACGAGGGAGCCCATCGGAAGCCGGGCTCATCTATTCTGGGACTCAATTGAAAAACAAGTTCCTTATGGATTCCAGGAGGGGAGGAATTCAAGCTTCTCCAGAGAGCTTGCATACGCTCTGCGGATTGTGACGCCAGTATCGCGTTGAGATCGAGAGCCAGGAGGTTGGCAATGAGGAGGGGTTCATCAGATGAGACGGTGACGGATCGATACCTAAGTCCCTTCATGACGTCCTGTAGACTGGCACCCAAACGTTCAGCGTCTGTGACGTCGAATAAAGCCATAAAAGTATGGAACCTTTCCATGATCCCGCCTACTAAACTTCGCCTTTGAATATCCGTCTTCTGAATCTTGTGAAGATATTCATACAATGTCCGCATATGTAAAGCAGTCTTTGTGAATTGAAACCATAGGTTGTTCTTCCTGCCGGGCAGCGCGCCCTCTTGTAATGTCCAAAGTCTCGTCATCCAGCGCGAGGTTGCAATCCGAAGGCACGCCTCATCTGGCCTCATCCCGCCCGCGCGACGACATATCAAGCCCTGATCCACGACCAGGACTTCCGAGGCATCGTCATATGTGCGATACATCTTGGCCAACGCCATGTTCTTCCATTCTGGTGGAGCCACTGGGCAGCACAACGTGTCGCACCAAAGCAGCATCTCCGATGGGCTTTCGGGGCCGTCCCACCAGTCCCGAGTGACATCTCTATCCAACTCGTTGACCAATTTTTTCAGCCTGAAAAGCTGGCACCGGGGTAGGGCAGTCGCTTGAGGATTACCTAGACCGTCTGCCCAGACATGAGACAGCGCTACATAACGCGTGTCCTTCGTTGATTCAACAACTTCAACCGAGATTTCATCCGAATCCTGTTCTTCCCTAAGCCGTAGGAGTGGTAGACAATTCTCTTTTCTCAAACAGTCTACCAACTCAGCCTGATCAACGTGGATGGGTTGACATTCACACGAGTCATTGACGTGGTGAGGAAGATCGCCAGCGGAGTTTCCTGCTCGGCAGAAGATTTCGTCACAAGAGTCATGCTGTGACCGATCTGTATCGTCCTGAAAGCAACTGGCAACGAACGCTAAAGCTTGAGGCGATTTGAAAGTCTCCATCAGCATCTTCATCCGGCTGCGGCAGCAATTGCTTCGTTCCAGAAGAATCAATCTCACGAAGCCTTCATCGATGGGAGTGCCCCATAACATGGGTATCAAGGATCGGAGAGGACTGTCTGTCCACGCCACATCACAGGCCTTATTTGCAGCCCATCCCACGATTTCAGCGACAGAAGCAAGATGAAATTTGAGGTCATTGTCAAAGGCAGGACAACGGACCTTTAGGCAAGCGTAAGCCAACTTGAGGCAGTGAGCAATATGCTCATATACAGCCATTCGTGGACCCTCATCTTGCGCTACTCTCTCTCCCCATCCTTCAAGCCGAGAGACGAGATCTGCAGTTGTGACGACAGTCCCGTCATTTCCATGGTTTGGACCCACTGGAACAAAGTCTGTATGTTGATAGAGGTCGCCGAGCACTTCATGTAAAAGACCAAAAAACAGCCAGTTTTGCAGGAAAGGCTGCAGCTCAGCCGCGGGCATTGCCTGAAGAAATCGTTGATTGGTAAATGTAAGATGAGGATTTACGCGAGATCCAACGTCCTCGAAATTTGGCAGACCCAGTCGATGTGGATACTCCAAGAATGGCCCTCCGTCGTATCTCTCACTGCAGAGATAGGGTATCGGAGGAAAAACAGATCTTGGATTCCCGGTGCGTGTTGGAAGATGCTCCATGATTCTGATTGAAGCCGAGACTTATCTTCAGATTCAAAATCAGGGAGGAGTCGCTGGCAGTCAGGAGCCGCCTTCCCTTTGCGAGCTTTGTGTTGTGGATAGCTTCGGAGAAGGTAAATCTTTCGGAGAATATGTTGACCATGAGTGAACGGAAGGTCTAGGATCACAGATGGTGCAGGACCAAGGCTTTAGCCTATTTGGGAAGGAGGTCTCCTCAGTCGACAAGGCTGACGAATGGCTGTGTATTAAATGTGTTTCATTCTGTACATCTTGACGGCATAGTTTCTCGCAATGGTGGCGGGTTGCTCACATAAGTCCGGAGGTTAATTTCCAGGTATTTTCCGTCACCTCCCTTCCAACTCCCCCCGCCTCTCAGCCCCCGAGAGCTCATAATGTCGTGTCCTCCCTTCTAGTTCCTTTGGCATTGCAAACCCCTCAGGCATCTCATACCTTGTCTGCTCTGCATTCATTTCTGGCTTTACAAAGGAATCGCTTCTCTCTCCTTCATTTGAATCTGCTTCGCGCTTTTCCTTTGCTCCTGTATGGCCACGACGAATTACCGCGATGGCCCATCGCCTCCGCCATCTCCTTATAAGCCATATCAACAGCCCAAGCAGTCCTAAGCCAATGACTGTGCAGCCAACGCCGACACCGGCGGCGGCGCCTGGACTCAACCCTCCTCCGCCTCCACCACTAGCAGGCGTTACCGATGGTTTAGCTGCAGCAGTACTGCCTATTGCACCAGAACCTGGACTCGTAGTCGTAGCAGTCGCCGCTCCCGTTTGAGATGAAGTGGGCGCCGCAGTAGCCGAAGCAGGAAGAGCGGTCGGTCCCCACGTCTTCGCCGCCGCCTCCGTCTGCTCATCCAACACGAAACCCGCAGACATGTTGCCCGCCTTGTCGTATCCGATGCTGAATTGACAGCTCATCGGCAGGCCCCAGCCGTTGAGGTTGAGCCCCGTCATTGAAAAGGGAAAGGTGCCGTTCTGAGGGACTTGCGTGGCATGGACGAGTGTTCCGTCGAGTCAGTGATGAGCTCACCGGCTGTACTAAATGGGAGGGAGGAAGTTTCAAGACAGAAGAGGGGAGCCGAACGGGCAAGGTTGCCAGGACCGCAATGCATTTCAATCCATGGTCCGCGGTCGTGATCTTCCACCCAAGTTGACGTCCAGACAGCGTCTAACGTGTCGCCAATGTGGACTGTGAGGTTGGAGGCATTATCTCGCTGGATGGGACCGGTAGGATAAGTCCAATTGACTTAGGGATAATCAGTGAGAGCAGAGGTGGCCATATAGAAGATGAGTATCAGTGGGATGAGCATTGTTGCCCCGATTTGGTTCCCTGAGACGGGGGAGGAGGAATCCAGGAGCGTCGCGCGTCAAATGGGCCATGGGAGATGAGGAAGGATTCATGGCGAGGAGCCCGTTGACGTTCTGGACATCCGACAAAGTCCTGGTGCTCGCCATCCTTCAGTAACCCCAAGAAGTCTAGCTGATAGTCTGAAACATCGATCCATTGTATGAATCCAGCGAAAGGCGCAAGCGAAGGATTTAGCTTGGGGAGCTAGCGAGGGGCGGGCGAGGCTGAAGATGTACACAGCCATCAGCAATTGAAGCTGCCGCATTGACAAACAAGAAATCGTGGAACAGGGTGTGTGTATGAAAGAAACATCAGCAACGATATTGATCTCCTCGGTGATAAACCGCATAAGGTTTCCGCGGGAGTCAGCCGCCTAAACTTGTCATTCTTCAGGGGTCTCCTCCCCCTAGCCTTGCCTGTTGTGATTCGCCTTATTTTTCCCCTCATAATTCAGAGTATGTCGCGCAGGACATGATTACTGAATGACTGAAAGAATGGAGATGGGGACGAGGATGGAATAACGAGGATGGGAACGATGAAGGAAGGGAAGGATGGGGACGACGGAAACAAGGAGCTGAACTGATTTGTAAATCTTCCTCCTGAGACATAATTTGAGGTGTCATCAGTCGATAGCGTTTCGTACCATTGAAATATTCCTTACAGAATATGAAAAAAAAAGAAAGAAACGAAGCATTTCGCGGAAGGTTGTGTGGTATGTGGATTGATCGTTGTCTATGCAACCCCCCCTCCCAAAAGCTATATACAAAGAAAGTCATAGAGCAGCCCTGGTTCCTGACCATTTGGCTTCAATCCCCACTCACACCTCCTCAAAGACCGCTATCGTGGAACAGAAATTTGACCGGTTGTCCTTTTGCGCGACCACTGACTTGCCATCTACATTGACCATGCTCGTCGCAGCCTTGGTGCTGAGCCCGTACAAAAAGATGTCCGAGGAGCATTGAATATCGACGATGTTCTCCTGGCAGGATTCCGTCGCCAAGCAGGTTTGCTCGTAGGCAGAGAAGAACGAATACAAGCCTGCACCATAGACGTGAATGTCTGTTGATCCAATGACGCGAAGTCCCCAAGCTTCTTTGCATGATTCGGACTGGCAGTCTGCAAATGTGGGGTCCGAGTATTGATCGCTGGGCGTGAATCCGCCGTTCAGAGCATCGGGCTTCGGGCTCATGTATGGTGTCTCCGTCTGGATCGCTCCCATGTAGACGTTCTTGGCGTTCAGGATCTGGTAATTATACAGCTGCGAATGCTCGCTTGAAGTGCCATATAGCCAGACGGGGCCCTCTGCGCTCTCGATGAGGACTCCTCGGCCATTGTAGATGTTCACTTGGTCATGATCTTGGCGGTCCAGCTCGTGGTCAGCGACCCACATCCAGTTGTTCTCGAGATAGACCGATCCTTTGCTGGTCACATGGAGAAGCAGGAAAGCTCCCTGGCACTTGCTGACTCCCTGAGATGTGATGGTTGAAGTGTCATTCTTGCTGCAGGTGTCGGATTGCAGACCAGTACCCGCTGCGCCTCCGATGCGGAAATGAACGTCCCACAATCCACTGGCTCCTTGCGTCTGAGTCGCGCCCAGGTTCCATTCCATCAAAATTGCTCCCGGTGCATTGCCTTTGGTCGAGAAGATCAGGTCTGACATCTCGACGGCGCCCGTGTCACCTGGTTGACCGACTTGGAAAACGGGAGCAGGTTTGCTCATGTCCTGAAAAGCCGGTCCGGAAGCCATGATGATGGGCCAGATCTCGCCCGTGATCTTGATGTTCTTGGGGACTTTGATGGTTTGAGTGACAACGTAGGCCCCGTGATCAAAGTAGACGATCTGTCCATCCTTGGCGTTGTTGAATGCTTGTTGGATCGCGTTAGTGTCATCTGTGCTGCCGTCGCCCTTTGCGCCCGCTGACTTGATGCTGATGAAGGAGCTGGACTGGACGGTCTCATACTGGGGCTTAGTCCTCTCAAAGACCGCGCCACCCTGGGTCAGCAGTGGGCTTGGTTTGGGAGGAGCATTCATCGTCCCTTGCACGTTCGTGCTTGAAGCCGTAGGAGCGGACGAAGCGCAAGTAGAGGCCGATGCTGAAGCAGTGTTGTCCCCAGTGGTGTAGCCATGGCCTTGGATGAAGGATGTGACCTTGGAGCCCCCTTTCAGGATGGTGACGCCTTTGTAGTCGACCACGGCGTTGGAGCTGCTCGTGAAATCGCAGTTGTCAATGATGAGGGTGTTGCCTGAGGCGGGGACGTTTTGTTGTTTGCTGAACGCCGTGATGACACCGTTGGCCACATTCTTGAAGGTGCTGTCCTGAATGATGACGGAGCCTACAGTCTGATTCGTTGGCGTGTTTGACATGTTGACGCCCGTGTTGCAATCATTGATCTGCAGCGATTTCAAGTTCCAAAGCCAATTCCAGTTCATGAAGACAGCCGTGTTGCAGCCATTAAAGGTCAAGTTCCTGGTGGTGAATTGCTGGCTCCCGAAGAAAGCACCCATGTTGCCCCCATTGAAGATCAGATCGGTCATGAAGCCTCCCGAGCCGTTGTCCATGAAGATACCTTGCTGCTTGTTGTCGGTACCTCCCTTGACCATCTCAAACCGAATGTTCTGGAGACTGGTGGCTTGAGCAACCTGCCAGTGGATACCTGAAGATGCCGTGGTAGACGGGATGGCTGTCAGGTCAATGACGAAGTTGCGAATCTGTCTGAAGAAGTTGTTTTGATTGGTAAACCAATTGGCTCCAGTATCATCATAGGGGTCAACGTCGATCAATGCCATGCCTTTGAAACTCGGCAATCCTTTGATGGTTGGCAATGACGTGGCATCACCGATAAGCTGGGTGTAGTAGTAGGACACGATGGGTGCGCTCACGGCATATGTGCCAGGCGGGAAGTAGACGATAGCAGGGGTTGTGGTAGAGCTGTCGCAACCCTTGCCGCAACGGTTCCCGTCGGAGATTGCCTTGTTGATGGAAGCAGTGTCGTCGGTCGAGCCATCGCCCTTGGCTCCGTAATCCTTTACATTGCGGAAAACCTTGAAGTTGGAGTCGCCAAAGGGGACACTTCCTTGCCGTTTGATGTCGGCGAGCCAGTATGATGATGCTGCTGCTGCAGTGGTCGCGTCTGACGGTGCGGATGCGGGTACAGCTTCGACCAGCGAAGCGGGTGCAACGGTGACGGCCAGTAGGCGGAGGACGGCGAAGGTCGCCAGTGAGGTGAAGGCAAGCATGATGATGAATATGGTACGACTTGAAAGAGTCCGAAAAGAATGGAAAGGCTTTAAGCCAATAGAGTCAGCGACCTGCGCTCTAAGTGTCGAGGGGAAAAGACAAGGCTGCGCTTGACAATGAGAGAAACCTCGAAAACAATGAAAGGAAGACTTTGTTGATGGATGAAGAAGAAAGAAACAATAAGAAGTAGTAAACAAGGTATTGTACTAGTGTCAAAGAACAGCTCCTGGCCCGGTGACGCCGCGGTGGCGGAGAGTGGATTGCACAATAGGGTTACGAAGGAAATAAATTTTGCTTTGGTATTGGCTGATAATCGTCTGCACTTACGAAACAGGGGCTTCTGCAAGGCGCTCCATATAATTTCGATGATTTAGTGTCATACAAGGCTCCTTCTGCTCCTCTGCCTCTTGATATATACCTGCTTGCCCCGCCATCGCGTGCCTTGACGCGGTCAGGAGAGACATTTTCACGAGAGCCACACTTTGGAGCCTGGGTGAGGCTCATGTGGAATGAATATCTCGTGAAATGCGGGTCAAGTGACCGATTGTCACGTTTTGTCCTGACAAATATCTTGCAAAAAATAGATGTCAGGAGGCAACGGCTCCTGAGTCATTGATAGGATGCGCATCACCAGTAATTAAATCGCTGGAAAAGACTAATACTGGATCACTCTTCTCCGAGTTTGTAGTCGCAGAGTGGGATGAAAGACGCGAGGTCACAGAGAATGAATGGCTGGAGGTTGAGATGCTGGAGGTGAAACAGAGGGCCAAGAATTAGGAATGCGGGATCTCGGGAGTCGGAGCCCAGCCAAACCTTCAGCGTCTGAGTGGCTGACAATTCCAGGGCCCAAGCGCCGTGCGGGGAGCTTTCAGCCCCTGACTTTTGGGGGTTGTACAATGTACTTTGTTAGTATGAAACGAAACATTGTCTGAGACTATTCTTGATTGCTCGTTATCTGCCTTTTTGCAATCACTCTCGCGAGGCGAGCAATTCCCTCAGGAAGATTGCCTTCGTCCTCCCATGAGAAACATAGTCTTATATTGCGACTCAAATCCACCGCATCTTCGTCGCCCCAGACTGCGGATGCCGAACCGGGGGCGATCAGCAGGTCCTCGTCCTGCTGAGCCGCGACAGCAATTTCGGGCGCACGGAGAGGCTCAGGAAGCTTCAACCAGGCAAAATAGCCCCCCATGATGTGACGAGGGTTTTGGGGCAGTGTGACTCCAAGAGGAATCAGATGCTCCTGAACGGCGGACACGAGAATCTTGTAACGCCGTGAACAAGCTGGTTGCAAAACCTGGGATATGTGGTCCTGGAGTGTGCCTGACTGTAACATGTGTGCCATAAATGCCGCAACCAATTGTGATGGTGCGCCTCCAGACTTGCTGGATCCACATTGCGAAAGCCCCCAGGCAAATGGCGGTGTGCCCTCTGCCCATCCCGTCCGACAGCCTGGACCCACAATCTTGCTAAAGCTGCCGTTGCTGACCGAGTTGCCAAAGCCATCTGCGCCTGTCCTTCCTGGTCCCCCGTCAAGATCACGATCTATGTCCACCACGCGTGGAAGGAGCGCCCGGTCGACCCCAGTGTGGGATGCATCTGAATTTGTTGACCACAGGAGTTGATCGTACACGTCATCGGTAATCACCAGTGCATCATACGATCGGGCGACCCTCACAAGCTGTTCCCGGCGCAGACGGCTCATGGTCATGGAAGAAGGGTTCGAAAATGTGGGGACGGCGTAAATCAGGTGGCGGTATATCTTGCTGTACGGTCTTGGAGGCTTAGAGGGCTGGTTCGGGTGGCAGTCAGCATAGAAAGAGACCCATGCAGGCGCATGACTGACGGAGATTGAGGTAGGAGATGCTTGCCTCGCAGCCTCTTTTTCACTTGCGCGAAGGCCCCTCTCCAAATATTCAACATTCAAACCCTGGTCATCCTCTGGAACAGCCCTCAATCGTTTGTAAAAGCCATGGTCCTCGAATATTCTCGAGGCATGAAAGTAGGTAGGAGAGACCATCCACACATTTCTTGTGTAGGTTGGATCAGAGAACACTTGAAGCACGCAAGCGAGGTTCTGACTTGCGCCTCCGGTAATGCAGATTCTGTCGGCACCAATCTGGGGGCTATCCGAGTAGAACCTTGACAGCCAGGCTGCAACGTTCTCTTTCAATGGTCTGTACCCATCGTCAGGAGCGTACAGCAGACTTGATTGTGCTGTAAGGATCTCGGGATCCGACAAGGCCGTCGCAGAGGCCGCCCTCACATGGTTCACTGGCAGCAGGGTAGGATTCGGGTGGCCCTTTGCCAAGTTGATGATCATTCGAGCATTGGACATTATTTCATCCCATTCGACCGACTTCAGATTGTCCCACGATCGGAATCAGGGAAAGCATTGTCGGCAGAATGATGTCACGCAATTGAAGTACATAATCTGCGATGCTAGTGACAGTCGGAGACCCGATGACCGTAGGCTTTTCAGACGATGAAGATGGGACTTGTTCTATATCAATGATATGTCATCCCAAATTCCAGGTTAGGTCATGTGAGTATGGTTGACGGATGCATATCGCATTGGTGGTAGAGGAGAGGATAACCTAGTGAAGGCGCAGTAGAGAAGAGCAATTCATGATGATGGACGGGTTCACCTCCTTCCGCCGGATAGGCAAACAGAAACCGCGACAGCCAAGTAAGAACGAAAGGATTGATGAATATAGGAAGAGTTGCAGCAGTGGTCGCCTTATCTTTCCATGCTTATTGGGAGGCTGCATCGACGTCGCTATTTTTGGGGTCCAAGGAACCCCTGCGTCGTAGGCTTGGTGGGGGCACCATAGGGCTGCGGCCAGTGAGCCGTCAAAATGTCAACCGAGCGTTGGCTGCATTTTGCACGCTTCCCGGCCTTTGTCTGACGATTCACTCCCATTATTATTGTTTCCCCTTTTCCTACTTGGCCGTTTCAGATGTGTAGGGCAGTGTTTTTGGGATGCCAACGCAGCATCATGATTGATTTCCAGTAATAGCTGGAATAGATGAATCTATCCTGGAAAGATGCAAATCCTTCTCTCAGGCTGTGGCTCTAAGCCACTTTGCTCATGGCAGACTCTACCAGTCGCAACAATCAATGTTGATCGCGACACCTTAAAAGCTTCGCATACTCTCGGACAATAGGTATCTGCAGCTAAGCTTCTGCAGCAGCCTTATAATCGGTACATCCGCCGAAAACCTGTTCCTGGGATCCAAACCTCGAAACATCGCCCCTTT
The DNA here is from genome assembly GCA_003073195.1 of Ramalina intermedia. NCBI lineage: Eukaryota > Fungi > Ascomycota > Lecanoromycetes > Lecanorales > Ramalinaceae > Ramalina > Ramalina intermedia. The sequence goes on from PEKF01000007.1 coordinate 96,200, forward strand.
GAAAGCGACAGACCCATAGACAGGCCCCGACATGGCTAAGAAAATTGTCTCCATGTCCTCCCTCAATAGCGAGGTGACGGACCTCAGCATCAAGGATCCCCGTTCTCATTCTCCAAACCCATCCGATCAATCCTCAACCGATACCGACCCTCATCAAGCCATTCTACGCTCCTCTCTTCCAGATCTGCGAGCTTCTCTCGCATCAAATTATTCAATCCCATCCTATCAAAATGGACCGCCGACAACACAGTCCCCCTACTTGAACCCTACACATTTACCTCCTACCCTTGAAGATGATGCAGGCTTGCTCCAACCTCCCCTCCTCCGACCTTTGCCACGCGGCCCGGATTCTCCTAGTGGCAGTCGGCCGTCCAGCCGAGTGGGTCGACCGGAAAGTCGAGTTTTTGAAGATAGTCGTGATAATAGTCGCGCTGGAAGCAGAGCAGCATCGCCCTCCGTCTACCGACCTCTTACGCCCAACACCGCCCTCAAAGCAAAGCACCGACGCAGCTGGATCCCGGGCAAGTCTACTATTGAAGCAATCGAAACGCAGGAGGCACAAGAGAATGCACGCGCCTGGATCTTCACGCCGCATGAGAAGATCCACTATGACTCGTCGCCTTTGACTAATTTCCAACATGTAAGTAGTTTCAGACATGGTGGAAAGTCGGATCACTAACAAAATGTAGGTTGATGAGCTTTGGGATGATGAAGCAGATACCCTCGTCTATCTGCATAACCTGCCATCAGGCCCAGGTCCCTCGTTCCGCGTTGATTCCTCTTGCTTCGCTTCATCTAGGAAGCTCGTCAAAGCTGCGCACGGCCAGCCGCATACCGTTGCTACCACTTCGAACGGCAACACCCGGCACATCTCGGGTGAAGTCAGTGAAAGATCCTTCTCGGAGAGATCTCAGAATCTCATGCCGCACATGCCAACCTCTCCACCCGCCTCCCACTATGGCTCCGCGTCCAATCGAAGCAGCTCCACAGGAGGCAGGTCAATACAAGGCTATTTCGATGAACCCCCCCAAGGCAAGACCATCCATCTGTGCCTTCCTCAGCCACTTCAAGCCGACCTCAATGTTGCCCACTCCAATTTGAGCCAGGACGATGTTGAGGCGTTGATCACCGTGCGCAATCTCTTTGCCTTCCTGACTGGGAGACCGCTTGTGGCGACCACCCGAAGACCCTCAATGTTTGCGGTTCTTGAACATGTGGCAGAAATACTCCACCGCTACGAATTCACCAATCTCGACGGCAGCACCGTGGGCGAGGAGGCGGCGGGCAGTTTTTCGCGCTTCATCATTGACTTTCGACTTGCGGATGTCAAGTCAAGTCGAGAAAAGACAATCGAAGCCATCATCCTTGGGGAAAAGATGAAATGCTGGGAGCTCTATAATGAGGGTTTCGTGCATGCAGTGGGCAAATACGACGCAGTCTCTACATTCAAAAGCCCGAAGCTATACCAGATGAGCGAGGTCACCCGAAAGCGGTTGGAAAGGTCACATCTCTTCTTGTCGACGCGGCTGCGCAACGTCAGGGACAGACTGAACGATTTCGATTTCCCAGGCATGTTCGCTGGACTTGCCAACTCGACGACCAGTAGCGAAAGCAAGATCATCCGCTTCAAGGCATGGAAGGCTTCGTTCATGTCGATGCGCAGACATATCATGGGCATCTATAAACAAAGATACGGTGCCTGGCCGCCCAAGGCGAGATCCAAGAAGAACGATTTCGAGGAAAGCGGGCTGAACCGGTTGCTCTTGCAGCAGGTCTACAACGACTTTTGCTGTTTATATGATGTTCTTGTGGATCGGACCAATCTCACCACTCGGCATGTCGAGATCCCTATCGAGGATGGACCTGATGATCCCAATGAGTCTTCTTCCAAGGCTGCGTTAAGGAGAATTCTGGGGGAACACGATCGCAGCACGCCTCCTGTGCAGCCTCCGATCCCATTCGATACGCCACTGCTGCCTTCTTTATCCACGACGCGTCGAGACTTTGGCAAGCTGGATGCCAAGAAACAGCAAAAGGAAAATGGCAAAAAGCTCAAGGACAGCGAAATCAACACCGCGCTCATGCAATCGTACAACCGGGATCTCATGAAGTCGACCCCGTTCGTGGAGGAGTTCTTTGCATATGAACGACGTTCTGCGCACGGCAAGTCGATGGAGGAAATCACAGACCTGCGTCATGGCCAGTGGCTGTTCATCTACGCCGTCATCCAAGCTTTGCCGCTCCTGGTGGTTGATGCGCCGGGACTCAAATGCACCGACGGGGTGGAGTATTTCCTCAGCGAGTTCTCCAAAGAGTCTCCCCCTTGGATGCGACAGACACATGGACAGAAGACGACTTGGCGGGTTCCAGGCAGTGAAACCATGGTCCACATGCCAGCTGCGTCTGTTGAGCACAGCAATGATGCGATCTATCAACGCAGTCACTGCTGGCAAGCTGCCGAGCAATGGGTTGGCCCGAAAGTCATTGCTGAGATCTCCTCTCCCATTGACCGGCCAGATGAACCGCTCCTACCACCCGTCATGCTGAGCGAGCCCAATTCAAGGGCGGCATCCCGATCACCAGACAGGCGGCGGTCAATGGGACTGTCACTGGAACAGTTACCTTTGCCACTTGGAGTAGCACTCTCAGATCAGGGAAGTCGTCCGACATCTTCGTATGATCCGAACAAAAGTTTCAACTCGATCCTGGGCGTGCAAGATGGTGCAGGCAAGAGAAAGAAGTAAACGGACGTCTTGAAGGCACTGTACGAGAATACGAGAGTAACGAACGATGTTTATGACTGCATGGGAAGCAGTAGACACGGTAGGATAGTGTATATAAGGTCCCTTAATATATCAAAAGTTGCCTCGTCCCACTCAAATCAGCCAAATCATTGTCCCACCTAAGACTCTTTTGTCCCACCTAAGTCTCTTTTGTCCCACCTAAGTCTCTTTTGTCCCACCTAAGTCTCTTTTGTCCCACCCACAGTGACTGAAGCCGCATGTAAAGAAGACCATTTCACCTATGCAGGCAAGTGAATGACGCCCTCGGGCGTACCTGAGTTTCAGATCAAATGCTGGCGACTGGAGCAAACCAATCAAGTGGTCGAGCCCCTGTTCGATTGCATTAGCTGCTGATCATCCTTTAGCGCCCGCTGTGCCAAAATAAGATCGCGACAACCAGTCAATCCTTTTTCTCTCCATCGACCTCACATCTTGCCTGTCATGTGAGCGCGAATGCCTCGACCTTGCCAATGAACCGAACCCTGATTTGCGTCGCGTCTGGTCAAGCTTTGATCGTGCTTGTGATGCATGTGGGGCAGATCCCGGTCATTCGATGCCTAATGCTCTGCAGGTTCATTTGTCCCCAGCCATGCCGAGCGTTACGAGGCCATTGCTTGACCCACATCAGAGTGGCCAAGATCGCGAGCTCCAAAAAGCTAGATTGCCTGCCCGACTTTGGTTGAACCCGCAGGCTCGCTCGTTGCCACTGCTTTTCCATGCTCCCATTTCTTTTGCGACCTTTGCATCTTTCCTTGAAACCAGCATTCTCGATCTTTTGCATTCTAGGAGTTCAAGCATTGATTTGTTGATAACATTACCTTGTGTGACGACAGCGTACATTCTTTTCGCAAGCTGGACTTGCGTGACTCATTAATATTTCCTACACGACACCACAGCTGCGACCGTCTTCCAACACTCGTCTATCATTCTCCGAAGCTTCGACCTGCCTGCAATAGAGACGCGTCAAACAGTCTCGAAAACTGTATGGAAGGACCAGGATGGCAAAAAGCGTCATGACATAACACAGAGCTATTGTGTATCGCTGGCCGGGTAACAATAGACTCAAAGCCCCTCACAACAGAGCTTGTTCGAGAAACGGGCATTGTTCCATTGTTTTCGCTTCTTCACGTCCCACCAACCCCCCGACAATATTTGTTTGGCTGGTCCAAAACATTGCGCAGATCTTATACGATCTTGCATCCGCTCTTTTACTTCGTCATCGACACGTTCTTTAAACCTCCTCACCACCAACAACGATACCCATTTCCGGCTGGTCCGATCGCGAAACAGTACTATTTCAGAGGTCACAAACATTCCGAAGACATGCCGGCAGTCCCTGAAGCACCTCCAGATTCAGGAAAAGCCGCCAGTCCGGCGACTGTGCCCTTCACTCATGGCTTGACCGGCGTCAACATTTCTCTCGATGACAAGGTCACCATTGGGCTCTGGATCTCCGTCACCATCATATGCCTCGTCGTGCTTGTGGGTCGGCTTGGCCAGCTCGCCAACAGCCACATACGTCTGCTTCTCAGCGTGAGGGAGAATCCAACGAGCGTGAAATACTGGGAGACAGACAAGACCTCAATATGGCCATGGATCAAGAAGCACGTCATCTACTCACCCCTGCATAAGAAGCGACACAACAAGGAAATCATGCTGTCGAGGGCAATCAGTGTGGGGACATTGCCATCACGGTTACATACAGCCATCCTGGTGATGTATCTTGTGAGCAACGCCGTGTATTGCCTGGTTCTCAGCTACCATGACAAACCTCAGGCCGCGGTTCTGGCTGAGCTTCGAGGAAGAACAGGACACCTCGCCATGGTGAATATGGTTCCCCTAGTGGTCCTAGCAGGTCGCAACAATCCGCTTATTTACCTGCTCCATGTGAGTTTCGACACCTACAACCTCTTCCATCGGTGGATCGGTCGGCTGGTCGTCATCCAGGCAGTCGTTCACACTATCGCTTGGGCGGCCAATGAGCATACAGCCAAGGGATCGGGCGCTGTCTCTCAGGCCATTGCAAAAAGTCCTTTTCTCGGATATGGCTTGGTCGGAACGATAGCCATGGTAAGTACAGTCTTAGACCTTGCCCCCTTTCCTGTCTGATTTTGTCGTACAATAGTGCTAATTCTGAGGTAAATCTAGGTCATGATCCTTCTTCAATCCCCCTCCGTCGTCAGACATGCCTTTTATGAGACATTCCTACATTGTCATCAAATACTTGCTCTGGCGTCAATCATTGGGGTCTGGGTCCATTGTGATGTTGGAAAACTCCCGGGAAAATCATACATCCGAGCAACCCTGATCTTATGGATATTGGACCGCCTCGTCCGCATTGTGCGTATCTTATATCGCAATGTGGGCAGAAACGGTCTGTCAAAGGTGACTGTGGAGAGCATTCCGGGCGATGGCAGCAATCCGGCATGCCGCGTATCCTTCCAGCTGGCAAGACCCTGGAAATTCACCCCAGGCTCTCACGCCTACATCTATCTCCCCCGAGTGTCATTCTGGATGAACCACCCGTTCAGCATCGCCTGGTCGGACTCGAGACCCACCCCCTACCTTTCGCTCGAGAAAGAATTCCTCCCTGACTCCGACTCCGAGCTCGACATCCCCAAACCCGAGCGCACCACCACAGAAATCCACTTCGTCATTGCCAGACGGACTGGAATGACCGCGAAATTGTACGACCTCGCTGCCTCCTCTCCCACAGGCGTCATCTCCCTTTCTGGCATTGTCGAGGGCCCCTACGGTGGCAACGATTGTCTCCACTCTTACGGCACCGTCGTTCTCTTCGCTGCGGGCGTGGGGATTACCCATCAAATCGGGCACGTGCGCGAGCTTCTCCAGGGCGCCGCCAACGCCACCACCGCAACTCGCAAGATCGTCCTTGTTTGGACCGTCAAGAACACAGAAACTCTCGAATGGGTGAGACCCTTCATGGATGAATGCCTCTGCATGCCGAATCGCAAGCAAGTGCTGAAGATCATGATGTTTGTGACACGTCCACGCAGCAAGCGCGAGGTCAGCAGTCGCAGCGAGACGGTGCTGATGTTCCCCGGGCGGTGTGATCCGGCCCTGATCCTGAGGAAAGAGGTGAGGGATCGGCAGGGCGCGATGGCGGTGACCGTCTGTGGACCTGGGGCCTTTGCTGATGATGTCAGAGCTGCGGTAAGGAGTAAGGGGGTGATGGATGTGGGCACGGTAGATTTCGTCGAGGAGAGCTTCACGTGGTAGGGGTTTCTTGCATTCGAGTAAATATTCTAGAGAAATCCATATATTCAAGGAGCTCACTCAAGTTTCCTTTCAGTCTTTGATTACGTCGTTATTAACCCTTTTGGTCAAGCAGCAAAGAATGACCACCAGAACATACCCCTACATGGTGGAGAGCTCATCAAGCAGAGGAAAAAGAAATTGAGGAAAAGACGCTGCAGACAAGTACCACATCAACCCTTTGTTCACTGGCAAAGGGAGCATGTCGAAGTTAGTCCAGACCCTCAAAACATCCATTCACTCCAGGAGAACAAATCTACGCTAATAGATTTTGCCGCCTGCCGACCTTCGCTCTCCCGAATGATGTTGAGCGCAAAGCCACGCGACATAATCGCCATCGAGATTAACAAACTCGTCCTCCGATCTCTCTAGGTTTGATTCAATCAAAAACCTCGCTCCCCGCATTGCGCAATTGTCGTTCAGAGAATTGAAGGGCGGATTGGTCCCTCAACGATGGCTCGCAAATGTCATTGGGGAAAGTGACTATGTTGAAACAATCGGCGGCTTCAAGAAGCCACCGTCGCAGCTGGGCGATACCGGCGTTCTCACCACTGCCGTATTCACTCCTGACTGACGTTGGGTACAAGGCGCAAGTCTTGCGGTAAATGTGCAGGAGGAAGTCAATCCAAGTGGGATGCTTGGTTACGACATCCCGTATCGCGAGGATCTTGCTCCATATGCAGACTCCTGGACTTGGATCGCGGCTCTGGGTCGTTGAAGACGCAATAGACTGAGCCGCCTTGTCGATTGCAGGCAATGGACTTTGCGACTCATCTACCCACGCGCGTGTCAAAGTTGCGAGACTTCCTGCTGATTCGAGGCCATGATGTGTAGTGAGCTACGTCCCAAGTGAGGTCGATTTGGAGCATGCTTGCTTTTATTCACAACATCCAGGCGCTAGAGACGAACCTGAAACTCAATGAGGAAGCAGGCACCAGCAGGCACCGAGTAAATGCGGCATCGAAACAAGTGAATTGCATGCCCTGTTCGTTGTCATCATAACCACTGAGCCAGTGCTCAAATCAAGGTGCTGTCTTCAATTGACCCAAGTCACGAGTGAGTACCAGATCCACTCCGTCGCTCCTCCACCACCAGAATCATTTCTTCTGCCCCCCCACCGCCTCCGCCAGGTACGCCGCAATTCTGATGGATTTTAACTAGTGTCAACAGAAGGACGTCTTGAGACACCAGTCATGATAAAACAATGAGCAATCACAATGTCATTGTCCTGTCGATCAAAGACGGCGCGGACAGCCGAGACTCAGGCACGACAATGCCATCGCGCGCTTGATTGTGTCGAGCCGCCTGAGCATATATATCTGTTGCTCCAAGTGACCCTCTCTTCCCTTTCCTCATACCAAACCATTCACAACGTCGAACTACCAGTCAATCCACCAACCACCAATCTTTCATTTCACCATATCCAACCACCAATCGACCAATCAGCCACAGACGAAAATGGTAGCATCGATCGCTTCCGACTTGCTGACCCTGTCTCGAGCAGCGGTCTGCCCAACGTCGAGAACAGGAGCTATCTTCCGTGAGCTGCTTTTATTCCTATCATGGGCATTCATATCTCTGCAAACCGCCTACGAAGTCGATCCAGACAATATGCGGATCCTTGTTACCTTCCTAAACCTGGACCGTGGTGAGCTTTCCTTCGTGGTCTTGAAAACGGCCTGCCTCTTCCTCTTATGGAATGTCGGCCTCCTCTCGTGCCTCTACATCCTGGCGATTTCGGACGCAGCGTTGCTCTGTATACTCAAGCTGTCCGGAAGGAAGTCTGACATTCCATCCAGGTGGGTCACCCAGTGGGTTACCCCGGCCGCAGCTCGGTTTCGTGCTCTGCTCGTGTATCTGTACCCGGGAATGACGGGGATGGTGGACGACGCACGCGGAGACGTTGAACGACTTGTGTACATGGGCGAGCACGAAGGACACTGCAGCTCGGTTCCGTGCTCTGCTCGTGTATCCCTACCCGGGATTGACGGAGATGATGGACGAGATACGCAGAGTCGTTGAACGGAATGCGTACATGGGCCAGCACGAAGGACACTGCAGTATGCATGGGTGAGCCTGAAGGAAATCTACAAAGTGTATGGTGGACTATGAGATGTTCGCTGCGATAACAGAAGCGACTGATACTCTTGTCGTGATAGTAGAGAGAGAGAGGAACTCATATAAATTGTGAACAAATTGGCGTTTCAATTTCTAACCATGCTCAAATTCAATTACATGTGTTGGGACTCTTGTATCCTTAATGATGAGAAACACAGACTTCGAAGAGACTATTTGGGCCTTCGAGTCTACTGACGCTTTCAGAACAAAGCCCTCGCGTTCCTCGTTTTCGTGGAGTGGTCTCCCCTCAATTCAACTCTACAGGTGGCCCCTGGAGCCAAATCAAAACTCTCCAGAGGGCGCCGTATCTGCTTATGATATTCGATTATGTATGTCCGCGCTCTACCGCTACGACCTCAGTAATCACCACGTTACCGGATCCTTCATTAATCAGCCCCAATTAACGACTTGACCAGACTCCCCCTCTTTCAACAGCTATCAGGCCACCTTGTCCCTTTCATCAGCACCGCACCAGCAGCGCCCCTTGTTCAAGGTCCTTTGTCCAGTCGACAAGTAGATACCAGATCCACTCATCATGACTTCTGCCCCCCCACCGCCTCCGCCATATCCCCCAGCAGAACCTTACTATAAACCTTATAATCCCGATCCACCCCAAAATACACGCCCCCCACCCCGCTTGTCGTCAAATTCCCAACCACTCCCCCCACATCCGCCCCCTCGGGGGTGTTGTAGATCTGCACCGCGCTCTTCCCCCTCAATCCCGCGGGGATCTGCGCAACAATCCCCTGGGCCTCGTAATTCGCTAACGAATCCTCAAACTCGACGACCGTATCCGCGTAGGTGAAGAGTTGCGCGGGGGCACGGGTTCCCGGGTTGAAGACGATCTGGATCGGGGACTTGAACGTCGCGCGCGCGAACGATGTGACGGTGGCGTAGTACGAAAAGATGGAGCCGTTGATGGAATTGGAGGGGTTGGTGACGTCGACGATCCCGACATCGTCGTAGTAGATCCCGCCGATGGCGATGTTGGCGCCACCGGGGTAGTTGGCCCAGCTGGCGTAGGCGGAGGCGTCGGCGTTGACGAGGCTGATGTCGCGGCTCCCGTGGTAGGTCTCTACGTAGCCGACCGTGTGAACGTTGGGGTAGGTGTTCAGTTTTGCGATGCCGGCGATTATGTTGGCGTCGGTGGGGTAGGAGGATGTGCCCGGGCCGGTGTTGGGGTTGATGACGATTTGGTATTGTCTGTTGGGGTTTTGGGGGTCAGTGGTATTATTGGGTTGGGGGAGATGAGGGAGTAGTTGCAGGTAAGATGAAAGGTCTGAGGAGCAAGCAGAGCAGGTTGAGAAAGCGGAGAGAAAGATGAACTTACACGCCTGGATAGGCTTCGATCGTGGAGAAGACGTCGTTCCAAGCGGCGCCGTTCTCACCTGGGTAGAGGTAGAGCGGGAAGAGGATGAAGAGGGAATTTGAGGGGAGGGCGAGGCAGAGGGGTATGAACAGCGAGAGGAACTTCATAATTTTTGAATGGAAATATGGTCTCCGCTCAGCAGCGACAGCATGGAAATCACCAGAATCAACTCGAGGAGACGAAGAACAGAAAGATTGCGATTCGAGCATGGCTGGGATTCTTCTCATATACAAATCTCCCACAAATCTCCCTGTCCAAATTCCCCATCTCGCGATACTGCTCGAATCTGGTCCCGTTTCGTGAGGCTGCTCAAAACCCAGGAGCCAATCGCCAATGAGATCATTGCGCATGATGATGGAACCTTTGCGAAACTGCCTCCTACGCGGGTCGCAACGAGGCATGAATTGGGGGCCGGCCCGTTTGACACCTAGTGACCATGCTCCTCTGACAATGATTTTGACAACCAAAAATTCGCTTCAAAGTATGTCGTGATTGAAGCTCTTTTGGCTCCTCGTGAATCTGCTTACTGCGGAGCGAGCAGAATCTTTGCGGATGCCGAGTGAGAGAAGTAGAGATTATCTTCGCGCAATCCGGTGGCAAAACAGATCCAGCTGCGATTACAACCACGATAGAGGATTTGTGAACATGCGCGACAAGAACAAGGAGAATGACCATCTGTGGAGGGAGAGCAAAGACAAAGACGCCAATCATCAGGAAAAGCACGTGAGTGAACTCATGATTTCGGAGTCTATTGACGAACTTCAAACAGGTAAGCCGAAATCTGCCTGCTATTCTCCCATCACTATCAACATCCAGGTCGAGGTCAGGAGCTGCGTTTTTTCCTTTACGAGCCACCACTCTTCTCCTTCTCGCTCTCCTGCTTCTTTTTCTGCTCCTTCGTCTCACCCTCTCTCTCTTTAGCCGCTACTACATCTCTCATAATTTCGCCGAGTGTGACCGGTTTACCAAACGCAATACGCAACCCCATCATCCCAGCGTCCTGCTGATACTTATTCTGACCTCCACCATCGGTCTTGCCTTTGCCATCCCCTTTGCCGAAGGGAGAATTTGTCCGCTCCTCGTCTTCCTCTCCATCCTCGCTCCCCATTAGTCCCGGAACGCCAGCCTTACGACAAAGCTCCATCCACTCTTCTTGCTCCCGCACTTGCTCGGCCGTCGGTGGTCGATGAATCCTCTCTTGGAGCCTGTCCAGAAGGTCCTGTACATGAAGCAGCTTTTCGGTGTCGTGTTTCGGAAAGTTGGCTAGGCGACTATGAGGGGCTGTTAGTAGGAGATTGTAAGAGAGGGGGAAAGCTAACTTCTCACCCTTCCTCAACCTTGTTCACTCGTAACTCGGGTATCAAAGGTAGAGCCAGCCCCCAGTGAGGATCCTGGGAGACCCATTTGACGAACCGGTCCATGAGGCCGGTATGCTTGTCTTTCTGGAGCTGGCCGTTGAGGAGGAACTCCATGAAGTCGATCACGGTGCTTTGGTATATGATACCATCCTCCGCGTTGCTGAAATTGTATGACATTGCCATGCGTTGTTCGACGCTGTTGACGGTAGCCATGATGGGGGCAGTAATGTATGAAGGGTGATGTGCAGAGCTGAGAAGGATTTATTGGGAAGCTTGTACTGAGAAATTAATTGAAATGGCAGGTTGGATTTGGAACGAACCGAGCTGGGGGACTAGATAAAAAGGAAAAGGGGTCTCATGGGAATTGGCAAAAGGCAGCAAATATGACATAACAAGCTCAGACCAATGATTTGAACACATCAGACGAGGGAAAGCGGTGAGTGAGTCATGTATGCAGACTTCTGCAAGCTCTCCGCTCATAGCAAACAACAGCTACCCAGTCTCCAGCCATCAACATCACGCGGAATATGGTCCACCGCGGAAAGAATGGCTACACTGCCCATCGAGGAGTTTTGGCGCGATCACATTACGGGTTTGAGATCTTTTGTCTTCCATCCCTCCGAGCCCTTTCGCCCTGAACGATACTCTCTTCAACTCTTTCGTAATCAGAAAGCGGATGGCAAGGTGCAAGCAGCCTTTACTTTCCCTGAGAAACGCAATAAGCGTTGTCGTCTGCACGCCTCCGTGTGCAAAAAGGACTGGCATTTCATGAAGATCTGGGGAGGAAGCCTTTGACATGTGCATCTGACTCGTTCAAATGGGCAGGAGCATTGCAAGGATGACATGGCCAACGTAGACAACAGGAATGCACACAGGTTCATGAACCGCTCAACAGAAGACCCGGCCTTCAGAGCTTGATTGATTTCTCTTTCGCATTTATTCTACTTCAACTGAATCGAAAATCTGAGACAAATCCCTCGCCTGCGCCTGCTTTGCCTGTGCCACAGAGTCGACTGGTGCTGTTGGCGTCGTGATGACTTGATATTGGTGCCGATCTGGAGCCCTGTCTTGATGCCATTGCGGAAGGGTGCATGGTCTGGTCTTTGAACATGATGTCGCCACCCTCAGTGCTGGCAGGATAGGAATCACGGAGGCGCTGGGAATCTTTTGTGCGTGATTTACCCGGTGTCCCTCTGCAGGCAGTGAGGCTGGTCCAGAACCGCCGGAAAAGGCGTTTCGTCGCAGTCTGTGAAGAAATGTAATATACCAACCCATTCAAAAAACCCTGCAATGGCAAGCCGCAGATGGCGGCATAATTGAGCCCGAAAATGACATCGTCGGGCTTGATGACGGAAACGAGCCGGTTGATCGATGCAGGGATCCAGCAGATGATCATCGAGAGGAAATAGAGGAAGGCGATGCGGGCGTACAGCCAGGCCTCCACATTCTCCTCCGCCAGAGCTGCATTACGCGTCAAGGTCGGCAGACGGAGGAGCTCGGGTCTGGATCTGCTGTCGTAGCGTGTCCCCTGGATGACCACGGTGTATGGCTTCTTTGTCTGCCCCTCCTCCGCCTGGTCCTGCGAGCCAAGCCTATCGAACCTTGATCCGAAAGGGTTCTGCTCTTCGTGCCCGCCACTCTCACTATGCGAGAAGACGATCTCGATATCGGTCGTTATGGTGCCGGCAAACGGGTTCTCGTTCAATGGGTTGAGGAGGCCAACCAAGGAGCGGCGATGTCGCCACGCTTTGGCCAGAGCTATGCAGTATATTCCTAAGGCACCGAACAACGCGAGCCAGACGATGGCGTAGAGAGTCGCTATTCGTAGGAAAGCCCATTCCGGGGCGATCCAGCACCAGAGGATCGCTGGACCGTACACCCTCCCCCTCTCCTCCGTCCTAAGGAAGATGTATACGGCAGCCGGGATCAGTGAGAGCCCGTAGCAAGCAGTCAGATATTTCCATTCCTGCTTCTGCATCCGTTGCGTGGTCCAGCCACGGAAGAGGGCGAGATAGACGTTCCAGGCCATGCATAGCGCCCAGAAGCAATCGACTCCTCCAAACATCTGGAACAAGAATGCCTGAGTTTGGCACAGCGACGAAGCCTGTCCGGCGTGGAGGCCATCACGGGATATGAAGCCGACGATCGTCGATCCTAGGTTGCTCCAGGCAGCGTAGAAGATGAGTCTGTTGACGGGCTTCTTGAATCCCTCACAGAAGAGAAATGTATAGACGACGAGTAAGAATCCCAGCAATGAAAGCGCCGATGTGGTCCGTTCGGTGATGGTGATAGCGGTCAGCTGACCTGGGGTCAAATCCTGAGCCATGGATGCGCCTTCCTTGACATCGCCTTTCTATGGTCACATATCAATGCTCCCAGGACGGAAGCCGCGTTCCTTCATTGTGAAAGCAGGTGCACAGTGGAAAATCAAAATGGACCTTGGAGGAAGGGCTTGAGGGACGAAGTATTATCTGCTGAGGATCCGCCCTGTTATCGTGGTCCAACAAGGATCCATGTCCAAAACCGTTGCTGCTTGCAAGGAACCATGATTGTATTTCAGGGGCAAGCCTGTTTCTCAGATGGTCGAAGAGAGGCTATCGTCTCTTGGCTGGACCATAGGTGATTTGAACTTGAAATGATCAACCATTTCAAGCCAGGATGTCGTCTCGCTAACGTCTGTCATTATCAAGATTCATTGGAGCGACCATGGCTCTAAATATCTTTACGGTTAAAGACGCCCCTGACTTCGAAGAGGCTTGCCACCAAAACAAACTTTATTGAAAGGTTAAGGCTGACATCGGTCGACATTGGCGTTGCCCCTGAAATGCTAAGCAACGTTCCGCCAAGTTCATCCAACAACATCCCCACGAGGTCCAGATCTCCAGTGAGAAGTTGCGGGCCACGTCGAGTCATCAACACTGTCTTGTGGCCTTTGAATAAGATGACAGCTCGGGTGGCATTATTTGCTCACTTTGTTACTGAGTCCAGGACAAGGTATCCTGCATATCAGCCCTGATAGATCGTCGTCGCTAGCTGGTCCACCGTCTTGCCTAGCGCCATCTTGTAGATGCGCACCAATGGCGTGACATAGCACTGCCATGTGGAGCTGTCCCCCACGTGTCAAGTGTACTGTACCTGCATAGGATAGTGGTTGGAGCTCTGTCAATTGCATGACAGTGCTGCACACTTTACCTAAACACGTTGAGGCCTAGGTTAAAGCGATGAGTAAAGGTCACGTGACACGGACTATCATTCTCCCAATTTTCAAGACATTAACACCTCGGACGACCTCTTGCGTACATAGCACCGTTGCTGACTGGTTTGGAGCAGCACAATTTGATTTCAATATCTTGATGACGAACGTGGACTCCTCTGTGGCTACATAATGTCCTGGTACCATCATCGACTCCTATATCGACTCAGCCGAGTCCACGAAAACAACCGGCCTTTTGTCTCTCAGGACTCTCTTCAACGATAGGTCGAGCTCTGGAATGCTTCTCAACTTGTCACACAGCATTGAAGTCAATGAATTAATTGTGTCTCATTGCTGCTCCTGATGATACGACTATCAAAGCCCATATCATTGGGATAAAAGGGACCGCGACTTCCGAGAAACAGGCTTGCACTCCACCGTCCTCGCTGCCTCTGGCTTGTCATCAGACACCTCTTTATCCGATTTTCTTTGAATACAAGACTCTGTTCCTTCTATCTCTTCAATCAATGTGGCTTCTTCTTCCGCCAAGTCCTTGTCCACAGAGCGTGCCGTCTACTGGCCACCTTCTTTCTCCTCCTTTTAATTTTCCCCAACGACAAACCCTCTCTCGATCACTTTCACAAACCCACTGACGTCGCCCCACCATTTCCCCTCCTTCACCCACATCTCCACCTTCACAAAGCCACTGACGTTGCTCCACCCCTTGGCCTCCTCCACCCACGTCTCCCCTCGACCTGAGTCATCTTCTTCCGCCTCGCTTTTACCAGGTAATGGAATATCTGGGGCACCCGCGGGCCATTTGTATTGGCATAATTAAAGTTGACACGCTGACACGTTCCAATGCGGATCCTCGAACATCTAACGGGGCAATAGAGGATGATATGGACGCAACTTCGAGTTGGAGGTACCTTTGGCATCCTACGAGGGTGTATGCATTCAACTTCGACCTGCGACATCCGTTAGATCTCTCTCTGGCCACAGACTGAAGACGCTATCCCTCCCCCAGCACGAGAGACTGCCCTCAGCTTCGGCTTGAGAGATCTTCGTCAATCCCAGGCTACAGACTGAGGACATGATGCCTCCCTCAATACCATAGATCGTCTTGGCCTCGACTTGAGAGATCTTTCAAATCGTTCCCGGGCCCCAGACTGTGGGCTTAATTCGCCCCACTCGATCGCAAAGATCGCTCTCAGCTTCGAATTGAGAGATTTGCATGTGAAATCCGGGCTGCGAACCGAGGACGTTATCCACCGTACTCAATACCAAAGATCGCCTTCAGCTGAGAGGGTTTTTTCCACAGCATTGCCTTGGTACAGACTGAGGATGTTACACCTCCCTCAGTACCAAAGACCACCTTCGCTTCGACTTGAGAAATCTTTCACAGAACTGGCTCGCCTGCCCGGACCTTGCTCACGCCACCTATAGCTATTTCGAGCTCTGCTTCTCTCTGATTCGGTGCAGAACAACGTCTATCTCCTCTTCCACGAACTTACTCTGCCGCCGATCACCTTCGACGTCAGTGTGGACCATGGATTCAAGACCTTCTACCCCGAAGTTCAGAGGTCACTTGGTCACTGTACCTTGCGCTTCGGGCAGCGCCGACAGAGCTTTTCCCCATCTCAGTGGCGTTCTGGATAGGAGCTGGGTCGAATCCCAGCGATGATAGTGGAGCGCCAATGGTATCACCGGATCTCTCTTCCTTCTGCGGTCTCCTGAGGAGCCGAGGAGGTCTGCAGAAGCCTGCTACCGCGGCACCTTATTATACTTGCGTTGAGCTACTACTACACTTGTCGAACAGCTTGTGGCATCTATCGACAGTGGGGAGTGATGTGGGCTCTATTGTGCAACTAATGAGACCTTGCAGCCCTTCTCTTCCCGCTCCCCATCCGTTTCGTGAAGATTTCACTGACTGAGGGCATTCAGGAACGCAAATAGACGGCCGATCATCCCATACCGTTCCCAAACAGTTATGAAACGCTCGACCCACCCCACACTCATCTGTGACGATGCAGCCTACCTCCTGGTCCGTGCCAATTTCCGTCTCTCAACCCTGAAGGAATTGGCCGAACCGCGTGCGTGCCACCCAAACGCGGCACACTCAAAGTACCGATCAAGGCTATTGATGGTGTGGTTGGTCAATCACAGGGCGGCTCGCCGACGTATGGAGCTTGTTTGGACTTGAGCCGTCTCAAGATCCCACGTCCGATCAAAGCGGGTCGGCGATTTTACCCGTGCCGTCTTGGACTAATGGATGTCACATATGACCCGTGTGTATGTCGTGGGGTGACGGCTGAGCATTCCGGCACATGGGCTGACGACTCTGGCACATGGCGGTCGTGGCTGGCTCTCGAGCAGCTCGGTGCCTCTACCCTCGAAAAGCTGAATATGTCTTTACATACACAGAAAATCTGAAAGAGCTCGCAGCGCGTGGAGCACGCACTTTGCGCCACTTCAAACACTCTATTTACTCAATTGTTTCGCGATTACCACTCACCAGCCTGCAACAGCCATGGTACAATCCGGGACGGTGTGTGCCTGCTGCCGTTTGTAATGTCTCACAACGACATTTGGCCATCCACACCTCCACGCTCCAACAGTCAACGTCTGCACTCATGTGTGCATCTTGCCGGAGATGATGCTTAATCAACATGGGCAGAATGCATGCCTCACCTCAATTCAAGCTTCTGACCACCCTCAAGTGGGAGATTAATCTATGCCCGCCACGTCTGAACAGCTCAGGCATCGAATCTCCTTGCGGTCCTCGCCGGACTGAATAGACACACGCCTGCCCTATCTTTACCAGCCTACTCCATGTCTTGACACGTATCAACGACCTTCTCAAGATTCGCCATATCCATCTGCTTCAACCTGCCATGTTCCCAGCTCGAAGTTTGAGGTCTTGGGTTTCATCTCTGCTTGAGGAAGCTCTGCGATTCGGTCAAAAAGGGTTTGGGTGAGTATGGAAGCTCCCTCATACTGCGTTTGACAATGTCTTGAAGATATGGTTACTGTCATATTGGCCTGGAACAGTGACAGTCATCCGTCGTATCTGCATGCATCTGACAAGATATACAGTCCCGTTCTCGATACCGCCCTGCTTCGCGATGATGGAATTCTTTTCGCCGCGGTGCTTCCCCAGTTTCATTGATGGTGTGATGACTATCATTTTGGAGCTATAGCGTAGGTCAGCTGACGATCCCTCCTCTCGATTCCGTCATGCTCTCTCCGAATATAGATTTCAACCTCTCCGAATATAGATTCAACCTCTCCGAACATACATTTCAACCTCTTACGCTTTTCATTTCGCTGCCGCTCTCTCCTGCATTCAAACCATGACATCCAGACGCCCTTATTGGTCGTACTCAGCCCGCGCCTGAGGCCGCTCCCTCATCCATTCAAACAATGATGTCCAGCCACCCTCATTGGCTGCATTCAGCCCGCACGTGAAATTGCTCTTTCAACCTCCGAGTATCGGCTTGTTTGTAAGTAGATCAAGTCGGCTGAGGCATTCGTAACAGTTTGCCGTCTCTGTTCTAGGATTCGGTTGGCCTTCAGTATAAAAGGCCTGGGAGATCGCAACGAAATGTACACATTAATATCAACAGCATTGCTCGGTACAGGACTACCCAACTCAAGCAGAATCTCAAAATGCATATCCCAAGCTTCGTTTTCTTCTTGCTCTTGTCCTTTTTTTCCTCGGTGAAATCCAAGCCGGTATACCCACGGCAGGCAGCAAGTACAGATTTCGGTGGTGCCAACAATTACTTCATACACGCAGCAAACCCTACTGTCATCCAGGCCTGGGTCTCCTCCCTGCAAACATCAGGCGCCAAGATCATCCGACTGTGGGGTCAGTGTTCCTCCAATGCTATAATTGCACAATCCTGACCATCATTGCAGTCTCGGGAAGTCCAGGAGGTGGCTGCGACAAGGGCACCAACAAGAGCAGCATCCCAGAGCTTGAGCCGGTGACGCTTGGTGTTTACGATGGTAAGTCCGGCTTGAAAGAGCTGCTGAATCTTGAATCCCCAAACCCTGCTAGGACAAATGCTAATCTCTTATTCCAGACACTGTCCTCAACGCCCTTGACAAGGTCCTCGCCCTTACCTCTGCCGCCGGCATCAAGGCCATCATCTCACCCCAAGATGCCGGCAAACTCAAAAATTCTGGAGGCACCACCTACAACGGCGTGGACCTCTACACCCAACCCTCCACAACCTTCTACGGCAACATCAGCAACCCTGCCAGCGCCGCAGCCCGCCGTGCCTACCAAGCCCGCCTCACACACATCCTCAATTACACAGGAGCAACCAGCCAGAAACGATGGGGTGCCTGGTCCGCCGCCATCGCCGCCTTTGATATTCAGAACGAACCTATGGTCGGACTGGACTCTACCGATCCTTTGCTCACGACGTCAGACTGGCTCTGCAGTGCCGCCAAGGTGATGAAACCACTTCTCGCCGGACCATTGGTAGCCACGGGTGGTGTATTAGGAGCCTGTGAGCACGGCCAAAACTTCAGCCCCATCGCCACATCCTGCCCGCAGATTGATCTCATCTCCATCCATGGCTTCGCACATGGGTCGACGGCCGCCGCCAACACCTTCCTCGATGCCGACTGCAAAGCTGCGGGACTTCTGGCATCCGCAAAGACGGCCAACAAACTCGTAATTGTGGAGGAAATGGGGATTGACCCGACCGAGATCGGACCGAACTCGCCGACGACGTTCCAAACAGTGACGAGTGACTATACCAATGGTGGGGTGCCGTGGCTGTATTGGCAGGTCGTGCCGCCTACTGATCCGGCATGTCCGGCTCCTGCAGCTGCGGGGGGTGATGTCTATGAGCTGCCGACAACTGAGCCGGCGCTCAAGACGGCCTGGGATGCGGCGGTGGCGAAACCTGCTGCGCAGAGTTGGGCCGCCGTTTTCGGATGAAGGTGATTCGGAGTGTAAATGAATGGGAGAGAGATGAAAGGTGCGGTATGTGTCGACGAGTCTGTTTGACGAGTGGTTTGGTATGTGTCTGAGACTGAAGTACAGGAGAAAAGAATCCGGCGGCTCGTTTTTTATTGTGTTTTTACTCACCAAGCTGGACCTCCAACCCTGTTGTCTATGTTGGAGTCGCTCTGTCATTCTCCAGAGCCTCGTTGTCTTTCGCCTCCGTATCGTTTGCCTCCACCTCGGTCCCGCTCTGCTCCACCTCAGTCTCGCCCTCCTCCGCCTCAGTCTCGCTCTTCTCTCCGTACCGCTTTCCTTCTCTTCCGCCTCAGTCTCGCTCTGCACCGCCTGAGTCTCTTTCCTGATGCTACCTTGAAGTCAATGTGCTGTTCATCCTGAGTCTCGCATTTCTCTTCGCCTCAGACTCGCCTTCCTCTTCCGACTGGGTCTCTCTCCTAGTGCTGATTCGGCGTCATTCTCTCGTTCTCGCTATCCTCTCCGCCTCAGTCTCTCTCAGCCTCAGTCTCTTTCCGCCTTCGTCTCTCTCCGCCTTCGTCTCTCTCCGCCTCAATCTTTCTCCGCCTCAATCTCTCTCCACCTCAATCTCTCTCCGCCTCAATCTCTCTCCGCCTCAATCTCTCTCCGCCTCAATCTCTCTCCGCCTCAATCTCTCTCCGCCTCAATCTCTCTCCGCCTCAATCTCTCCCGAGTCTCGTGCTCTTTTTCCGGCTCAGTCTCGCTCTTGGTTCATTATCTTTCCCGGAGTCGGTTTAGCCTTTATCCTGAGTCTCGTTCTCCTCTTCTGCCTCAATCTCTTCCCTGATGTTGCCTCCTTCTCCTATTTCGCCGCACATTGCAATGCAGGCTTTCGGGTTTCGGACTTGAACAGGAAGCTTCCTCCAGCAATCAAGCGCAACTGGATCATCGCGCAAGGCGTTCTAGCATTCCCTTTAGAAATTCAAGAGATTGTTCTTTGAGCCTGCAAAAGAGCTGGACCAGAGAGCAAGCATTCCCCTTGGCTAAAGCCTCTGACGTGGGTTCCTGTCAAGGAGTTCGAGGCAAAGAAACCGATCATCTGGTTGTCCGATTGTCTCCTTGAGGGGCCATCTACCGGCTTGATGTTCGGGGTCCGTACTCGAGAGTTGGGTATTCTCGATGTCAGACGCCCTGCTGTACAATAATACTAGATATTTGCCTGCTGAAGCCTGAGGAAAGCTCTTCACCCTTCCTCATGCAACAATCACCTTTCGACGCCGAACAGGCCAAAAACCTGTGACCACGATTCTCTTTGTCCTGATTTCCCTCGTTTCGGCCCAGCTCTCTTTTCAAAGCTACGAAAAAATCACCTTGAATGCCTATCGCTTGACGGATTTCTTCAATATTGCGAATGTGGAATGAAGTGCATTGCAATGTTCTGATGTGAAGACCAATTTTGTTTTAATACAGTCTAGAACTAAAACCCCTTAAGAAGAACACACTTGTGGAACAAAAACTTCAGCTGGACTATCGCGAAATAAAGCTGAATCAGCGCCTCGAAAAAGAGAAGTCTCCGCAGCAGACACTGCGTCAACTACGGAAAGACCTCGATTCAAGCTCCTCGAAAGAGACGACTGCGTATTTGAACGAACGGTTGACGACTTTGGAAGTTGGAAACCAGATGTTGCAAGATCGCCAATTGGTCCTTGTAAAACAATAAAAACCGTCAAAAAAAACAGAGAAAAACCTAAAAAAAATCCAATAAGTCAGAGATATTTTTCTAAAAAATTTATATAAGATTAAAATTGAAATCCTAAAATTTTAACAAAATATTTAAAATGTAATTTTATAAAATTGTCACGAGCAAAATGCGTGATGTATATGAGTGAGTGGATGCTGATATGTACTAGATATCTGAGTGCGCGCCGAGAGGCTAGGCCCGATCAGGCTAGACGTTGCTGATAAGATAAGATAAGCTGATAAGGAGTCCCCCATGGATGGACCATGGCCATCACCGTGACAACATCCCCACAAAAACAACAAAAAACCGACGTCCTCGTCGACCATAACCACCACAAAACGTCATCGATATTCGCATCGCCGGTGGTAGAGGTGACCAGTGGGAAGCCCCGAGTGCAAGAATCATGTCATTTGGATGGGTGGTTCTTGAGGAACAGGGGTGGTTGAAATGCGCATGCGAAAAATCGACCGAAAAGGTGACGAAAAGGGACCGGACCGGGAAGTAGTCGTGGATTTGTCAATCGGAATCGAGCTGAATCGCTCAAAAAACGTATCTCCGATGATTTGCCGAGTGAGTGCACGACCGTGCACTGATCCGTGTCTTGCCCTTGCTCCCTGCTTGTAGTCTACCTCTTGCGTTGTCCATCAAAGCCATCGTTTGTATCGAGGTGCCAGACGAGCACGGTCCTCTTGCCAGAAGGAGCATGCCTCGTCATGCATATAGCGAGCGGTGTTTTATGTTGTCAGTCCTGTCACGACAAGACCAAGCCGATTTGCATTCGTTACAGATGATATCGTCCGAATCAGGTCGATCCGGATCACGTTTGTAGCCCACTTGAGCCAGATCAAGGGATGTGAGGATGTTATGACGCCAGCGGGACCCAAATGTGCACCATCTCTTGTAGATTGCCGAAGGCTTGTCCGTCACATCCTTCATGCCAGCTTTGGTGACATCTCTCCCTTTTTGTCCACTGTGAGTGCAGGTATTTTGGCCGGAGCCTCTCTCTGTCGCGTTGGCTGCGTAAGTGAAGGAGACGGAGGGGTAGTAGCAATTTTGGTGAGCTCTTCGTCCTTGAGCTGCTTGCTTTGTTGAGGTTTCCGGTTGCGGAGGTGGTTTGGCTGATGGTGATGGATCCGAAGATGTTGCACTCATTTCTGGTGCAAATTTGTTGAAGAGGTCTTGAAGTGTCATGAGAGGTAACGCCCGTGGGAGTGACACTTCGAACGACCATGTCGATTTCGCTTCGGTGAGAGATTTGAGAGGTGCATATCTCATGTAGAGATCGTGGATAGCGAGGTAGGATTTTGGTGAGAAGCTCGATGAGCATGATGAAGTGGATGAAGCCCTGGATCTTGCAGGTGAGGCTTGAGGTGTTAATGAGATCGATCCAGACGGTGTCGATTTGAGTACTGATGAATATCAGTGTGGCGAGGGGCTTGGTGATGAGATTGATTAAGGCATCGTCGGTTTTGAAATGTTTAGTCAAAGACTCCGCTTGGTGAAGGTGATAGGTGTGTCATATATCGTAACCCTTATCTTCTTCTTTCTCTCTTCTCTTGCTTGAATAGCTAACTTCATGACTTCCTTTACCACCACATGCACAATAGTCACCTCGAACGCCGATCGCTTGACGGACTTTCTTCAATCTTGCGAATGTGGAATCAAGTGCCTCGGAGTGGTCTGATGTGAAGAGCAATGTTGCTTTGATGTAGTCTAGAACTAAAAAATAAAGGACAACCTTGTAGAAAATCAAACTCCAGCTTGTTGTCCGATTGTAGAAAACAAAAACTCCAGCCCGCTGTCAATTGTAGCAAAAGAGAACATCACAAGATAACACAAGACCAACAGAAGACCAGCACAAAACCGACCAAACCGACCAAACCAGACCAAACCAGACCAGACCAGACCAAACCAGACCAAAGCCAACACAAAGCCAACCAAACCAGACTAAAAACACCCGACTAACGGGCCAGGCGCAACCGGTCCAACCGCTCCTGCAGCTCCCTCCTCCGCTCCTCGATCTCAAGATTGATCAAGGTGATATCGGCGTTGACCTGATCCATGATCCGCCTACGCCTGTCTAACCTCTCTCTCTCCAAGGCCTCCAATTGCGCAAACAACGAGTCTGCTTCTGCCTGGCTACCCTCAGGCGGAACCACGGCTGCTTTGCCCTTTCCTTCGCCCTCAACCTCCGCCATTGGCTCGTCAGCAGGTGGATCTTCGACGTCGGGCTCGCCCCACCCTGCCTGCATGGCCTCGGCGATAAGGCGATCACCCTCAATCTGTGCGGAGTCGGCACGCCGTTTCTTGACAAGTCGATCACCCTCAATTTGGGCGGAATCGCCACGCCGTTTCTTCGCAAGATGTGGGGTTAGCGTTATGCATTAGTATAGATTAGATGATATTGCGATAGAAGAATGTGAGACGATATTGCAATGGAAAAGCGTAAGACTTACGGGAATTGATGGACCGGCTGAAGCTTTGGCCGGAGCAGCGGGAGGCGCGCGAGGAGAGGGAGCCGACATTTGGGGGCTGGCAGGGGTCGAGGCAGAAAGCGTTGAAGGAGCCTTTCCCTGATGAGTAAAGACTGCACTATGCGAAAAGAGGTATCACCTAGTGGTTTAAGCCAATCACCCTAATACGTAACCCCCGTGCGTGGAGTGGCGACGCACAAGAATGTGGGGGGCTGGCTTGGCCGGCAAGATATCCCTTATCGATAACGGGGCTGATCTCGGTACGTAATAACTTACCACAGTAGAGCGACCAAGATCGCCTCGCTATATTGTTTTCGTCATGCGCCTGCTGCGAACAGACTCCTTAGAAATCGAGGAAGTCGATAATTGCCTTTACCAGTACTACGCCATACTGTCGCACGTATGGGTAAAGAACGATCTAGACCGGGGTGAAGTGTCCTTTCAAGATTTCGCGCTTGCCAAGCAACACAAGAATCCTAACTTGTACGTGAGACTCTCTTGACATATTCACTGAAGTGTACCTTGAAACCGAGGCTTTGCCATTGGAGAGATCGAGATAGCCAGCGACGCTGCTTCCTAGATCTTCAAATGTTCAAAACTTGACTCTCCACATGATCAACGCATTGCATTGACTTGAGCCACTAGAGCAAAGATCAGAGAGTGTTGCTCGCTTGCGAGGAAGAGAGGGAAGCGATACGTCTGGATCGATACCTGTTGTATCAACAAAGAGAGCAGCTCAGAACTCTCCGAGGCAATCAATTCCATGTTCGACTGGTACAATTTCTCAGACGAGTGCTATGTCTATCTAGACGACGTCCTATGGGATACAGATGATGTACAGGTACGTTTGAACAAAGGCAAGTGTTTCGCTCGTATAGATCCAGTTCCACTGTGGTCTTCTTTGGCAGAGTATCGAATGGTGGCTGCTGAACTTGGGAAAGTAGGAAATTTACGTTTGGAAGTGGAAATTATCCAGTATTGTGGTCCTGAAAGATCTTTCTCATACATAATGCGATATACTCTATCTTTCCTTTAAACGAATCTGTGTTCCTATATGAAGTTAATA
Source organism: Ramalina intermedia (assembly GCA_003073195.1). Taxonomy (NCBI): domain Eukaryota; kingdom Fungi; phylum Ascomycota; class Lecanoromycetes; order Lecanorales; family Ramalinaceae; genus Ramalina; species Ramalina intermedia. The sequence goes on from PEKF01000007.1 coordinate 120,514, forward strand.
AACAACGTCGACTCGACCTGGACATCTACTACGATTCGCGTACATGAAATCACTGCGATTCCCCCATTTCGATCCATACGAGGACAGCACTGACTTGATAGTGTTTACAGAAATCAAGGGTGAGCTTCCAACGAAGCAAGTGGTTCACTCGTGGATGGACGCTCCAAGAGCTCTTAGCACCAAACGATGTCATCTTCTTCGACAAGAATTGGCTGGAGATCGGGAACGCCAAGGATCTCTCCGAAGAAATCCGTCAAGCGACAGGCATCGATGGTAAATACCTGGATTCTCTTGAGCAAGCATCTATAGCCATGAAAATGAGCTGGGCTGCAACGAGAGAGACCACGAAATGGGAGGATCGTGCTTACAGCCTTCTTGGTCTGTTCGACGTCAACATGCCTTTGTTGTATGGCGAGGGAGAGCGGAAAGCTTTTCTCAGGCTTCAGCTTGTAAGTGTGTAGTGCGTCCATCCCGATTTAATGACGCCTGACGCGAAGATTCCATGTTTTCTTGATGCCAGCAACCAGAGACTAAGCTAACATGCGACCTTTCAAGGAGATAATCAAACAATCAGATGATGAATCCATCTTTGCGTGGGAATCCCCAAAGAAGGAAGGCATCTTTAGGAGCACGGACACAGGAGGAATGCTTGCTCTCTACCCAAGCTGGTTTGCTGACTCGAAGGACATCTTCCTGAAAGCATCCAAGGAGGATGCTCGAATGCCCTATGCCATGACGAACAAAGGCCTCCAGTTCAACATACCAATCCGACACGGAAGATCTTACGAGTCACAAGTGTATGGCGAAAGGCGGTCGAACGCTACAGTCCCGCTTAATTGCTGGAGGAAAGTCCGTATCGATGTCCAGGACCGGAAAACCAGCGTGAAAGCTGCCAGCGAGAAAAAGGAGGGAAGAACAGCACAAGGGAATGAAATTGACGTGGAGGAAGAGGACGAGATCAGGGAAGGAAGACAGATTGACTCCGAGACAGACGACGGGTCCGAAGATTCAGGTGAAGGAACATCGATTTCGAAAGACATGGTGATAGCGATCAGACTGGAAAGAAAAGGCGGCACATGGCAAAGAACCAACTGTCACGGTCCATTTGAATTGAGGGAAAGACTTCCAGAGAGCTTCAAGAAAGGAAGCAGAACAATGGAGCATCGGACTGCTATGGTCTATGTCAAGCAGGATGGATCCGCTCGTCTTGCATAGGGTTTTGTGCCACAGAGGGTACTAGCAGCAGGCCGGCTGAAGGCATCAGGCTACTTTACACGATAGTTCGGATTTATTACGACTAGGCTATTACGACTTGAGATATATATCTTAACGATCTTATATCGAAGCTGAAATAGTTCTCTGCGATTATAGATAAGGAATTACCGTCAGATGCCATCTATGGTCACCTGTTTACTCACCCGCTTTTCCGAAATTTTCGTTTTTAAATAAAATTTTTCTTATTAATAATGAACGATCATTTAGTGAAGGGAACGATTCAGCTACTTTTTCCATAGACTTCCGATGTTGACGCTTATATCGAAGAACTTGCTATTGGATTTCCTTGTTCTCCTGTTACCTCAGCGCCGTTGCAAACATAAAAGCCGACCTCGGCCTGAAATTGTTAACTTCGGCATAAATAATGTGGGTACGGGACGTTCGTGCTTACTTGGATGAATATTAAGTTTCAAAGCTTCAGCAATATTGTGGGTCTGGAAACATCGTGATATTACATTGTGCCATAGTATATGGACTATAGGTAAGTTTCTGCGTAACACTATCTCTTAATAACAATCTTTGGGTATTCAACGTGTGAATAATTGCCATCAGTGATGGCCTCGTGGTTAAGAACTCCCCAGAATAATGATAATTGCGATTACACAAAAACACATTGGGCACAATGCTATTTTATTAATTATTTGGCGATAGTTAATGTTGGCAAATCTTAAAATTCTTTTATACAGTGTGGTGGCATACGGTGGCGGACGCCAAAATCCACGCACTCACACTACCTATTCCGGTAAAAAAATAATATGTATTTGCGGAAACGCATATCCTGATATTTAAGATATCGCAATCGAGCAGATTCGTCGAACGAATCCCGTCTTTTTGCCCTTTGGTTGCTAACAATAGTCGAATCGGCAAATCCAACTCCTAAGCTCGAAGGCTCTTCAATTATCGACCAAGATGCGCTTTCCACAGACTTTCTACGCTTTTGTAGCACTCACTCTCTCCCTGAACCAGGGAGCTATGGCAGGAGCAGGTACATTCTCTCATTCAGACTTTCCATTTTCCTTCAGTGGAATCCATCTCACACCACTTTTCTGTGTTTTTAGGGGCCTTCGTCAACGCCTGCATTGCCGTCCCCCCGGGTCAAGATCGAAAATCGGTCTTCGACGTCACATTCACTGCCGGTGGCAAGACCAGCACTTGCATGAGTGTCCAAGGCAAGCACACTGCCACCATGACCGTGACAGAGCCGGGCATCACCTGCACGTACCTCGGTTACGTTGAACAAAAGACAAGAAAACGCTGTTTCTTCAGGAACGGCAAGTGGGATCTGTCGTACACCGATACGCTGGGATTGTCTGGAGGCAAGACAGGGACGGTTTGGACTCCGGGGGCGCCCCCGGGGCAGATTGGCAATATGGTGTCATTGAGTGGCTACAGCCCTCGGACCAGGATATGCCCGAATAGTACGGTGGTCTGCGATGAGGGCGAGGGTGGGCCAGTCGTGGAGTGGAAAGTAGGGACGCAGGGGCCGATCTTTGTGAGTTTGATTGTTGTTTCTCGTACGCGTATGCTGGAGATGGACTGATTGGCTTTGCAGATCATTTTTCAGCCGTTTGCTGCGGATCTGAACGTCTAATTTATAGGGTGACCACGTGCTGGCCATTAATAGTAGTACGACTCGCGCTTTTCTGATTTTTCATGGTGTTCATTCAGTTACCTGCCAGATTCCGTCGAAGGAAGGCAGTGTGGGGGAATCTTCGTATGGGAGGAGAAGCGTCCTATGAGTCGCCTTTCAAATTTTTGTAGCCTGCATGAGACAAGCAGAGAGGCCGTTTGGTTTCTGACCCAGCCAAAATGGACACGGAGCTTGTCGCTTGTTGCCGATGGTGTCCGTAGGATTTCCCCAATGCCGTCTTCCGTCAGCTTTCCAAATTAGCATGAAAAAGCAGCGAAATGTCTTGAACAGTGACGAACATCCACCACAAAATCTGTGGTTGCCTGAAGCAATGCCACAATTTCGCTGAAAATACTGTAATATTTGACAGTCAGCTCACTCCAACTGGGTGTGGAGATGGCTAAGTGCAGCAAGCCGAAATCCCTGTTGGTATTCCCTTTGTTGGTATTGCAAATTCTCAGCAACTCCCCGTGGACCTTGCTGAAATCGTCAAAATGACCAGTGAAAGACTTGCGACAGCAAATCTTTCATAATGACCTGCTTCCTGGCTCTCTTCTTCTCAACCTCATTCACAAATTCCAATCATTTTGATCTGCACCTGCAAAGCTTTCTGCACCCCACATTTGCATACTATACTCATCTGACCCAAACCCTCGTTTACACTCCACTGCTCTACCAAGACTCATCCTCGTCCCCACATCCAATGTCTTCAATTACCGACAACGTGCCCTCTGCGGCTCAACCAAGTCTCAAACCCTCATACAAAGACCTGATCACCAACAAGTTGAGACAAATTAACAACACTTTGTCCGTCCGGAAGTCGTTGTACAACACCAACCTCGGGATTCTGCTGCTGTCGGCAGTCGTGAAGCACCCCGAGATCAGCCTTTTCGTGATAGGCATCCACCTGTGCATCGCCGCTGGCACTCGTCTTGTCCTCTGGTCCGTTCGACCTGATGAGAATAATGATCGCTCGGCCCTCACGGACAAATCGAAATTTTCTGAGGAGATGGCGAAGATCAACCACAAGCTCGAGATGGAGATTGAGCGTTCGAGCAAGCTTGCGGAGCATAATGAACAGCTGCTCAAAGACCTGAAAGTGCAGAAAGAGGATCTTGCGGCCAAGCAGACAGGGTATGCCTCTGACTACTGGGACGGAAGGGAAATCACTGCCTCCGAGAAGGAAGAGCTTGTGGGAATCTTTGAAAAGGCTTACGATAGCCTGAAACCCACTTCTGAAGCTGCAAGGGGACTGGTGTTTCACATGATAGAGTGGAGTGCTGGATGTTAGGAGTTGAACACCTCACAGAGAGCGCTTAATCAAAAAGCCGTGTGCTTTGTTTGGGCTCCTTGACGCTTTGATTGGTCCGTGAACTTGCAGCCTTTGCCGGAATTCCCTCAATGCTAACATCAGTGCGGCGACAGAAGCCTCCTCTCTGCAACCATGGGTCTGATTAGGGTAGGATCCGCGTCAGTGACGATGGTCCAATTCTCTTTATATGGAGTTCTTCGGCCACTGAGGCTTGCGGTCGTTCTTGTCGTTGATTTGGTCAGGGAGAAGGTTGGAGAGCTGGCTGGACTCCATAGATATTAGTGATGTACTGCTTTTGAGGTCTGTTTTTGGCTGCAAGGAGTAATTGAGAAGCATTTTCGTCGCATCATGATTTGATCATATTTCTCCTTGAACGAGTCTGCATGGGATCCATCTGCAGCACACGATCCGCATGTGAGTCTCGCTCCTGGAAATTGTTGTCTCCATGAACCGTTTCAATGACGGTTTCGCAATAAGTTATCACCGTACAAGAGCTCCTCTTCATCCTGTACCAAGAAATATGGCATTATTTCAAGTGAATCGCTAACAGGATACATAATATAAGGCTCTTGACTACGCTCGTCACATTGCTTGTTGTGTGCCCTGCTGCTAGCAGTCTGAGGCTCAAAATCGTATAGTTTTTTCAATGGTAGGAATGTGTACGAAAAAGGGTCACACTACAGTAGCGATAAGGGTAAACATAATTCGTTCAACGATAGCAAGTCTTCGCGACTATTATGACTTTGTTTGCCCCTTGATCCTCACTTTTCAGCCTTTGTCTTGCCCCTCTGTATAAATAGCTTCCTCCTTCAGAGTGTTAACTCTGCTTAACGACGCTCAAAGCTCCCTGAATCCGGAAGCGAAGAATACTCTGACCGCAGCGCTGAGATCTGTTGGGGCAGATGAACCGATAACTCTGCCGTTGTGCGGGGTCGCACTTTGAGGCTGTAACAGTTGCGGACGCCGGGTATAGCGGAACCCGGTTATTGCAATAGGATTGAATGTATTTGCAAAATGGACAAGATGGGGCGAGCGAGGAGCGGATCAATGGAAGGGAGGAGTGCTTAAAGGGCAGCGAAGATGTAAGACCAGGCGTAACAGTGGCGCTGGAAGGTTGATTAAGGGACTTGGTTGGCTTACTCGTTGGACTGAGGTAAATGACTGGCTGGCTGCTTTGGCCTCTTGAAGCTCTTTAGTAAATGCTTTGCTGATCCTTCCCAACTCTGCTGCCATTGTGGTCTACATTGACTCCTGGCCTGCTACCATCTTCTCTTGCATTGACTCTCAGTACTGAATTGTTTTTTAATTTAGTTCGGAGACGGCATCTTGGGTGGCCACGCTTTGGAGACTCTGTTGCATCTCGGGGATTTTGGCTATATCGAGATTTGTCTTCTCCAATTCTTTTGCAAAGGTATCTACTGCCACTTTGCTGTCCTCTTTCACCCGCTGCTCTGCCTCTCTGAACCACGTTACGGCCTCTTGCAGCTTGGCTTGTTGTTGCACAAGATCCAATTCGCGCTCATGCAGCTTATTCTCCCTCTGCTCTGACGCATGCTGCCTTGTATCCTGCTTGGTCGTGATCTCGGCCGAGCGTGAACTCAAGCGTTCTTGCTACTCTTTCAGCCGCTCTCTCGTTTCGGTGGAGTGTCTCTCTTCTTGCTCGTACTGAGCCTGCTCACGCTGCTTCAGAGCCTCCTCCAGCCGACTCGTTGCAATATCGCGTTGCCTCAATGTCTCCTAAGTAGTGAACGTGCGATCAGAAGTGCCCATCTGTAGATAAGTGAGAGGAAACGTTCCTAGACTTACCGCGTCCTTTCTTGCCTGGTCCAGAAGCTTGGCCGCGTCCTTTCGGTCTTCACGAGCTTTGTCGAGCTCTGCTTTCATGGCTTCACGGTCTGTACGGGCCTGGTTCAGAAGCTCGGCAGCCTCCTTCCGGTCTGTACGGGCCTGGTCAAGCTCTTGCTTGGTGGTTCTGCGGTCTGCAAGGGCCTTGTCGCGGTCTTCTTTGGCGGCTTTGCGGTCTTCAAGGGCCTTGTCGTGCTCTATCTTGGTGGCTTCTTGATCTACCTTGGCTCTGTCGACATGTTCTCGCTTCAAGGCCACCAGATTACCCCAATTCTGCTCATGAGCTTCCACAGCGGCCCTAGCGACCTCTAGAGGAGGAGACTTGAGTTTTTGCGTCAGCTGAGAGATTAACCCGGCTGATGTTTCAATTTTCTCGTAGCCTTGCTTCAGCTCGGTGTGCTCTTCGTCAGCGGTTGTGACAATTGAGATGGGGGCGGACATTGAGGCAGATTGGAGATGGAAGCTGCTCCTACAAGCCCAGAGGTGTGAGAGAGAAAGGGGGGTAAAGAAGAGAAGCCTTGCGAGCTTTGAGAACGCGGAAGAGAAGGAAGAAGAAGGGGATCTCGCGGAACGCTTGATCCTGATGAAAGCAAAAGGGGATCTCGCGGAACGCTCGATCCTGGGGTGTAAAGGGGCGGAGTCTCGTGGAACACTCAACTCTGGTAGATACGCAAGTTCTCATCGACAATTCAATACGGCTATTTCTCTGCACAATCTGAACATGTAGAACGCTTGAGAAACGGATGAACAGACGAGAGGACGTCGTCTTTTGTGGGAGCGGAAGCGCTAGCCAGATTCATTCGTCCCCGTCACCCTTCTTAACTGAAACGGAAACAAGTCGAATGCTGCTGCGAACCACCCAAATGCGAAAAGAACAAAGATACTCTAAAAGCATATGCACGTTGGTCCGTCATGTCGAAAACGATGGGGACGGCAGTGGTAGGTCTGGGGGTGAATCGGAGACTTGAACGCAAGCCAACCTCTCGGATTTCTTTCTTTCTTCACTTTGCATCCATGAAAGACGTCCGCTAAAATGAAGCAGCTCCTTGAAGCACAGGTCGCAGACACGAAGATTGATAGGCAAAGAAGGTAGTGCTTGATCCCTTGACCCCTCACAAGCACAAATACCTTACTCATGCCCAGAAGCAAAGCTGGGAGAAACGAAGGAGAGGACGAAGAGATGGAACACACCACAAGATCATTTGAAGAGAAGAATGGAGTCACGCAGTCGAAGCAGAAGCTGGCCACATCTCTCCGCTTCGCGGGAAAAGCTGTGAACACGATGACCAAACCCTCCTCAAGGCGTCATGTGAACCCCTTCGACTTCAATCTACATCTGCATTACCCTTCATGACACCCATGCATGACCCCTAAGTTCACCTTTCGACCCCTTCCCGACTAGATCGACAAGCTCGCCAATACGCTCCCAGCTCCTCTCAGCCGCGAATGTGTTTCCATTGTCTGCGAGGAACTCCTCGGCCTCCTCGGGTCTTCTTGATGCCTTCCTCGGTGTTTTGCCCGTACTGGATGTAGACTACGTCAACGTTCTTATGGCTTCCTCCTGTCAAGCGGCCGGGGACTTTCGTGTTCGGGGGATGAGGGTTACGTCGTGGGGTACTTTGCCATTGTCTGATCCTTCATCAGACTGGGAGATGAAGTTGGAGAGGGGTCAAAGGTCCTTACCACATTGGCTCTGGCTCTTCCTCCGCCAACATCCTCCTACCTGATCATCAGCTGCGGGGCAGTATTCTGTTGACAGACGTGTTCAGACTCCAGGGATTCAGATCCCTGGCCCTTGACATTGCTGCGACTTGAGGAAGGAAGTGAGGAAGGAGAATCAAGGAGGGGAATTTGAGCCCTAAATAATATGATAGGAATTGCTATTTATAGGTTTGAGAGCCATGCGCAGGAAGGCGCCGCCACGAGAATCTCGTGAATAGCAGTGGACCGAATGCTCTTACTTCCATTAATGGAATTCAACTTGTCATCTATGTATATCTCTAATACACTCGTCTCCAACCAATTCCCGAAACCATCTGAGAATGTGCACCATTTGAGAAATCCGGCGACACAAGCAAATCTCCACCCCACTCCCCCGAAAACGCAAGACCATATCACCCGTAGTAGTATCAAACTCCACCCAATGAACGTCCGCCTGGCTAAAAACTCTCAAATCGTCCCCCACACGCCAAGAAGCCATATGCATAGGACGGTCCGCCATCAACAATTGATCTCCTTCGAGCGCACTGTTGGAGGAATCCAAAACGTCGCGGTCACCAGTCGCGATCGACAGAACCTCCCCGGAGGCGCCAGACTCTTCCTCGAAGCTACCGAAGGTTGAAGCGCAGATTTGGAGGAGTATGGGGGATGCAGCGTTTTTCGTGAGCAGCCAAGCCGAAAAATCGTTCCATGTGTTGACCAATTCCGATCTCCTCTCGACGCTGTCGGACAACGCGCCGACGCGTGCGTAGAGCCATCCCAGCGCGTGAACGGCGACCAGGATACGTCCAAAGACTTGATGGCAGTACGCGCCCTCCATGATGATACCAATGCCCTTGAGGAGTATATCCTGCAGGATGTTGAGTTGGCCGGCGGAAACGTCTGGTCGCTTAGCAAAGTGTCGGATGCTCAGTAACACATCTGGTTTGGATTTGATTAGGAGCCAAATCTGGGCTACGGTGGCGTCTGCCGGTTGCATGGGGACCATCTCGACAGGTGGCACTATGAAGTTCAAGGAGTATCGTCCGAGAGGCACGTTACCAGCTTGCCTTGTCGGCGTTGTGTTGACGAGATCGATCCACTCACGTGCCACCTCGTCGACAACATTGTCCTCCTCAGAGATGCCGGCGCTGGTGAATTGGCTCTGAATGAACCTTCGTAGCATCTGCGAGGTGGTAGCAAGGCCGTCGATGGACATTGCCGCTTTCTGCTCTGCCAGGCGCTTCTTGATCTCCGCCTCCCACTTCTTGTCCGAGGCGTCGGACACTTCTTTCAGCTTGGTTGCATGGGACGTAGCTTGCTCCCTTTTCTCCTTCTGCAGGTTGGCGAAGCCGTCCTTCGATTCTTGTAGCTGGTGCTTCAGGAGATCAATTTCCCCCTTCTTCTGATCCTGTAGGGTGCGGAGCGCCTTTTCCGACTTTTCCAGCTGATCTTTCAAAGATGTAGCTTCGTCCTCTTTTGCCTTCACTGCCAGCCTTTCTTGGTCCAGCTCTGCGGTCATCCCTCGCAATTTATCTCGGACCTCGGCCAGCGTGTCAGACAGACGTTGGCTCTTTGCTTGTTCCTCACCCAGTGCAACAGATTGCTCATCGCGTGTCTGAGACATGTCCCTGTAGAAAGATGGAGCAGAATTAGTGTCTGTGACTGACGATTGTATACGCATAGCATGGTTTGAATGGCAACGCACCCGATCTTTTCTTTCAGAGGTCGGAGCAATGACTGCGTAATGGAATCCCAGCTATGTTCGATTCTATCATTTGCATGATCGATGATGCTTTTATATAGCTCGGAACGATACTCGCTAATGTCGGCACGGTGACTCGCTAGCGTCGATAGCACTTCCTTTGTAGTAGCTGGCTGTTCTGGGGAGGACGTTGGACTCTGGTCGTTGTAGTGTGTGGCCAAGGCGTGATCGAGAGTAGGGTTTTTGGCCGCCTCATTGAGAATGTCCTTGATGATCCTCGGATTATCCTGCTGGAGGGCGAGGCGTGCTTTGGTATCAAATTTCGCACTCTAAGACATGATGTGTGTGAGTGCAAGTCTTCGAACAAGAAGACGATCCAGTTAGAAGGGACGTTGAAGCATAAGACGATGCATGGATAGCCGAGGAAAGTCTGGCTGGATACAAGGGCAGTATGATAAGGTGAGGTGTATGATCTTTCGGCGTTTCTACAAAGTAAAGAAAAGGACTGTCTCACCTCTGTCTCGTGCTGCCTGACTCGCTCGTCGTAATTGAAGAACCATGATGCTGCCTCTTCTGTCTTTTCCAAATAGAAGTCCCGAAACTGTTGGTAGTACTCGGCCTCATCAGCATTATTCTCCATCCGGGTCCAGACTTCATGACGAGGAAGGTCGGCGTAGCTCTTTCTGATTGCATCTTCGCGGATCTTGTTCTGGGCGGTTAGGTGCTTCTTTTGGCTTCTCATCGTTGCCGCAATGTCGATGCCTGTTTGCTCTGCTTCAGCTCTGCTTGGAACTTTGCCTGAAGGCATTGTGGTGGGAGCACGGGGACGGAAGGGAAGTAGAGTGGCAAGATGTAGGAGAAAGAAAGAGAAACGATTAGGGGATCTCGCGGAGCGCTCGATCCTGACGAAAAAAAAGGGGATCTCGCAGAGAGCTCGATCCTGATAAAAAAAAAAAACGGGGATCTCGCGGAACGCTCGATCCTGATGGGGCAGAGGGGCAGGAGTCTCGTGGAACACTCGACTCTGGAAACATTCAGGATTGCTTGTACATAGAGCTAGCCATATACAATATCAGAAATCACTGAGTGCTTAGGGAGGATCAAAAAACGGGGAGAGGAAATTTTCATCCAAAAGGGCCAGGATCACGTGCAAACCTAACTCAACTTGGTACGGATTTCTCGAAGCAGATTGAATGATACTGAGCCACTGCATAGAGCCATTGCAACGCTGATAGCCATTGTATCGAGCTATTGTAACAATAATATACTCTTGGAGGGATTATCACCAAAGCGCGATACGATTCTTCAACCAGCTGACATCGGAGCTAAGTCTCTTTGCGGCAACTATATATATCTCTCAAGTACTCACTCAATCGCGTTCTCCTTCTCCCTCTCCTTCTCCCTCTCCCTCTCCCTCTTCTCTCTACGGCGCTCTAAATCATCATCAGCCTCCTTCCGACCGCGCTCATCCGCCTCTAAAAGGATGTATGGATCAAAATTGCGGAGGTCTTTTGCCATCATCTTGGCCGTCTCGTCATCCTCGGTATAAATGTAGTCTCCCATGATTGACCATATCCGCCTCTTCTGCTCAAGTCTGTCCAATTTCTTCAAAGGCCTATCTTCACCTTCAGCCGCAGCCCGCTCACTTCTTGTCAGTTCGACATCTTTCCGTCGTTGGTGTGAACTCTCCTAGAGGGCCCGATATTCAGCCACCTTTGCATCACGCTTTTGGCGTGCGGCCTCATATCCAGCCTTTGCGGCCTCGTATTCTTCCCGCGAAGACGGCAATTTCTGGGCAGCAGACAAGAGCTCAAACTGGCGCTTGATATTCCTGACCTCACTGGAAACGTATCCTAGCTAATTGCCTTCTGGCGAATTGTCGAAGGCTTCCAGCATATCCACTTGATGCTGGGTCTGTAACGGATTGTGAGGATCAGGCTTGGGTGCTACCTAGTAAAGGGTGTCAGTGTGGCAGTGAGATGCCTTTTTAGATCAGTCTTACCTCCAATTTCTCCGGCAGAGGACGCATTGTTAGCTTCGTTGGTTCAACCATAGGTATAATAAAAGCTGTACCTCTCTTAGAGGACCTGAAACGTAGGTCAGTCAAAGTATATTCATATTGTATTGTAGCTGCCCGTGTTGAGAAAAGCTTCACCCATAACTCAAACAGGAGAATGATAGCTTGAAATTGTAAGGTGTAGACTCACTGAAAGGGTTGATGGCCGCCACTTCTTGCCAATCCCTCCTGGAGTACCATCTGCGAAGATCCGATGTTATCGGCCGGCTCCAGTATATCCTCCGCCATCTTTTCCACGGGTGTAGCCTGCGAGGACTCGATGCTGTCGGTGGGCTCTGATGCATCCTGCTGGGGGCTCTTAGTGGCGGGAGCGAGTACCAGGGGCTTGAATTGGTTCGCCATTATTGATCTTGGAGGTATAAAACGGCGAGGAAAAGAGAGGGATAGGGTGAAACGTAGAGATAAAGAATGAAGGAGCTTTGCAATATACGAGGAGCAGAGAATAGAAAGAAAAAGGAGCTTTGCGATACACTCGGCTCTAGGGAAACGAAATAGGAACCTTGCGATACACTTGGTTCTGAACAGACAACGAGGAGTCTTGCGATACACTCGACTCTAAGTACAAAGAACCTTGCGATACACTTGGTTCTGGAAATATACAAAGATAGAGATTCGCGAGATAGTCAAGTCTGAGATATAAGCAAACGAGTCTAGACATATACGGTCTATATATCGAATGCTTGAAGAGGAGATATCTCGTGGCTTTGAACATCTGGTAAATAATAATAATAATGCCAAGCCTTTACTAGCGTATTTCGAGGGTCTGTTGAATTGCCCCAACTCCAAGACTCTGCTATAACTTTACTTTTTGTATACCAAATATCTACTATAGATAATGATAGTACGAAAGCATAAATATATTAACAAAGTATACAACATTGAATGACCAGTTGTGGATTGTGAACAAGTAAAGAGTAGCAACATTTATACAAAATGATATACTTAGCTAAAAAGCTCAGAAGATTGAAAGCCTCTGTTCAACACAATACAAATCAAAAAACAAGTAGAAGAGAGGAACAGAAAAGCAGCAAGAGCATGCTCGGCCTTGGCTACCGTGTATCTCAGTCGCGGCCCCCCCTTTCAACGTCTCCCCCTCACCCTTCATAGACCGCCCTTCTGCCTTTTTGGGCTTGGTGGCCCTTCATGGCCCCTTGACAAACCAGCAACAAGCTCGTCATCTTTTGCCTGGGCTTGCCGCTTGTCCGTTTCGAGGGTTTGACGGAGCAGCCTAAGCTCTTCTTGTCGCCTCGTAGCCAGTGAGAGTTGAGCCGTAGCGGCCTGTAGTTGAGCCGTAGCGGCCTGTAGCATACCCATGGCCTCGGCCTCTTGTTGCTGAAGCTCTAGCTCACGAGTCCGCAGCGTTGCCATGCTCTGTTGGCGTTGAGTGGACCATTCGGACGTCCTTTGACACACGTATCAGTACTTGATATAGATTGTCTGACAACAATGCACAGGTAAGAAAACATACCTAGACTGGTCCACACCTTGATCCGCCAAAGGTCTTTTCGCAGTAACAACTGCCTCTGGCAAGAATAGTCTCAAGGCAGGGGGCACAAGGCTGTCTAACCGCCACCTTTGAACCTCGTCTCCCGGCTCTCGATCCAGAGGCACGAATTTGGCGTGGGAGAAGAGACGACGTTGTTGACCTGGAGGCATTGATTAGCATCGTTTCCGCTACTGATTCACATAACTTCAAGACGTACCTCGTTGCTGGATCCATTTGTCAAGAGGCCATGTTCTCAGGTCATCCGACAGATATTTCGAGTAGGGTTGGAAAGATTGCAGGCCAGCGAGCAGAGCACAAGCGGCTGGCCAGTACCAGTATTTTAACCCTCTGTTTATGTGAGGCTTGCGGAAGAGGAGGCGGACCTCAAAGCCCGAATCCGGCTTGTCGGAGAAGGCTTTGGCGAGGGGGAAGTCCGCAGGGTTCTCGGACATGAAGGGTTTGAGCATGCGTCTATCCTCGGTGAGGACCATGGCATCATCTTCAACCTCTCCTTCCTCAGGCTCTTCTTCCTCAATCTCTCCTTCCTCCATCGCGTCTCCATTGTTAAATACAAAGTCAGTACCACCTCCAATGGAACATGAAGATTAGAAAGTATCTGCTTACCTTCTGCCTCTTCCACCTCCTCCTCCGGCGGTGCGAGATACTCTGCTTTATCGCGAGGTTGATCATCATATCGGAAGGAGATCTCCAACAACCTAGCCTTGGAGGTTTTTCTTACGTCCGGATCAGGCTGAACCACGGCCAAGAACTCTACTTCAGGTTCGGCGATGCGGATATCCTTCATCTTTGCCATCTCGAAGAACGCGTGCCATGTGCACCTTTTTTCTTTGGGGGTCTCGCTCGTGTAGTGATCGCCATGTTGTTGGAGTCTGATGCCGGTGCTAATGGCGTCGTTAGTACAAGAAACAGAGGTGAGAGGAAGATGGCAATGCTGGTGGGCCATTTGGTGGGCAGGTTGGTGAAAAAGGCCGAACATGGCAGAAAACTAGATGACAAGGGGCAGACAAGGTAAGTGAAGGAGTGATGGAGGGCGGAGTTGGCGAGTCAGTGGTTGAGAAAGGGGAGAAATGGCAGATGACCGAGTAACAAAAGATATTTACTGGTAGATAAAGGAGTGAATAAGGGCAGTGATGGCAGATAGGTATGTGAGTAAGGGTAAAGATGAGAAGAAAAGACTCACCGGTCGATCCACAAGTCCTCCACATTATCGACCACGGGACTACGGCTTTTATCCTAGATCCTTCGATCGTCCAACCAAGCATCGCCGATCGGCGTATACGATCCACCCTGGTGAAGTAGAAGCTGGGCACTGTCCTGCCGTTGGTGGAGAATGTTGAAGTCCTTAGGTTCGGTTCCGGGTATCATCCTGAGGACATTCTTAGGAGGAGGAATGGGCCTCGATGGCAGAGAGGCTCCGGATGCTGCTTGGTCTGCCATGCTAGTCACTCCAAGATAAGCGTGCGGTAAGTAGGAAAGGATGAAGATTACGATAACGGGGAATATATGAGATAGAAGGGAACCTTGCGATACACTCGGTTCTGGAATGAGAAAGAAAAGGGAACCTTGCGATACACTCGGTTCTGGAACGAAAAGAACAAGGAGCCTTGCGATACACTTGGCTCTGGGGGCAGGTGTAGGTGAACTAGTGTGACCGTGTAGCAGATTATCTTGGAGGAGTTGCAGGAGAACAAACAGCTGTCCAGAAATTCTTGTCAAGTGAGTAAAACAACCTTGTGGATGTTGTTATTGGTGCACTAGCGTGCCAAGCCCATGACTAGCGTGAAAACAGACACATATCTTGTCAAGTGTTTGTGTTCGACCTTTCTCTCACATACACCATCACCAAGATCATCAAGAGAACTCGAGAGCACACTCAGACAAGTGACCATACTAGAGCCGAGTGTATAGCAAGGCTCCCCCTCCCATTTCCCCTCCCCTACTAGAGCCAAGTGTATAGCAAGGCTCCCTTTGATTTTTTTACCAGAACCGAGTGTATAGCAAGGTTCCCTTTTTCTCCCCTTCTTTCTCACTTGTCTCTGTCTCCTCTTTCTCTCTCTTCTCGATCGCAGTGATGGCATCAAACACTGACAAAACTCCCTCTGCGCCCTCATCCAAGGCTCCTGCAGCCAAGCAGAGACCACTAGTCAAGAAACCCGCGGCAGCCAAGCAAACCAAGTACGTAGACTGGCAAAGTCCGAGATCTGATCACAGCTAAACATCACCTAGGCAAGCACCTCCCGTAACCATGCTGACATGTTACCATTGTCGTCTGGAATACCAAGTGCATGTGGAAGGTCAGGAGCCCACGACGGTGTACCAAGCCATGGACACCATCCTCGGATGGAGAGATCTTCAGATCACGTTCGAAAATGGTAAGTGAACGATGACGACCACTGTTTTTGTATACGAGAAAAGAGGCTGACTCGATATTCTCAAGGCGAGATTGTGGTATCGCAGAAGAAGGCTGGCGGTTGGTGCAATAGGACCTACCTCCAGGAATATATCACCTGGACCGGGTACGAGCTGCCCGCAAAGCAGACCATTACCAACCGGTTCCTGCATGTGAGTATACTTCTTGACATATCCTGCTAACACATCTCTACAACCGGCAAACGCCACGCAATAGCAATACTGATCTCGATTACCCAACTTAGGTCGAAGTCAACGTCCATAGAAGCAAGGAAATCGCCCAAGGTCACCTTCCATAGCACCGCGACTGACCCGCAGCAAAAAGCTAAAGGCATGGAAGATGCGAAAGGCCACCCTTTAGCCAAGCTCCCAGACAATGTCTCCAAGTTACGGTTGCTGCTTTACGAACCGAAGAATTATTGGACTGTCAACCAAGGTGCAGAAGTCCATATGGAATCGGAGATCCGTGCCCGCCAGATCCAAGTGAGACTATCACTGAACCCTGTTGCATTACCTCGAATCCTGACATACGCGTTGTAGCGCATCTTGACTAGTGCCTCCTCGGTGAAACCCGCCAGCCCAGTGGCGCCAAAGCTTGACAGCGATTGCCAGGATCGCAAACAAGAAGCCAAGGTAGAGAAGAAGCAATCAAGCGGTCTTGAAAGCTATAAGATGGAGGTTGGTTATACTCCCAGGAGAGGTGATGAGTGCCGAGGGAACAAGCCTGCTCACTACTTCCACAAGACTGGCAAGAGCCCCTCCGCTGCCGCTGCCGCCCTCACCCCCGCAGCTGCTCTAATGCCAGAAGCTGGCCTTGCCCCTGGATTTCCTGAAGCTTCTGTCGGTTCCTCGACCCCTGTAAGTTTCCTATGTCTTTTTACACCCTTTCTGCAGTTTTATTACTATCGACCCCGACCGCTTTGTCTAATTAATGTCAATCAATATTTCTAATTTGACAACCTATATAGACCTGCCGCGACGATATTGCCAGGGGTACAACAGAACAGCTCAAAGCTTGGGCAAAGCAGCAAGGACTAACGCGGCAAGATAAAGATCTTGAGGCGCAAATAGGCTTGCCTGCGGAACAACCGAGGCCAGAGGAGTCCGAGATTGTGGGTAATGGTAGTGGCAAGGATAGCGTGGAGGAGGAAAGGGCGGAGTTGGAGTTGCAGCTCGTCCGATTGGAGCAAACGAGGAAGGAGAAGCAGAGGCAACTCTGGGACCGGTTCAAGATCGACGAATACAACGTCGAGACTTCCAAGGTCGACCAGGAGTACTACCAGCAGAAGGCGGATCTGCAGCAGCAATTCTTGGAGAGGCGGAGGCAGCGCGCTTAGTCTGTTCACTGTTTTAGTTTGTTTTGCTGGAAACCTAGGGTCTCTTTGCGTATAGATACTCATCACATAAATACAAACACACCTTGACCTATCGAAAAGCGTCTATGCCTTGATCCAGAACGTCCTCATCTCGTAATCATAACGCATAGGGACTGGTAAAGTCATTGTATAGTAGGCTTGACATACACCTGTTTGCCGACACAGTTGGCCAGCAACACAAACGTGGCATAGCATGGCCCGCTGTACGGCTCGAAATAGCTAGACACGACTTTCAAGTCACCTGAATCAGTAGACAAGAGGCCTGGCGAGCCGCCAAATGTTTCAAAGTGCTTGGGATTCGCAATGCCTCCTTGTCTCGAAATTCATTTGGCACGAAGCTGCTTTCGGCAAATGAAGAAATCAGAGGTTTTGAGCAAGCCTGCCCATGTCACCTTGGGCCCCAAACGTGTGTCCCATCGAATAAGACATTTTTCTTTCATGTAATTGGATGTAAAAACTCTCAGAAACGGTGAAGACGTCGAGTGGACCGCGTATCTGGTCGTAATAGGCGTGATTGTTTCCAGTTGACAAGCTTCGAGCTTGAATGTGAAAATTGTGAAATAGGGTACCGCAAGATTTGGATATTACCCGGAGCTTTCTCAATGAACTCTGGCAATATGTGGCGTAAGCCACCTCCCACCCAGTCACAATGCCACCGTTGGCATTACTTGTGATAGCAACGTTTTCAATTGAGCAAAAGCGAAGGACTTGTGCGTACATTGCTCATTCGCGCGATCGAAAGCGTTACCCACATGCGAGATTCAAAGCCAATAGCATGCTCGCAGGTCTCAACAGCTTGGGCTCAGCGTTCATTGTCTCGAAAACGACTGCTCCGATAATGTGTTATGCGAGGACTGATTATTCTTTGCGTTTCCAATTGCGCTCGAGCCTCGAATCTTCAAGGCAACAATGCTGTCATCCAAAGAGCTATCGCCATATGACGTGTAGTAGGGTATAAGGGATTGCTAGGATCGCTAGATCGCTTGGTCTCTCCTCGATGCCTAATGCGTCTGGCTCAAAGCGCGGATGCAGGATCTGTCAGTCCTGTTGATTGTTGTCAACCCTGCGCCCTCAAGAGTTGAGGTTGTCACGCTTCTGGTGACCGGTCAGTCGGGCTGGATGCAGCTTCCTGGCGGGTGTAATATATATGTTGCCGTCTGTTCGTGGTCCTTTTCAGCAGCTGACTGCAGTTCCCATTCATTAGGCGTGAGTTGGAAGCATCCGTGTGGGCCTGTGGTCGTCAGTCTGCCACAGCTTCGTCATGGGAACTATAACGTGGATGTGATTGCGATTGATGGAATCGAAGTTGCAGCTGCAATGAACTCTGGTGAATAGATATTCTAGGCCTTGTCGTATCGTCTCTCAAGATGCGTGCCTCCTCGCTAGAAGTGCCGGCCAGGATGACGGTCGCAATCGCACGAGGGGAAGAAGTCATCGTGGAGCAACAAGCCATTAGGCCTGCAAGCAGAGAAATCAGGAGAATGGAGCATCATCAAGTTGGAAACGCCAACTCAGGGCTCATTCAATCAGCATCATGATTGGTTGAAGCGCTTGCCGTCGGGGTATCTGTATATCCGCTCCGAACCTCGACTTCCGCCCTCCCCCATTCAATGACGAACGATGGAAAGGCTTCACGGTCCAACTCCTCTCATTACTAGGTTTCGGCTAGACCGTAGCGCAGCGGGCTTATCAATGTCATTGCTCTGAGCAGCGGCTTGGCGGGAGGGGTAAAGCGCAATTGCGCCACGAGTGACAATAGCTCAGGAGATGCCCGGTACAGCCAATTCAACCTTGCCATAATACCTCCAGTTGTCCGGCTGTGCAGATAAAAGAAAATGCGCTGCTATGACTCTGAACAAGGCTGGACCCGATGCTGCTACTAGCTGCTGCGGTTCCTCTCGGTCAGGAAGCAAGTCTATTTCGACAGTCAATCGCCAGCACCAGGACCTGATTGCAGCATTTGCGAGAGTCTCTTCCCTTAGGGAACCTTTGAAATCTACGATATCGCTCCCTTCGTCATACTTATACTCTGCCACCCCAAAGCTCTTTGCAGAGGCCTGACATTATCAGTATCTGCAAGCCTCAACAAGGGGCGAAGCTTTCGACTTTCTTCTCAACCTTCGGCTAGGGGCGCAAGACCTGAGTGCTGATATGCATGAGGTGCAGTACAAAACGACACGCCCTCATGTGTACTTTCTCGCCGCGCATGTGCGTGTGGACACGTGTCCTCAAGTCAATCTCCGATATTCGACTCGATCGTGGAGTTCTCATGCTCGTGCTTTTACTCGGTTTGGCTTGATCGCAACGCACACAAGTAAACGCTTGACAAGAACCCGGCAAGTGTTTTCACATTTTCCAGCCACTGTCTTCTTCAAAGCTTGTCTTGGGGCTTTCAGGTCGGGCTTCTTCATTCCCCTTGCCGAACTATGTCATATTCCCTAACGAAGGAGCAAGCCTTGCTGTTGCTGGTGCTTTGGGTTAATCAAGAGTATCTCCCGCATAGCTTGCGATGAGAGACCAGGAGAGTTATCTACCTATGGCAGCGGTCATAGCTTGCTCATCCATGTCAGCAAGTCTCTGGCCCGTTGCTCGGTGAGATCTCCCCCAGTCAAAGATCTTCTTGATGCCTTTGAAAAGTCATTACCTCTTAACGCGAAATCACCTTCCTCAAGTAGAATATTTGGTGGATAATGATCCTTGCGAGCAGAAGCCAAAGTATAAAGTCAAAATGCAACTCAGGTGTTACCACCAGCGATGAGCTTTCTACTTCAATGACGACAATTTCATTCCGGAGAGCCCACCCTTCCAATGTACTGATCTTGAGCGCAGGCGCTGGCAATCGGGGTGCCAGGAATACTAGATCGTGCGTTTCCTCATTGGGCTCTACAGCTCGAATCTGAAACGCGATAAGAATTGGATCGAAGCCCGATGCACAGTCCAATTCGACCCAGGCAAATGATGCTTGAGATATCGCATGATCTCGGTGATGTGGTGACATCAACATGCTGCATCAAAGTATATGCACATGCAGCAGATAAAGTTTTGTATGCATCGACATGTAGATGTCTGGCCGGCTCACGTCGCCCCCTTGATTCACGACTCAATCAGAACGCGATAGGTGTTGTTTCCTGTGGCAACTTTTAAGGAAGTGTTCAGTAGTGTGCTTGTCTTTGTTGATGAATGTCACAGGGAAGTCATCTGCCAACCCTCGATACATTTTGGACTTGCTTGGTGTCGAATTGTGCTGCTCATCACTGTCACACGAATATTACTCGCCCATCTGCTTCAAAGTCTTTGTCAACAAACAAGAGTATACTTGTATCTGCTCCGATGTCCTCAAAAGGGATTGACAGCGCTCGCCCATCTTCAATGTCTTCACAAGCGCCGAATATCCATCAGCTTTTAGTGGAGGTTGAAGAGGCCTCCAAAAACCTGCCTCCGGATATGTTCCAGGACGATGCAGCTCGAAAAAGACTACAGGAAGCAGCAGCTCGCCTTGCGGGTGCCCTCGAGAGTCCAATTGACGGGGTTCGAAGACTGATTTTCCAGGTGAGTATCTGACCGTCTTTCGGCATACATGGGGCCAAAGTCTGACCGTCTACATTATTATCTCAAGGCGCAATATCTTCCAATAGCTCAAGTTGGTATCAATGGAGGCTGGTTCGAAGCTCTGGCAAGTACGACCACGCCGCAGACGGCAGCGGATTTAGCGCAGAAAACAGGCGCAGATGAGTTGCTGATAGGTACGGCTTGAGGTTCGTCTAACCAGCAACGACCACTTACTAAGATTTGGACCAGCTCGTCTTCTGAGACCTTTGACAACGGCCGGGTTTGTGCATGAGGTCGGACCCCAAACTTACACTCCGACGCCGGTGACTACTGCTCTGACGGTCCCATCCATGGCGGACTATGTGAGGCATTTGTGCGTCACAATCCCTACCCTCAGAAGCCTTGCTAAAGATCATGTTATAGCGCATATGAAGCACTGCCAATCTACGCGGATTTGCCGCAATATATGGAGAAACATGGCTACAAGGTCCCCGACAACCCTGCTGATGCACCCTTTTTTGAGAGATTCGGCAGCATTCAGTGGGAATATTTCAAGGACCACCCCGAACGTGGACAGTCGTTCAATACATTCATGCAGGGGCAGTATCAGGGGCGAACTTGCTGGCTCGATTTTTACCCAGCGGAGGAGAGATTGTTCGCCGAACTTGCCGAGGAGACCGACGCAGTGCTCCTAGTTGACGTTGGTGGTGGACGAGGTCATGATCTTCTTGAATTGGCGAAGCGGAAAGGAACTGGGCACGGTCGTCTCATCTTGGAGGATCTCCCTGAAGTCGTTGCGGATGCTCCCGAATTGGACGTTGTTGAGTCGATGGGCTATGATTTCTTCACTCCACAGCCCGTCAAAGGTAGGTGACAAACCCACGCTGCTCGTTTAGCACGCTAAATCTCGGCCACAGGGGCGAAGGCGTATTATTTCCGTCGCATATTCCATGACTGGGACACCGAAAGCTGCCAGAAGATACTCCGAAACCAAATCCCAGCGTTGAAGAAGGGTTATTCGAAGCTGGTGTTCAACGATATCCTCGTGCCAGAAACCAATGCACCCTTCTTTGTTGCAGGAATGGACGTCGCAATGATGATCACACTCGCTGGGATGGAACGTACACGGACTCAATGGTCTGAACTGCTGGAGTCAGAGGGTCTCCAAATCGTCAATGTCTGGCAAGCGAAGGGAGGTGTTGAAGCTGTTATTGAGGCGGTGTTGAAAGACTAGCGTGAGAGTCTGCAATGGCCTGACTTTCTAACACCAGACAGCAGCAAATTGCGGTGCGCAATCCTACAAATGCACTCTGAACAATATGGAAACCCCTATCCAACAAATTCCACCACAACCTCATCCCTCCCTCCTTCAGCCGTGATCTTCGAGTCATCCATCATCTCGCTATACACCGATCCCGCTCTCTCCGCTCCCTCGCAGCAGCCTTGTCATCTTGCTCCTCCTCTCCAATTTCCCCCTTTCCCATTCTTTCCATGCAATCCGCCTCCATCATCCACCCAGCCAAAAGCCCACCATCCCCCGTTACCCCTCAACATCTTCTTGTTCATGCAAATACTGAACTACTCACCAGGACGAATATTCGCATGAGTCAGACCACTTTATCCCTTGGATGGTCAAGGGAGAGGGACTGGGTTATTGTCAATCCATTACCCCCTTCCTCCCCTGCCTCATTCCCGCCCTGACCATCATGAGCCCCCTCACCACGGGGCCAAACAGTCTCAAACCGATTCCAGGCCTGCTCCCTCAGATCCTCACTCGTACCGTCCGGATACCTGCCGTAATTCACCTTCATCCCGCTAGCGAGCACAATTCTGCGGGATGGGTCGTCCACGCTGCCCAACAATGGGAACGAGCCTCGGATAGTGCTGCCATGACGCCAATGGTTGCCATTGTCGAGGACGGCGCCGTTGGTTAGGAGAGTGATTGGCTGGGTTGGTGATGTCGCTGAAGCGACGCGCGTCGTGAGGATCAACTGGAGGGCGTCTGGCGTATCGGAGGGTTGAGGGTTGAGAGAGGGAAATGCGGGGAGTCGGGGTGCTGAGGGCGAAGGAGGGCATGTGCGGGGGGTGAAGAAGTGGGGTCGATGGTCGAGATCAGTCTCCGCGGAGTAACTCCGTGGTTGTGACGGTGGATGTGTTTGATGACATTGAGCTTCTTTTTAAGGAATAGGGCAATTTTTCTCAAAACGGTCTATATCTGCACCCCCGTGTCAACGCTGGCGCTTGATGTTTGGCCGATTGGGTCTAGTGCCGCTTCCTAGTTGCAATCCTGCATGTGGGATGATGAAAATGCAGAAAATACAGAACCCCAAAAACTAATCCTCACTCTGAGGTACGAGTATGAGCGTAATCATGCCTCGTATCTTAGATCTCGAGTCTCCTCAATATTGCAAGATATTGTTGCAGAATGGTTGATGTACACATCACTCCTCGACTGGCAACCTTGCGACTTGTTCGCGCATTTCCTCGAGCCTCGACACGTTAGCACAGACCCAGTACGATGGGATGCATGGCTCACCTAGAGAAGACTTGAGCATAATAGTCTTTCAGAAGCGCTGTCAAGTATGCCGTCCAGCCTGTTCCTTCGGAATTCCTGTACTTCTCTGGGAGATCGAAATGCGGATGGGAACTGCGATCAGCGAGGCAAAAGGCTGTAGCTCCGCAGTACAAGGAGCCCATTGATCTTTCTACCAGCGGCAGTATCTTGGAAGTTCTCAGCTTAGGATCCCGCAGACTGTGAGAGTCCTGATGATTCATCTCCTCCCGCAGTGCGATCTCGACCAATATGACACCGATTGAAAAGAGCTGCGAATGCTCCGAGAGCGCATCGGGATGCTCAAAATACAAATCATCCAGGTCTAGTGTCTGAACTTGGAGTATCCATCGAGTCACTCCGTTGATGTTTGCCTTCCGGAGTCGCCTGCTGCTCAAAATAGCGAGCCATGGGCTACCTATCAGATGGAACCCGCACTCGACCACTTTGAAAGCCAGTTCCACTCTGGACTCTCGGACTAGCGGCTGACTGTCACTGACCCGATCTTTGTATAGAAGCTGAGCTAGACTCTCCGTTTCAGCGTCACAGTCCAGCTTGATTGGCGGTTTGAGAATTTGAAAATATGACGTGGCAACCGCTATCTGCGAGCTTATGGGAACAAACTCCGTTGCAAGGTCGAACAAAGGCCACGAATCACGTACTGCCAGGTCCGAGGCTTCGAAATCGATATTCGTCGTCTTACCGCTCATGGAGTGCTGTTCAACGACCCTTGCAGACACGCTCTTGACAGTAATCTCACTCACTTTTGCAGCATGGTCTCGGGCCTGGACGAAGAAACGGTAGGTCAATCCTGGCTGCTCGATGGACGACACGGGATTCCGCCCATGAAAGACATTTCGAGCCTCGTCACCTTCACCAAATAAGCTTATGTCGAGGCTATAATCAGCTTTCGACCGAGCACATGCTTCGTAGAGAGCCAACGATGCTGTTCTTTCATGGAGGGATCTTGTCAGAAGCTCCTCCGATACGGATGGGTCTATTTGAGACGAAAGAAGCCCATGCTGAGAGTCAAACGTCGTTTCCGCATAGGTCCATAATTCGTCAATCGATCTGCTCAATTGTGTTGCAACATCCAGCAACAGGCGGCGGCTCACGATCTCACGCCGCTTCTCGCGTGTTTGCGAGCTTCGAAAAATATGTCTCCATCCAAGCTGCGGAGCTTTGTCGTCCTTTTTCATCAACTCGATCTCAACATCCTGTGCAGTTCCTTGCACTACTCCGAGCAAATCCTGAATCTCACGCCAACCTTTGTCGCCCCAGAGTTTGTCTCCGCGCATTCCAGGATCTGACATCTTCTTCCTCCACGTTTCCGTCCATACCTGGAATTTCAGCCGACTGGTTTCCAGTATCACCTCAACTATCCAGCTCTCCTTCAATTTTGATGACGCCAAAGCACTGCCAGAACGGTGGGACTCACGAGCGGCTCCAACTAGCTTATTCAACAATTGCAGGATATCGTTGGGAGATGAGGATGCTTCAGCCATACTGAACCATACCAGGAAGAGCGAAGACTATAGGTCAAGTCCAACAGAGTGGATGAGGAGGAAAGCGTCAGATGCCAGGGAGGACAAGAAATGCCTGGAGCTGCGCGCTAAGCGCCCGGCCCAAGCCTGTGTCAGCCGTGTCTCCTTCATTGTCAAATGGCTGTTTCAGGGCTGGGGGAAAGAGAGGGGAGTTAGGGTTTGACGTACGTACAGTCTGCATTATCGATACTATTTTGGGTCTGTTCGAAACTGCCAAATCAAACAATTTACACGCTCTGCTGTGAAAGATGAAGTCCAAATCCTCAACAATTCAGCAAGTGCGGGCTCTGCTCTCACTTGCTTGAACAACCGGCGACCAGCCAATCATAACTTCACGAGGCAATTCCTGCGTCCTTGCTTGCTTTGGGACCAGAATTATGATGTTCCTGCGAAAAATGCTGCACCACTGTCCAAAACGGCCTGTATCAGCACCCCTCTTTCAACGCTAGATGTCTGATGTTTGCCAAATTGGGTATAGTGCAGTCTACAAGTTGCACTCCCAGCTCGACGCCGAATGCTTTGTGTTTGCTATGGTACTGTCTACAAGCTGCCCCGCTCTCGACGCTGGAGAGAGGAAATATAATTCCAGATTGGGACTTGAAAAGAACAAGACAGAAAATATAGGGGCGATGTACTGGCGACGGCGAGGTCGGTGCAAATCCGTAGGCGCGGTGATTCAACGGCACAGATAAAATTTCTACCGGCTTTGGCATCGTGCTGCCTACGAACTGCACCCCTGATTCAACGCTGGATGATGTTTGACCGATGGGGGATAGTGCCGCCTACGATTTGCTCCCCAACTTCGACGCCGGATGAAGTTCCATGGATTAGGAATGGTACCGCCTACGAACTGCACCCCTGTTTCGACGTTGGACGCTTGATGTTTGATGGAATGGGTATAGCACCGCCTACGAGTTGCACCCCTAGTTCAACGCTGGATGCTTCGTGTGTGACGATTTGGGTATGGTACCGCCTGTTGCGAAGGTGGTGTCAACGTTGGTAAAAAGAGAGTTCTTATAATCCTTGGTACTAGAAAAATAAAAGTCATTCTGGACAAAATTTGGTCGCGGCTTGATTCAGCCCAAGATAAGCGGAAAAGGTTATTGACTCAAGAAACAAGATAAGAAGACATTCTTGGCAATATGCTGAAAGATCTCTCATTCAGCATCATAATCTTTGCCGTATGCACAATTCCTGATCGGACATCCGCCATTCAGGAAAAATCCCACAACGCAAGGGAATGGCAAGCCATCAACAAAAGTCGGTTTCTCCTTGTACTCATCCCCCCCTGGATTGAACCAACATTCATCGAGCTGGCTCATACAGGTCAGATCGAGATTACCCTGCCCATCGAAATTCACAGGGAGGCCATTCTCCAGGCCGCTCGATGCACAATCCAAGGCTCCCTGATACAGGAGTTCGGGGGTTGTCCAGCCCTTGCCGAATGTGTCGATGAGTGGCTGCTTGGCATTGTAGGCGTTGTCGTTGTGTTTTCTCGAAGCTTTCGAGTCCATCATGTAGTAGTTGACCCCACCCTGCAGGGTTGCGTTCTGATAGCAGGATCCCGCATTGTCATCCTTCGCGCACCAATTGGTGTCCGGAGAGTAGAATTTGGAATTGTACTGCATGATGGCTCCGACATATCGATTGCCTTTCAAGGATGACGAGAGGATGTAGGTGGTCAATCCCAAGGTCAAACCTTGAGCGTCCTGCGGAATGGACAGCTTTTGTTGACCGGACCAGGCTCCAGACGAAACAAATTGGGCGAACAAATGTTGATCGCTCATGAGAGATCCTAGTCCTGCATTGAGTTGATCACTAAGGGCGGTAGCCTGCTGTGCCAGCATAGTCGAGAGTTCGCTGATTTGAACAGATTGACTCTTTCAAACAACATTGTCAGTAAAGAAATTGGATCCATTGCATGACAAGCAGGGCTACCTCACATCAGCTGTTCCGGTTGGCCAAAGGGCCTTGGCGACGCCTGGCGCCTGCTGCAAGCCAGCAGTAAGAGCTGAACCCGCCGCAGAGGCAGTGCTGGCACCCAGTAGCGGTGCTAATGCCGGTGTACCGATGAATGCCAGGCCAGCGGTCAATGCACTCAAGATGTTTGCCAAGGTCGTACTCGTCTTGATAGGGTCAAATGCCTGTGTGATGGGGTCGATCGTGAGACTGGCCTGAGTCAAAGCGAAATTCAGCGCAAGATACCAATCATTGAAGAATGTATTGATCGCTGAGTTGGTCAGCTTGGACATTGATCAGGTTGCTGTCGAGTACAAACCAAAGATGGTGTATGCAACATAACGAATCTGCGCCAGCAGGTTGTTGTCTTTATCGAATGCATCACTGATGTCCGGGGTAAAGTCACAGTTCCCTGTGCTGACTTTGGTGCAGTCCCATCCTGCCGAGCCTTTTGCCAGGCGTAGAAAGGCTGTGGACCAAGGCTCGTTGGGCAGAATGCAGCCTGTTCCAGTCTCACCTGGGTTGCAAGGCCTGGCTGTCCATGAATTTACATAATCCGTTAGACCCAGCTGAGCCCAACAGCTTCCATCAAATACAGCCTCAGCAGAAGTATCTTTGCAATTGAATTGCTGCCGCTCATGGACCTGGCCTCTTGGAATAGTACTAGCATGACTGTGAGACCCGCAAAGGAGGAGAATACTTGCAACGACCAAGAGCTCCATGAAAGTGATTTTTGCTTTTTTTTGGCTCAAACAAGTAAGAGCAATCTGGTGCAATGATTCCACCCCAGACGTGCAGGGTCTTTCTTTAAATATGTCTGAATGCGTTCCCAGTCTTGGCAATATTTGACCTGGTTTGACGAGCTCCCGTGTCCCATTACAATCATTCTGTGCTGGTTCCGGTCTAATTTTGAGCTCAAGAACTTCAATGCATCTCTTCCTGTCTTTGAGCTGATCTGAGGACGGACTCGATACGGCGCCAAGTGTTATTTGGGGCGATAACGGCAGGAAAGACGGCTCCCGTACTATGTTCGAGTACGGAGGGTGGCTGAGCCTTTCCCATAGTCCTGGGCAAGGACCTGTTGTCAATGTATTGTTTCTAACATCATCGAACTATCATGAAGCTCAACTTGAATACGATTAGTAATGTGACTCAGTCCATCGATTGACAACCGAAAGATTGTCGACGGGCACAAAGTTTGGTAGGCGAACATTCCCCGCGGCTCTCTGGTAGAAACCTGCTGAGAATCTGCTAAGCTATCGCGTCCAAGATGCGTGTATCCACAAGTGTCCGAGACACAGGTAACTCCATTATTGACAATGGCTGTTGACATCGGCTTCGACGAGGACCTGCTCCGAGAATTGAGATTGTGACAAACAGACCGTTGCTAGTTCTGACTCTCGTCAATAATGTCTCGAACTCGCTGCGTCCTTACATAGGGAAAAAGCTTGAGGAGCAATGGTAAAGGGCGCAGTCATCAAGCCTGACGGTCTTCTAAAACAGGGCTTGTCTGTTCGAGCTCGCGGGCCACACTCGATGACAAAACCCTCCAATGTTGTCTGCCGCACCAGACTATAAGGTTCAAATTTGTCTTTCTCATTGAAACTAACGTCCAAACATTCGTGGTCGTTGCTATGCATGTCTTGCAGACGGCACGTACGAGGCTACCAGCACTTAGCCTCGCCGCAGCCACTCCTGAAACTCGCCAAGAGCGGAGAATCTTGGCGCGGAAAGGGATTGCCGCTTGTGTTTCCCGTATCCCGCTCATGTTTGTCATTTCAAGCTATGATCACAGGCTTACCTGTGTAAGTAGGTGAGACATCAGGCCATTCAAACCTCCACGTCTCACAGTAGCACAAGCTTCGGCCTTTTCGCTCCGAATCCAACGTAACAGCTTTCAACTCTGGCTAGTAGTCTTGGAACCACCGATGGAATGGGCAGAGATATCAACAATTCACACGTGGATGGTCTGTCCAACCCCGATCAGAAGCAATTCTTCACCCCATTGCATGCCCTCGTTCTCACAAGCCTCCCTAAATCGTCGCGGAGGATCCGTGACATCCTCAAAGTACTGACTCAGGCCACCTCTGACCGTCCCATAATGCATACCAACAGACTTCTTGCTCTTTAGATCCTTGTGCAGGCAGAGGGCGTCTTCGGGCGTGCAGTGTAAAGAAGACAGCAAGTACCTGGGAGAGTACAGTCCAATGGGCAGCATGCAGAGATCAAAGGGTCCAAATGCTTCGCCGATCTCCTTGAAAGCAGGACACCGGGGCATGTTGTTCTCATTTGCTTCTTTTGGGACGTGCCTGTAGCCTGTATCGCCGGCAAAGAACAGCTTCTTGGTGTCACCCTCGTGTGTCGCATCATCAACTTGATACCCGGTTTCCAACACCCAAGAGCACCACAATGTAGACCCGTGATCCATGATTCCTCTGCCCGAAAAGTGCTGCGTGGGAGTGCAAGTCAATGTGACTGTATCGAGACCTGGAATTTCAATTCGCACACCTTCCCACCAATCCAATTCAGTGACAGAAGCCGCACTGATGCCGAAGCCGCGGATCCTAGAAGCGTTACCAAGACCCACCAGAATGTGAACGCCTTCCTCTCTCTTGGTCCAAAGTTTGAGGAGGGTTTCAGAGTCCATGTGATCATAGTGGTCATGAGAAATGGCGATGATGTCGACGTCAGGCAATTCATCGATCGTGCAGGGCGTTGGTGTGTACCGCTTGGGTCCAATGAAAGACACGGGACTGGTTCTCTCAGAGAAGACAGGATCGAAGAGGACCCTTATTCCCCGACCTGCGCTTCCGGTCCTGGGCGTCTCGACCAGAAAGGTTGCATGACCGATCCACGTAGCTTTCAGTCCTCCGTTGTCGACACCCCAATCTGGCTTCTGAACGCTCACAAGTTTGTCGCGTGAAGGCACTGGTATGAATGGGGGACGATGAAATGAAGTGCCAAGTAATTCGAGCCGTGTAGGTTGGACGAACGATGGTCAAGGGTTCTTGAAAGAGGCCGGAGGTGATCCGACGTGATGCGCGGGCGTTGATTGGCTTGGTCGCCCTCTAAGCTTGGTCACTTTGACGGAAGTCATAATGATGCTGTTTTATGGTCTATTGATCAAGTTTGCATGGCGACAGAGGTTCTTGATCTATGAGAATTTCAAAGCATTTGTCGAGCCAAGTAAATACTGACTTGGTTGAGAGAATTGAGGATCCTGATGAAATTGCTGATGGGTGCTGCAGTCGGAGAATGACTAAGTGATGCATACGAATACGTCGTCACTCGCGGAGGTCTGGGTGATGACGTCATTGCGCGATGCAAAGCGTCGTGGAGGCAAGAACCAAGTCCACCAATAGGGGGTCTTTCTCTGCATGAGGGAAGCAATAGACTCCAAGACTAGTTTCTGGAGGTAACGTTGGAACCACGTAGTCACGCATCGCAAGTCTGCTGTTCAGGAACGTCACATTCAGGGCCCATGAGTTCTAGCAGTGTCTTTGAGACAGCGATGTATTGCATTTCTGGATGGCCGGAGTTGAGAGGATTCGCGTTCTCTGTGACCTGAGATCGAATTTTCATGATTGCTGAACCCTGATCTCGTATATATCCCACCGGCGTGAGTCCCCAAGACAAGGGAAGTATGAAAGGACTGGGCAAAGAACGTTTCACTTCTAGCTCGCTCCGTGATGATAATCCTTGATGTGCTATCAATTCTTCCCAGACTCATTGCTCTCAGGCTCCTTGAGTGCTTTCTGATTCAATCTGAGTCAATGCCGCATCATTTCGTACCTCAATATTGAGCGACGACCACGTTGCACCCAAGAAGCGGCGTATCTCATCCATCAGCGGTGAGAGGCTCACCTTCTCGGATATCAGACCAATATTCCACAGATCCTTCCCAGCAAGTCCAAACATGATCCTTCCTGCGCAGCTGTAGCGTTACGTAGTAAAAAGTCAGATCCTCCAGCAAAGCTCGGAACATCCCAATCACCGCGGGCGTGGAGCACTGGCCGAAGTACTGTTCTGGGCAAAACAAGCAAGAATCGTGCATTTCCAGAGTCAGTGTTTGCAAGTTGTTGGACACAGCTTCTCGCAATGCCGTCCTCTCCCATTCCCACACCTTCGCCGCATAAGCGGGGACGATAATAGCTTTGTAGTATTCATCCGAGTCGAGGTGGTCTATCTTGTTCAACCGCATGCTCATATGAACATGCTGGATCGATGAGCCGTGCTGTCGCCAGAACGTTGTTGCATCCCGACGCGTCTTGTTGCTTTTGAAATCTGCGGCAGGGTCGAAGATGTTTACGGCGTAGAGGAGAGCTACTGCCTCGGCGTGAATTCTGCGGTTGACGGTGAGGATCCCTTCAGGCATGATGATAGGGAAATGAAAAAAGTCCTGTGAGTAATAAAATGGGATGATGATCTCTCCCTGGGGCAAGACCTCGCCGTAGATTTGGTCGCGGATTTCGCGGGGAAGCAATTCGAATCGTGAAGGCATGTTGATGTGACTTTCGATGACGGAGGTTGAGATGGCTGATGGGCGACAAATATGAAGATGCAAGGGACGTTGATTGACAAAAAGTTCGAGCCTGTGTGGTGGTGCTTTCTAGCCTGAGCACAAATCGTGGCAAAGATGAAGAAAGAGAGAGACCGAGCTTTGAAGATATTTCATGTCCCGCTGTTCTCACATTTGAGGGTCAATAAAAAGAATCAAGAGAATGGGTTCGTCGGGTGACGGATGTCAAGCAAACAAACCCACATCACGTGAACAAATGCGGCTCAAGTAAATGCTTGCCTTGCCGGTCAGGTTGTAGAGATCCGCTAATGAGGGAATGTTGACTCCTAATGGTACTCGGAGAATCAGATTTCCATTGTCCTCCTATCTCAACAATAATCTCGTTTGCAAAGAATGTGGTTCGTGAGTCGTCGTGGGAAGAGCCTCGCTATCCACCAAAATCTACAACACCACCATGCCAAGCATCACAAGTGGGCTTGGCATCTCTACCAGGGCACCATTACATCAAGCTGAAGTAGAAAATGGCAAAAGGAAGCCGGTTGATCCACCACGAATCAACCGGGTTCTCTTAAGGACGATTGCTCGCCCTGTCCGATTTTTCTATCTTTCACACCTGGGTCACCTCGGGATTTGAACGCGTGTGGTGTCGCTTTCCACGGAGGCCAACTATGTACGTTTGTTCTTCCGATTCGGCCAGGGAATCTAGGGTTCATGTGCTTGCCCTAGTCTTTACTCTGCACCGCAGCTGTGATGAAAATGGCCTTTTGTTTTAATATATGTACAATAAAAATGTTGCATTGCTGATCACTGGGGTTTCTCTTTTAACAACGGTCGGAGCCATCTGACAGCTTCGTGACTCTGACGAGCGGTTTGCTATGCACGTCAACTTGAAGCAAAAGATACAATTACTCCCCGCTTTCGATGCAATCGTGACAGTCAACGGCGGCTTTGTTTACTTATCTCAAAAAGAAAGTAACTTATGTGATCAGGCTGCATCTGAAGTGAAGCTACTTCTCTTCTCCTGAAAGCACTGAAATGGAAAGTTCCAGAAGCCTTGACTCGCCATTGATGATCTGCCGCCGCCAATGCGCGATTGCAATGTCTAGCAACTCCAGACTGACGTGCTTCGAGCTGCTGCAGCCGACACTTTGTAACTTCCTCAGTTATGGATGTGGACGTCAAGTTAAGTAAGCAGCCGGACCTTGACAGGTGTCTCTCAAGCAATAACGAATTCATTCCAGCCGAACATGATCGGAGTATTCGCTGATACTTGCATTGCGATGAGACCGTGTGACCCACGCTGATCAGATCATCTGAGGAGTGCCGTTCTTGTAGAGACCATAGCAAGACCACACCTGCATCGTGTATGGAGACCGAGGCCTACGTGCATACTCCATCGGCTCATTGCAAGAACACGGTTAAACGATGGCTTCATTCGCGATGGGCTTAACCAAGGAAATGTGACCAAAAAGGCGACGATGAACCTGAATGAGATCAGCCTTCAATAGTGTATCCTGCATACAGGAGGCGCAGACGAACGAAGTGACGTTAGAGTGGTGACGCTTGTGTAGCATCTTATGCATGTCAGATGAACCCTGCCCCACGCCAAAAGCAATAAGAATCCTTCCACTTCCAGACCAAACTGCGAAGCATGAGGGGGAGTCATCGCCATTGCCATGTTTTTCTGCCAAGTGCCAGTATCCCGAATGCACAAGGTAGCATGTATATGCATGTCAGCAGGATTGTCTGTGCCTCATTGCAGATCTGTCAGCCTTTCAAGCCTTGGCGCACCATTTACTGGTTCCATGCGCCGCACAACCACGATCCTTCAGCCTAAACATGGTGATGTTTGCGTGCTTGGGACCGGTCGCTTATCTGCTACGCCATTTCATATGCTTCTAATCGCTGGCCTTGCATAAGGGTAGCACGCCTAGAATGAGGTATGGAGACAGTAGTGAGATTTCCCCGTGGTGAGATACATCAAGGGATGCCTTCCAAATATCGTTGTCATCTTCATACTTTCGGGGGAAGCTGTCCATTTTCTGTTCTGCAAATAATCTGACAGCGTCGCCACAATCATCATGGTGCATCTCAATGAGGATGGGAAGCGAGCGCTTGGAGTATATATTGCGTTTACTATTCTGCCTACCATGGCCGTTGGGCTTC
Source organism: Ramalina intermedia (assembly GCA_003073195.1). NCBI lineage: Eukaryota > Fungi > Ascomycota > Lecanoromycetes > Lecanorales > Ramalinaceae > Ramalina > Ramalina intermedia. The sequence goes on from PEKF01000007.1 coordinate 153,636, forward strand.
GCTTTGTGACGAGGCTGTACATCAAAGCTCAATGGGCGCCAGACGACTGGTGGGCTATCTTGAGCCTGATTGGTTTGCTTGGATGGATGAGCGTAGAAATTTGGAGTTGGTCTTGTTCCTGAACCAAGATGCATGGTCATCCTCGTCTGGTCAACATACTGACCGGTGACAGGCGTCTTCGCCGGTTTCGCAGGCACCAGTCCAACCGAGTTGGCGGAGGAGCAGCAGTTCGAGACCTTGCAGACTTACATCAAGGTTCGACGAAATCCAGAGACACGCTGACTGTACGCTCTTGTGCTAAGTCTGACAGTCATTCTATGCTCTCGTCCCGCTTTACGCCTTGACCGTCACGGCAACCAAGCTTAGTATCCTGTACCTTTACCGGCGGATCTTTGCTGTGCATATATTTCGCCGCATCAGTATGGTGGTGGTCGTGATCTCCTGTATCTGGTGGTTCGTCTTCACAGTCACATCACTGGTCCCATGCCGACCGGTGAGAAGCTATTGGGATCCCCTGATTCCCGGAAAATGCTTCAATTTTGATCTTTTCTTCTTGAGCGCGTCAATCGCAGATGTCCTGATAGATGCTGTGATTCTGGCTTTGCCGGTGAAGATGATACTTGGACTGCAGTTGTCGTATAAGAAGAAAATCTCGTTGTGTTCTGTCTTCTCGCTTGGCGGATTGTGAGTCCTCCAATGTCCGCGAATAAAGTCGCAAGAACAAAAGCTAAGACTGCGAATAGTGTGGTTGTTACAGGCATTATTCGGACGGTGCTCACCTACGTACCGCATTCGAACAATAGTAAGCATCTCCTCTAGAGACAGTATTATCCCGCTGACGCTCTCGAAACAGTCGATTTCACCAAGGGAGACATCTGGACAAATGTTCATCTCGGGACCGGTATCCTATGCGCGAATCTTCCAGTCTATCCACCTTTGATCTCGTACTTCGTCGCGTTTTGCTCCAGCGTTACCTCACGTTTCAGCTCTCGCATCAAATCGGCGCGAGCATCTAAACACAGCAGCTCACAGTCCAGTGCTAGTGCCAGTAGCGGTCAGAAACATTACGATCAATTGCGTGATCCAAATATCCAACATCAATTTCATAGAGAAGCAAGAGCTATGAGGTCTGAGAATGAAGGTGAGGAAAACGAGTGGGAGTTGAACAGGATCGTTGTCCAGAAAACTGTGGAGGTTGTGTAGGTGATTAGGTGAGAGTTGTAAGAGCTCTCATTTTCTGAACTGTGCTCAACTCCTTGCTATAGAAAATTCACGTGCCTTGCAAGAATAACGCAGTTATTCGCCGTGAAACTGAAGCATCCCATGCGGTTTCATCTCAGCCACAAAGCACTGGAATATATCAAGGCTGCTGTGGCCACCGAATGAGCAGATGTCAAAGCCAGGCCTAAAGTGGCAGCGAATCTTCTGGTGAGCCAGACCCAAGATTAGTCCATCTTAATACGAGGCTGTCCCATGTCATGGTGTCTTGTAAGGGTCTCGATTCATCTGAAGTCCAAGCGGCTCGATGGTCCACTTGGTTTGCCACTTGCCGGTTGAGGGAGCGCCGTGTTTGAGATTGAGGTTCAGAGCGACGTTCAGCCAGTAGTGGGCGGGAGGCTTTTTGAACCGTAGGAGGGTCTGGTGGCCATCGGAGTGCATATGGATTTCCTGCCGACGGTTGTGCAACACTGTGAATGGTTGGCAGGTCCTGCTCCCTCTCCTCAATGCGATTCGCGATAATTTTTTCTGTCACTTTTCGTTCCTTGTATCCGGGCCTCTCAGGCTGCATTTGAGAAATTGGAATAGGGTCTGGATTGATGAGCTGTAGCCCCTCATCAGGCGATGTATTTGATGTGGACAATGGGGTGCCTTGGAGCCTGAGGAGTGCCTGTAAGATGTCCCTCTCCCGTCGATACGAATCCCTCTGGTCGGCCATGTCTTCGGCTTGCTCCTCCAGTCGAGTAATGTTATTTGCCGCTTCCTGCTCCTTCTCCTTTCGACGTTGACGAAAGCGGTGAGAGGCTGTGGCATTGCGCTTTCGTTTTTCACCAGGTATTTGGGTAGGGGCTTGGATATCATCAAATGGTATTCTAATCGATGGATCATCACCAAGAGAAGAGTTGGGAATGGGGATCGAGCTGTCCTCCTGGCCCCCAAAGATCAAAGGTGGAAGACCGCTTGCATTCGCTGAATCTACGAACATGTCCTGATGTACTTTTGGAGGATGTGTTTCTTCATCATCATCGGAACCACGATCCACGCCTGCTTCCGGATTTGTTTTCTTTTTTTTATCCGATGATGTTTGAGATTTCGTGACAGATCCCAAGTACATGGAACGGACTTGATCTTGCTCCGACTTGGGGGGAGGCGGCGGTGCTCTTCTTCCGATGATTGTGACAGTTAGGCCAGCTGATGGTGAAGGGTCGGAGGAATAGACTGTGTCCTTCGAGCCACTCCATTGTTTCGCTATAGCTGGTGTAGGCCCAGATCGTGCAATGCTGGCCTGGTCAAGTGATATGCTTGCATCATCAGCTGCATCTTGCTCCTGATCAACATGGTCGGTATGTGCAGCTGTGTTTGCTTTTCGAGGCGAGCCCAATGATGGGGTCCCGAGCATTTTAGGGGGGACTGAATCGGTCGCTGAAACATTGCAAGCGTTCTGCTTGGACTTATAAGCCGCCTGAAGTTCTTGACCATGTCTGCTTGTAATATCCGACTCATATCGCGCCCGGGACTCATTTTCAATCTTGTAATCTGTCGACCACACTTCGGTCAGGAGTCTAGAGTGAAGTTTTGTGAACTCATCCAGTAACAACCTCAGGCCAGAACCTGTCATAGGGAGATCGTCATAAACGGAACGGCAAGTAGGGTCGGAGAGTTGCTCCTTTCGTGCTGCGGGGATCTCTGCACCCTGGCTCTTGATTTGAGGTAAGGCCACGAGGCTGGTTGTGAGCGCTGGAGAAGACTGGAAATTCGTGGCAGGCCTTTCCCGATCTAAATGCGTCCCTTCTAGAGCAAGCCTCAATTCATTGAACTCTCTTTCACGATCCTGGTTCGCTTTGGCAAGGTCCTCGATCAATTGCCTCTGATCCGACAGAACGGACGATGACTCTTTTCTGTGGCAATGTCAGAGGATCTCACCAGGTACGCACTCCTCATGAATAGTCCCACGTACTTCTCCGATACCTGCTTGGCGTATATGATAACATTGAGCATCAACGTCAAGGTGCTCTTCATCCTATCCAAATTCACCCTCAGCAGCTCAATCTTGCCCTTGATGGCCGGCCAGCGCAATCGCTCAAGAATCAACGAAGCTCTCGACTGTTTTCCCACATCACCAGTATGCAATTGCGGAACCTTTTTCAACAGCATCTCATCCATCTCAGTAAACGCTTTGGAGCATTCCCGCACCACAGCGTCCGCTGTCTTGACTGCATTGTCCGAGTAGATCCGCGAGGTATCACTCTTGAGAAGATCACCCAGTTCTTTCAGCACAGAAGATGTGAGGGCGACATCGTTGGAGATGGCGCTGATGGAACGGTCGGCGCTAGCGACTGTCTCTCCAAAGGCGTAGAGGCGAAGGCTGAGGCGGAGACCAATGTCTGCCACTTGGACGATTGAAGCGAGGAGGCCTAATTCGGCCATTGTAGACGTGAGCTACAAGGGCCATCAGATCACGCAAGCTTCCCGAGGTCGTAGGAGCTGTAAACTGTTTGAGTAAATTGTTTATAAGATCATGGTGTGTGTGAGGCGCAGCCCAGGTCAGCCTTGCCTCTGCATCCTGCAGGAGGCACGGCCCAGTCCACGGCTCCACGCTGGCTCTTAGCGCTCAGACCCTGCATGATCGGATGTTTACCGCTTGCCATTATGCCAGACAATCTCCTGAGCACAGTTGAAATGGTCAACTTCAATAAAGGTCTATGCTGGATCTGAGCCCTAGCCCTACTACCCCTTTGGGACAAGAGCAAGACTGCTTCTTCGAATTCCTCCTGATCAACTCACATCAATCGCTGGACTGGATAAGAGACAATCACCTTGATATTTTCTTGGCACCTATCACTTGTCACCTGGTATCGTGGTAACGACATCAACACCATATATGTTGTACGTGTTGCAAGTAAGTAATTGAGGCGGTATCATCGAACCAGTATTGGCACTACGAGTGTTGTATATATCTATGGGTCCTTCGCCCATTTCCTCTGTTCTCCACCCAAAGTCTTCAATTCTTAGAAAAAGACCCGTTTGCCACTGTTTCAATTCCTGTTCCCTGACAATTATCACCTTCCGCTCATGCCACCATCTGAGACCAGAGCTTCGTGATATATTTTTGGAGCCTCGACTCGAATACCCTGACTACTCGCTCTGCTGGGATCTCGTTCGTGGAAGTTGTAAGGCATGAACCATATCGAGCTGGCACTTGTGTGCTGCAAGGTATTTGGAATGTCGCCAGAATGAGGCACATGGTGGTTTCCCAGGTTGAACCAGATGACCCTAAACCAAGATTACCCGTCAGTATTAACATGGTTCGGACTGCTGTTTGTGACTCACAGATCTTCTTCGACCACATTCTCGCCGTCGATGAATTTTCCAAAGTCGATCATCGGGTCGTCCGCCACAAAATTACTCGTAGGGGTACTGCTCCGGGCCTCTGTGTCTTTGTGTTTGGACACCCAAAGATCCTTCTGCGCCCACTCAGCTGCACGCCCCAGTGTGTCAGAGCCTTGAAATGTAAGGTGCGCAGGCGCCCCGATACCACTACCAGGCATGATCCGGTAACCTCGTTTCTCACCCCAGCTGTTCGCTGATTCATTGTTCATAACTACTAGGTGGGAGGCCGAATTTGCTGGCCAAGTAAGGCCGACCTCTCTTTCGACCGTCCTCCGATTCAGTTTCATGGTTTTCCGCTTTTCGTTGGGCGACCAGGGATACTCGGCAGTGGTGGGTTCGATATCCACACTCACAAGTGAGTTTCGCTCTCCCAGAATGTCAAAGTCAGCCTTGAAATTGATGACATGATCATGGAGACTGCTCGCAAATTGATCGTGGACGCGATGACCGTGATCTTCGCTCAAACCTGGGACATAGTAGGCTCCCTGGATGAAGCCGCTTGCTCGAAACTTTATCTCCAAACTACCATCAAGGTAGAAGATGTATTCGATTGTGTAGTCATAATTGCCGACGACTGCAACAGTTCTCAGGACGAAATAGGTGTTCCTCGAAATGCTGATGTACGAATCAGTCGTATGTCGTTGAAGAGGGTAGTCAGCAGTGTATTCGAAGAGACATATCGCGTTGCGATGTTTATACATGCGAGACCTCATTGAGTACTGTATGTCCATGTATTCTGCTTGCCATGGGCAGTCATATCCTATGTGTATCAGGAAATCATTCGCGTTTGGTAGCTGACATGCAACCTACCTTGAACCAATTCAAACATCTTTGCTCCCATGCCCCAAAAAGAATCTAGGTACTTCGCAGCACCCTGCACTGGATCACTGCCTGCGTACTGAGATAAAGCTTCCTGAAGGCCAAGCTCATACAAGATCCTCTCCCCTTTGAAGCGGATGTCATACAATGTCACTCCATTGACTGCTGAGAAAGCCATGTAGAACTCGAACCCCATCCAGGAAACGAACTGTTGTTCTCGGTTAAGTCTGTAGGTGTGCCTTGGCGATGACTTGGACACAGGCTCCACGGGTGGTCGAGACCAAGTTTCCTGATCACCAGGGTTCTCAATCGACGTCCAAGATCCGTCCAAGTTGCGGGGCGTTACCTCAAATCCGGGTGTGGCCCAAGCTGAACGGAAGCTCTCCGTGGAATTGTACAAAATGTTGTTATAGAACCAATGCAGCACTCTCCACTCCTTGGAGATTCGCCCTGTAGTATCTATTTTGACGTACAGACCCTGAGGAAGCAACGTTTGCGCACCCGATTGGCCGCCCGCCCGTTGAAATGAGCACCAGCGCACTGTCCTACCATTCTCATCAATCCATGGATCTCGGAAACCAATCTCCAACCCATCTGGGTCCGATCTGTTGCCCGAATTGATGACACTTCCCAGGATGTTCTGCGTGATATCCGAGATCTCGTCGGCGATGGCGTGAGGCCAGTCCCTGAGGGATGCTGAGTCCGGTACCAGGTTCGGACTACTGCTCTTCCCTGAGTTGTGGTAGAAGGTCAAAGGACGGATTTCGCAATCCTTAGTTGGTGGTAAAGGTCCTACCATATATTCGTCGAGCGTCGCCTGAGTGCCAGCGCCATTAAAGATAACAACATGGGCCCAACGAGGGGGTTTCGTAGAAGTTCTGTTATCGATGTAACGTAATGCTTGAGTCTTATTGGGTCGCAACACTTCTGTAGTGAGGACGAAGTTTTGAAAGGGGTTGGATTGGCCCGGTGCGGTTAAGTTCAGGTCATTTGGCTCGTTATACAGATGAAGGAGCAATTCCTTTGTCTCCAGTACACTCAAGTCGGCCCATATATTGTGTCGTGGTTCGGTATATGAAGCTGGATTGTTGGAGTCGTAAAGTTCAGGTTCCCGTAATTCACCAAAGTACTTCGTTGGAATATCGAACAAAGCCAGAAGTAAGAAACAAAAGATAACAATCGATATAATAGCGAAGACAAGATGCTTCGTCAGCGCAGCTTGCAAACTCATGGTATGATCCGAGACAAAGTGATAGATCCAAATAAAAAGCGACGCGTAGCCCACCGTTGTAATGAGAAGGACTACAAATGCCTGTCTGATGAGATCAAATGCTGCGACAGCCCGAAACAATAGTCCAAGTCCTTGAAGTCATCTTCCTGCCAACTTCTAGAACGACAAATAACAAAATTATGACAGCATTGCAACTAAGAGCCTGTAATCTTTTGCCAATAGGATACTCTACACGCGCTGTCAGAGTAGGAGCTTTTGGTGAGCTAGAAGTCGCTGACATCCTTATCAAGCACTCCATGGACCTACCGTACAAGGCTAAATCGCCGACGTGTTGTCTGGTGTAGGCGTAGTAGCTTGTCTTGACTAACCTTTTGTCATCTCGGAGAGGCGTTGTCCATACGTAACGGCTGCAGAGTTTAACATCTTAAGGCATATGAAAATTGAACTAAGATGGATCTTTCGATTCCATATTCCCTTCCACTAAGCAGGGATCTACTTCAATCTTGAGGGCCGGAGCCAGTCATATAGGACCTGTTCAGGACTGCCGTCGAAATTTGAGGTGTCTGAATTAAACTTTCGGTATGCATCGTCGCTTCTTTCGCATGCTCGCGGTGACTTTACCAAACCCAAGATCTGTATGGATCAGCACTGGTAATGTCACCGGAGAGACAGCCATAGGAAGCGAAAAGTTCTGGAGTCTACCAATAGAGCGTTGAAGCGAAAGACATTTTTTAGCCCCAGATTACTAAGGCGCGAGACTAGGCGATCGCCTATGAGCTCAGCATGCATGTCAGATCTGATGATGACAAAGGACCATCCGGTTGATTCGGCACTATTCTAAAATTCCACTTCGCTTAGAACCTGGAGCAAAGAATGATCAGACGCACGAAGCGGAGAATGATACCAATTGCTTGCCTAGCTTGGAAAAACCTATATCGATTCAAGTTTCAGCATCTGAAAAGACGTCATCAGGGGATCACTACTGAAGCTTACTAGATATCGTCTCGACCTTTCGTACTCGCAATCCCTGAATCTTAAATCTGAGCGAACTTGCCATGCTATTCCATGTAGGGAAGCAATCCCCGACATTTGGAATGCTCGCTTGCTCTCCTGGCTCAAACCTGCCCCCTCGAAGACATATAAACCCCATGGTCGAGGCCCGCTCTTTCCTCCATCAACTCTCACCCTAAGATCAAACACAAAGACACATTTCGATTTCGTATCACGTCACAACAGCCAGAATGCAATTCTCAAACTGTATGGCCATGCTTTGCCTCGCTTTTGGCATCGTATCAACCGCCAAGCCTATTCCGGACCTTGCAGTCAATGAGGTGGGTTGACAAGTGCCTATCAACATCATCGCTTGATCCTCCTCTTTCAAGTACTGACACTTCGGCCTTCATAGGTGGCCAAGCTTGTCACCAGGGGTGAATGGAACAATGGGAGCCCCACTTGCGAGAAACCCGAAGAGATTTCTCAGGAGGACTGGGAAGCCTTGACCAAATAGAGTGTGAGGCGACGATAGGTAGTCGAACCTCTGGAGGAGAGTAGAGAGTTGGGTGGATATCGGGAAGGGTAGAGACCGTGTCACCAGGGGAGGAGAGAGCTTCGATCTGGTTTTCAGCAGGGGCTTTCCCAGATCTTAGTGCAAATGCAGAAGCTTCAAAGTGGCACTTTTTTCTTCTCTTGCGATCGCCTTGCCCTTATGTAAATTTTGCCATCCAATTGCTCCTTCACTCTGGTGCTCGACGGATTCCGATTGCTTCATGATGATGGTGTACACTTGCTTTGATCTCTGACCAATTGCGATAATTTCTTTTAAAAGGTAGAAATGGTGTGCTCCAAGCAGAAAGACTTTGGCTTCCTCTTTAGTCTCTGGCTGCTTGCGTATAGCTATTCAATGATGGCGTGGAAATCCCGTTGTGAATGAGATTTTCCAGGTTCTTCGACCAATGCTACCAGGTTTCACTTTTAGCGTATCTGAGAATTTTGCAAATACTTGACGTATCTCTTGCTCAGGGCTCGCCTTCTCCATTGAAAAAGCAGTGATTTTGGGCATCACCTGCATTTAACTCGGTCACGTTGAACCAAAGACGAGAAAGCGCTGTTGTTTCAGGTCCGGTAAATGGGATCTGTCAGACAACGATACCCGAGGAACCTGTGGAGGCTGGACAGGGATTGTCTGGAGTCCTGGGTCAGGATACTTTGGCAATCAGGTGTCGTTAAGGGGCCATATTCCTCGAACGAGAATGGACCGAAACAGCACGGTAGTCTGCGAAGAGGGTTAGTATGGGCCAGTTGTGGAATGGAAGAGGGGCACATAAGGCCAATTTTTGTGAGTCCGAATTCTTTTCGTTTTTTAATAGTGGCTGATGATGGACTGATTGGGCTTGCAGATCATTTTTCAACCGTTTGCTGAGTAAGGTCCAGAGATTGTTGTTTGGTCTGAAAGAACTCTCGCAGACCAAGGTTTCAGTGTGGCGGACTCTCCTATCAAAATTGAACCATGGAGTGAATCAACTCTTCTTCCGTCTCATCTTTTGCACACCTGCAGTAGAGATCACCAACCGCAATGTGATCATATTGCTTGCGCTTTTCCGGTCGTTTGGTCTGATCAGTAAGTGAGAGTCAATGCCGTTGGAGCAAATGCTAAGGTCGAGTTGAATGTCAAAAGACTAGCTCCGGGAACATTTGCCAGAAGAAAAAAAAAGATTGCCCAAGCTGGGATTCGAACCCAGGTTCTCCTGCTGCCGAAACCAGGACTATAGAGCTAGGAGGGAGCCTCGCGATACACTCGGCTCTGGTGCAACCCGGGCGCCCGGGTTGGCCCATTAAAGGACAGGTTCCTGCTCTTTCCTCTCTGTTTGGTGCCGGCGTGTTAACCACTACACCACTTGAGCATTGTTGTGGTCGAGGACTTATTTTGCAATATCAATAGCAATTAGAATGAGAATGCCCCGCGACAATGCGACTGTCCCACCCTGAATCGGTTGGAAAAGCTATTAACCTTGGGATTGCCTAATGACAATGCGACTGTCCCAGCCCTGAATCGGTTGCAAAAGCTATTAACCTTGGAAATGCCTAATGACAATGCGATTGTCCGACCCTGAGTCGGTTGGAAAAACCATCAACCTTGATGTGACAGCGATGCTGAAGACGATCTTGTATGGGGCAAATGCTACCAGAGCTTTACACAAAAAACAACAACGTACCGCAGTAATCCTCCCTATGCCGTCCTCTCGGGCAAGCTCGTAATGACTCCTGCAAACCCCGGTGCCTGTCTGCCCGCATACTGCGCCTTATATTCCTCGACAGCGCTCGTTGCAAGCCCCATTCGACCCCCAATCATGTCCAACTGCCTGATGACCCAAGACTTCTCATTTGCACCCGCAAAGACCCTCAACACGAGCCTCAACGACATCACCAAGAACAAGGGCCCCAGGAACGGCGTCGAAGCCATGAACTCCACACTCTTGCACACATTGCGCGCATGCAGCTGATTCTCCTCCATGTACGGATGACTACTGATCTTTGCCGCCGCATCGAAAAATGGTCTGCGCTCCCGCCGATGAATGATGACCGCACCGTTCGGCATGATGAATTCCTCTTCGACCTCTTCGGGTTCCGATTGACGGCCGGTGTTGTAGAGTCGAGCGAGTTTGGCTTCGATACCAAGGAGGGCGACATTGAGGGCGCAGGAGACGGACCAGTAGCCGCAATACATGCTGGCGATGTGGATGTCCGGGTAGTGGTAGACCTCGGGGAATTGGGTGTCGTTGAAAGCGGATTGATGACTGACGGGCGCCATTCCACTCCTCTGGAATTCGGCGTCCATGCGCGAGTAGACGTCTTGGAAGGTTTGGCGTCGCGCTTGGCCTCTGCGCAGGGTTGCTTGGAGGTCCTCGGTGGACGGGTCGGGTGCTTGGACCATGGCCAGGACATCGCGCAGGAAGCCCGGGAAGGCGACGAGTCCTTGAAAGTACTCCTCATTGGCCATGGGGAGGACGCCGTGGATGGCGGACTCTTTGTAGATGTCCCAGGACATGCTGCGCCATTCTGGTTGGTCAAGGAAACAGGATTGCCGGTTTTGAAACGCTTCCATGACGAGGGAGTAGCGGCAGGCTCGGAAGACGGTGAGACCGAAACCGGTTCGATGTCTGTCTGGCCCACGCAGGCGGATGAGGTGACCTGCACCTCCAGCATGCTTGACCCAAGAATTCCCGTCTATTGCTGGTTTTGTGTCAGCTGCGGCACGAGGCTAAAAATGGTTTCGGAGAGCTCTAGCGGCGACTGCAAGGTTCTTAAAGGAATACGCACCTGTGCAATTGAAGATCTCATACATGGAAAGCAGCACGGTAGCACTCAGCGTATCCGAGCTCAGACCTTCCTCGCGATCCTGTAGCGCTTCATTCAACTTCATAAGAGCTTTGCCGTACACTCTTCTTGATGTCTGAGTAAGAGCTTCATCGTTCGCCGTCTTACCCAATTGGGCAATCGATATGGCACGGATAGCCCACACCAGCGCTGGCGAGCGTTTGGACCGTTGAGCCATCTGTCCAAGCCAGATACTGTGGCAGCGAAAAGTGGGCATGACGACGGGACTGCGCAAGGATTCGATGAAGTTGGAAAGGAGCTGATCTTGATACTGAGTCGGACACATGACGGATATCAAGGCGGCGCGCTCGAAATTGCCTTGATACCAGTTGTGCTCGCTGATCGGGCTTAATGGGTCGTCCTGAGCGCTTCTATGCCGTGGGATTCTGATGGCTAATCGACTTGATGGGTCATCACTATCGGAGCTGGATTCACGATATGGTCTCTCGGTATCATCGTTGCGAATGTTGTACAGCTCCTTTACGGACGGCCCCTCTGAAATGATTCAAAACGTCAGTCTTAATCGCACCATATTGGTCTGTCGTAGGTATGAAATTATCAGAAGGAGACGTTGCGAACCATCGACAAATTTGACGACTTCGTATCCTGGACATTCCCTATTGGCTTTCCGGCAACGTAAGCATGTTGGGCGAGTCTGGTCGCATTTGATCCGCCTCTCCACACAAACTCTGCAGCCTTTACTGCGTGGTGCCTTGACCATGACGTGGGCAGACAAGACTTGGCAGCTTATTGACGAGGGGATATATTGCTGTTCGTGAAAATGTAAGGTATCGGTGCGAGGTCGTTGGTCAAGCTGTCTGGGGTGTGGGTCTTCAAGACGCTGCTGCCGCGAGAATGGCTATCTGAAGTCTCCATCGCGAGCATTATATATTCAATTGAGCCAGGCAATGATGCGCTCTCCTGGATGTGCCCGTGGAAGTCACAGCCACAGAGCACGTCTGGAGTTTGGCGTTGACAGGAGATCAATGGAACGGTCGACGCCGAAAATTAAGCGGGCAGATCAAGGAACATTTCGGTTTCATTAGCTCCTGACTAAGTCCCCGAGAGCATGGCTCAAGGGAAGACGAGCAACGCTGATTGCTCAATTGCTCCCAGTGAACAGGCACAGCCATGTGCTAAAGGATTTAGGGTAGATTCGGGCCCAATGACGTTGGTTCAGCCTCGATCCCCGGCGTGATACCCCTGCCCATCACCTTAGGGCTGAACAACGAGGTCGCGATTTTAACCAATTCAGGAGGCACTAGAAACAACGTCGTTATTAAGAATTGTGTAGTTTGAGACATTTTTGCAACTCCTCTTGTCATCTGCAGATTCAAGATCATTGTCGCAAGGTTCCATGAGGCCATGCAATGACTCCATCTCAACAATAATCCCTCACAGTAATAATCGCATCCAGCACTTGGGAGCAATATTGTGTCTACGAGCAGGCCACGAGTCTGCCGCGCACTCTGCCCCGTATCTGATGATATGCCATACATTTCCAGCGGAGCCAACCTATTTGTAAACGTTTCACACAAACGGATATTTCGTATGATGCCTCTGCCTTCGTGCTTCCACTCATTGCGTACCACCTAATAATTCCCGCTTGGATCGTCCCCAGTGTCCACCCCTTCTAGGCTGCTGGACACCACACTGCCAGGCGGCGCGTATCCTCCTGCGCTGGTAAGGGCAGCCTGAGCCTGCCTCCAGAAATCGCACCTGGCTTCACTCGTCACACTGTCTGTGATCACAGAGAACCCCAGATCGAATGCGTTCAATACACTCGTAATCTCGTCAGCTGTGCTACTACCAGGCTTTGGCCAAGTGATCGCTGGCGGAATGTTGAGAGTCTTCTTGTACTTGTTGGGATCGCCTGAGCGTGCGTGCGAGACAAGGTATGATTGATATGCTTGAGCGAAGGATCCGAAGCCGGGAACCAAAGGAAACGGCACATCATGACCGAACACGTTGAGATCGAGATTCAAATTGTAGAACACCGCCAACAAGTCGCTGGCATGCAAGCCTGGCGTGACGGAGTACTGGAGGTTGTAATTCTTACCATCATAAGCATCAGTTAGAAAGCGAGCATTGCACTGGAAGCTCGATTCGCCAATGTAGTCGTGGAGTCGGTCGTGTTCAAGTGTGTAGTTGGATCCACTGGACTTCACAGGAGGATAGCGCGTGTCGATGGCGTCGATGATGCCAGCGGGTACTGCGTAAGCAGGTAAAGTGGCATTGAGCAAGGTGTTGAATTGTTCATCCGTCACCACACCAGGAGGTACGAAAAGATCAGCCTCGTCCGAGACATGTGAGATGATCACTGATTGGATTCCCTTCCAGTAATTGCCTGCAGTATCGGTGATGTGAGCGGCTCTGCGGCATGACCGTGCACAAACATCACTCACCTGATGCGAACTCCAGGGCTGGTAGCTGTCGCGCGAAGGCACCATCCGCTGCTGGACCGACGGCAAATGTTCCCATGGGACCAGCCTCATTTAGCTTGACATTAGCCTGATCAAGTGCATCGGCGCTAGCTGCGCGCAAGCAGGCCACCCCTTGCCCGGCACAACCAGCCAACGCGGTGAAATTCTGAAACGTCTGTTCTAGCTGACCTTTGCGATCGAAAAGAGTTTGGAAAGCCGAGCTCAGTATGACGGCTTTGGAGAATAGCGGATCCTGCGTGCCACCGAACTGGGTCAAGTGGAATTGGATGGATCCCGCGCCCGCTGACTCGCCCCATGCAGATACTTGCGTCTTGTCTCCCCCAACAAGTTCGATATTGTCTTGTATCCACTGCAGGACAGCGCGCTGATCGTATAGTCCCGCATTGGGTAGGCCCTCTTGCTCCATGGTCGTACCGGCAAGAAAACCAAACGCTCCAACCTGTCATCGTTGAGCGTGTGAAGTCGACTGAAGGGTGGGACTTACCCTGTAGTTGCTGGACACGAAGATCACATTACCGCCAGATTGCTGGACAACCCCTACACCATCGTAAAGCGGAAGGGCTGGGCCAAATTGATCCTTGGCCCCAAAGATGTAGGCTCCACCATAGAACCAGGAGATGACGGGCAATCTCAGCGACGGGTCTTTGATGGCTTTGCCAGGGACGTGAAGATCCAGAAAGAGACAATCTCACAACTCCATGAGCGTTGCATGCAGGATCAAGCAGATCATCGCCTACCTTCATCAGCTGCCTTGAGACTTGGTACCGGGATGCCCGCCAGAAACTGATTCGCAGCTTGTCCAAAGGGTGAGCTGGCGCCCGGCCCCGAGAGCTGAGGACCTTTGAACGGCGCTTGCTTGCATATTGGACCGTAAGATCCATCCTGAATCTCAGCTTCCTGCTGCGGTGGAGCAGGTTTTGCCCATCTCAGATTCCCAGTTGGGGGAGCTCCAAATCGGATGTTCTTGAAAGTATATATCTTTGGCCATGAACGTCAGCAAAGATCAATCGTAACGGAATCTCCCAACGACGCACATCGCCATTAGGATTGTATGAAGCGGCGCGGTAGGTAGCATAAGGCAATTTCAGCAGGGGCAGATCGGCTCTCTTTTCAAAATGAATCCCGTTCTGAGCAGGAGCTGCGTGACAGCAAGCAAAGGCCAGAAAAGCAATACAAATTCGTGAAAACATCATTGGGGAAAAAGAGAATATAATAGAAGAGGATTGAAAGAGAAGTAAAGCTCATTGGTGATTTCACAGTCAGTAGACGCATGAATTTGATTGAATATATACAGATCCGTTGCAAAGGATGGTGGTGAATTGAATCACAAGTCTCGGTCAAACTCCCACATTGGGCGGTCGACATGATTCATGCGACTTGCGCTCGGCCATCTGGATCAACCTTGCACGAGGAATGGGGTGTTTTGATCGGGCGGAGCTATTTCACAGCCAATAACACTGCGGACCTGCATAACCCTTTAGGGTATTTGAATGGATGCAGCGGTAGCAAAGGGGCGGACGGCGGGGCGGCTCGGCCATGGATTCGCAACCTACCGAGGCTTTCCTACGTCCGTACAAATAGACTTGATTGCCACCACACCTGCAAGAGGTCTTACCTAGGTTCTTTGTAGAGAGTGTTCAACTGCGCCGGCTGAAAGGCTTTTCACGATAATTCCAGCGAGAGCGAGGGCGACTGATACGGCAGAAACCTGACTCTGATGATCAGTTCCCTGAGGATGCGAGGGAGGGACGAATATCGCGCAGGTCATTGTACCGGAGTTCTTTCACTTATCGCATGACCGGGCTACATTTCGCCCAGCTAGAAAAACAAGAAACAGTTTGCGTCTGAGGAAAACGGACGACGATGCGATTGATTTTGACCTTGGTGACCCGGCCAAACAAGAGGCCGTTCTCCGGCGGGGATATTCCGTCGTCCCG
Organism: Ramalina intermedia; assembly: GCA_003073195.1. Lineage (NCBI taxonomy): Eukaryota > Fungi > Ascomycota > Lecanoromycetes > Lecanorales > Ramalinaceae > Ramalina > Ramalina intermedia. The sequence continues at coordinate 169,049 of PEKF01000007.1, forward strand.
CAAACATCACAACAAAATACAAGCCTTTTGGCATCAAAGCGCAAAATATAGAGAACATTTTCACATACCACTTCGCTTCTGGATCTTGATCAATATTTCTCCAGCTCTCTGATCTCTGAGCTGCCTTTCATCGATCCGACCTGTTGAAAAGCCCCAGAACCAGAATGAAGACATGGGACCCGAAGAACCTAACTCAAGTAGCTGTCAAAGCGCGTGGAGAGCTTGGGAGAACCGCAATTTGGCCCGAGTGGAGAATCCAACAACCGGAGATATAGAGTTACTAAACCTTCTGGACTCGTGAGCAGTGCTCCCTGCTTTCTGTTTTCAAATAAAAACTAAAGACAAAAGTGATGGGGACGACCTATTCAAAGCAGATGGGTCGCTTAACGACGATGGCTATCCTGAATTCGACGACATCAATTGTGATAGTCCTCTAATATTTTCAGATAGGGCGACGTTGAGTAGCGCAGCCGCCAGACTCATGGCAGGAGAAAATACGAATGAAGGCCATCAAAGGTTTGATTCGGGCGAAGGTTCTAGCAATCAGAATGATAATGTCCATTCGAATGTCTCTTCTTGGCCCACTCGTCTCTGGTCAGGTACAACGCGATCCCAATCAAGAGAGACATTTTATCACGGCCAGCCACAGTCATCGTCTTCCGAAGTCGATATAGACTGTCTCGGAATCTCACAGAGTTCACCCTCTCAAACCGATTCAGAATCTCCCGAACCTGGAAGCCGGAAGAGGCGAAGGGCTTTGAGTCCTTCACATCCACCTCAGTCTCTATCTAACCGTCTGATTCGTCAACATCATAGGTGAGCTCTTCCAGGCACGTCTTCAATCGAAATTCGCGAATGGAAGCAAACAGATGTTTCCCTGCAATTTTCGCCGGACTCTGTCATCACACTGCTATTTTCACATTGTAGCAGTTATATTTGGACCACTCCGAAGATGTCTTTATTGGCTGAGGTAGTTGCTAATGTTCGTATCTCAGCACTTCCTATGCCTTCAATCCTATAGCCTCAGCCTCCCACTTACGGCGAGATTCCCACCCAGCAGACGCAAGTTCCGTGCGCACTTTCTATTCCAGGCTCGCCTCGGTAACATCGAATGCAGGTCTTGGTATGTACTATCTAAAAACAACCCAATGGGATTACCATGCTCTTTGCTGGATAGGTTCAACCAGCTGAAGCTTTCATTTGTGATTAGATCCCGGCCAAAGTGCCTCGCAGGTGCCGTCAGCTCCAACACCACAAGCTCATAAACGTCAGCGAAGCATCTGGCGATTCCCATCACATCTCGAAGGAACTGCTTCGCTCTTTCTCATCTCTGAAATCTACCCCCGCAGCTTTGACAACGAGAAGAAAGCAATGTTGGACTCCATCTTCCAAGACCCATCCAATTGCGTACCTCTAGCAGTCACCATGTCCCGGGAGTCTAATTCAGCGGCTGACCATCGTCTTGCAAATATGCCAAGGTCCACTCGCAGAGCTATGGATCTTCCTTTAGGACCGGGCGGGAGAGGCTGGCCACCTGGCCGAATTCCTCTCGAGGTCTTCCATAACATTGTGGACAATCTCCCTCGCGCCAGCGTTCAAGCAATGCGCCATGTCAATGCCGAATTCGAAATGAAGGCATCGAATCGATTATTTCATACGGTTGTGGTTCCCTTTCGGTCTGAGATCTATGGGATGATGACGCACATGACAGACATTACAGGTTCGAAACGAAAAGACGCCAAAGGCAAAGGCAAGGCGCAATCAGTTGCCGATGAGGAACCGGAGGATGATCGCGCTGTCCATGATGGGATGAAGGTCTTTGAAGCCTGGGGTCCACATATCAAGAAATTCGCCATGGCGTTCGAGGTGGATGAAGTCGATCTGGAGCAGGCACCTATCAAAAGCCGATATGAAAGTCATGGCACCTGGTGGGGCTCGTACAAATGGCCTCATCCCTATTACTATCGCTACGAGTTTTGTCAAGGGCTCGAAAAGAAGGCAGATGAATTCAAATGCATGTCTGAAGCTCTGTCCCACCTGAAAGACACTCAAGAGCTGGGTCTTTCTTTGAATAGCGGACTCGGATGGCTTTCTGGACCTGACATGTCTGACCGAGCAAGGATGTTTCGCGAAAAAACCAAGATATTCAGTCGCAATCATCTGCGGCCGAGCGTGGAAATGCAGGAGCGAGAAAACGTCTGGACTGGCATTGCTGATTCATTCTCTCGTGGCAAGGCCGAATGGAAAACCCGTCCACATGGAAATGTTATTCTGGAGTCGAACGCTGGAGATTTCCTCGATGCTCCAGGCAACAACTGGCATTACCCTACGATCTTTGACGGCATTGATCTGGCAACCAAGGGGCCAAATATGACCCCGGATGATCACGTACAGTACGCGTCGGAAGGTCTGAAGGGATTAACAAAGTCAGTTGCCGGTCGTTTCGCCGACGCGCCTTTGAAGCCCAGGTAAGCGCGCAACTGAAGACTGTTGTGGCAGATCTTGACTGACCATGACACGATCTAGCGAGCTGTCTGTTCCTCAGCAGGAATGGCTCCTCGAAACCGAATGGGCCCAACGAGCTTTTCTGTCAAGTTTCTGCATGGCCTTGGCCGACAATTCGCAAACATTTCAACATGTCCATTCCCTCAACATCTCCAAGCTTTCCAGCAGGTATCTGATCGCCTTGGAACGGGAGGATTTCTGGAAAGCGCTACCGAACTTGAGTTCCCTCATCCTACTTGTCTCACCCGATTGGCGGACTATATCCAAGCTCGACACGGGCCTGGTTGAAGCGCGTGCAATTGACCCCTCCAAAGCTGTCACTTACTTCCATAGGCTCCTGCAGAATCATGTCGCTCACGTCGAAAGCATCAAGACATTGAAGATCGGCTATGTCGGTGGAGGCGAGCATCAAACTGGCATTTTTGGTCGGAACAAGTCGATTCTGCCGGCTCCCCTGTTGGACACCTCGGACGCCAAAGCCGTTCTCGCAGATGTCAGAGTTCCAGACCCTGTCCTCAAGCTGCCCAGTATCAAGAGCATCACTTTCGACAATTGTTGGATGACGCCAGCGATGCTGCAGGAGTTTGCCCTCTGCGCAGGCAGGGCCAATCTGCAGGACCTACATCTGCACTCGGTATCGCTCACTGCGCAACCCGGTAGCGTAGGGGTGGAAAGACTCGAGTTCAGTCCCGAAGACGGCATCTACGATTCTCCGCAAGAACCCACCCGGATTGGCTGCCCCAGCGTTGGCAACTTCTTCGACTTCAGCTGCTCGCCGCCCCTATATCATGCGCAGGGCTGGCCGACGACCCCGCAAAGGATCGGCTCCTGGGCAAACGTGCTGGACACCATCACGCCAGGCCCCACGCGAGACTTCATCCGTTACGTATATGGCTACCGCGAGCAGCCGCCAGCTTTACGGACGACCAGTCTACAGCGCATCATTCTGGACTCCTGCGGCTATGTAAAGCTGCCCCAGTTCAGCGCGTTCGTGGGGCAGGAGATTCTAGGCGGGATTGAGCCTCTGGCAGGGTGTCTGATCAAGCGTGCGGCTGAATTGCAGACTGTGATGATGACACGGCCAGGGGATATGTTGCTTGCGCAGATTGTCCCCCGGATTTGGCCCCTTGAGCACGAGACTTTGGAGTCGGCCTACGGGATGCGGTTCGGCTGGGAGGATGATGATGAGGATGGGAGACATCTGCATAATCGCGAGGATGGACAGACGGATGGTGGAAAGGGACGATTCAGTGGTGTGCTCAGGAAGCTCGTCCTACCACCCGTGGAGATTGCTTGAGAGGAAGGACTTCTTTAGGTTTTTTGTAGATACTGTTTGGGCTCGTGAGGGCGGTTGTATGGATTTTCAAGTATGTCAGCACAGTTCGGTCGGATGCAGGGAAATTAGATAGCACATGATTTTCCGATCTGTCTGGACGCAGGGTAATTAGATGGTACATGATATTCAGTCTTGTTTCAATGCCGGTCTCGAGAACAGGCAACAAAGCACGCGGCGATTAATGAGCAAACGCCCAGGGTCATCGGACACAGCTCGATGCGTTTATGATTGACCACCTTGGACAGTCTGCATATACAGTACAGCGCAGACACAACTGCCGTGTATCTCAAGATGCCTAATATCAGTGTGCAACCAAGCGCCAGCCTGTATATGGCTCAGAGCAAGATTGCATTGAGGACTGTCTACTGCTGAAAACCCCTGGTAGCCTACTGAGACTGTGTTTCTGGTCCCCCGTTCGCCACGATCCCTTAGCTACTGGCAATGGCTCTCCGGATCCTCGCTCCCCTCTGACGTGTGTTGAGGCGCTTGAGTTGCTGGTTCGACTCCGGTGTCGCCTTCTGCACCACCTCATCGCCCTCGGTGAGGATCAATTCGATGTGGCAGGGGCAGGACATGTAGGGGTTGATCTATCCCATCATTCACACGAATTAGCTTTCACGTAGACCTTCTTTGCCAACGCAACCTCATAAAGCATTGCTCCAACCACCACTGCTGCCCTTGTGGCGCCCACATCCCCTGTCTCAGAAAGTAGAGAAAGATGAAAAAGATACTGGGCAAGACAGCAGAAGAAGAAACCACAAAAACATACCCTTCCATGCGCCCGATACGTCCTCCGCCTCTGCTTCGGCGCCTGATTGACCTGAATGTGCCTCACCACAAGATTCCCCGTATCCAACCCTTTGGTATCCGCATTCGCCTCCGCATTCTTCAACAAGCCGAGCAAGAACTCGGCCGACTTCTTCGGCCAGCGCGCCTTGCTCACGCCGAACTGTTTCCCCTGCGCGGTGCGCCCCGTGGACCCGGCATAGCGGCGCATGGGCACGGCTTCCTTGTGCTCGAGCACGTTGCCCAGGTACGTGAGGGCGCGGTCGAGCTTCCAGCCGTTGATCGCTTGGGCGGTTTCGCGGGTGTTCTTGAAGGAGACCCGGAGGTAGGCGCCCCGGGCGCGGGCGGATTTCGAGGAGTCGATTTGGGTGGGGGCGTAGCGGACCTGGAGGTGCGATGGAGGAGGTTAGTGAGGATGCTTGGGAGGATGGTGGAGAGTGAAAGAGTTGGGAAGGGTTGATGGGAGGTTGTTGGTCTGAGGTTGAGTGCGAGGGAGAGTTGCCGGGATGAGGCGTCATTGTATGACATAGGGTCCGATGAAACGCCCAAGATCTTGCAGATGATAAGGGACGACTCACCATCCTGTCAGTGCAATGTCCTTTGCTTGAAGCTGTACGCTGGTCTGGTTGGTTTGTCGTTCACGTCAATCGATGTTCAAGACTTCGCTAAACTTCTGTGGGCGGCTAGTACGAATTGAGAATTAAGCGGAATTTGAGCCGCGGAGCTCCCGCCAAAATTTGCGCTCAAGCTTCATTCAGTTGTACTAAATTCGCACATATTCAATTGCAATCTCACAACCCTTCAAAGAAATTCGCAGCTTCGTGTGAGGTCGTATATGACCTTTGACTGTCAATGACAAAACTGTGAACAACAAAATCTCCCCCGTCAGCCCTCATGGCTCTCCGGATATAGCGTGCGCACAACATCCACAACAATTTCTCTGCGATCTTTGGACCTTTCTTTACCCTTTCTACCACAACAGGAGCATTAATTGTAAATCGATGGCTTTCATACCGAGAGGTCGTGGCGGTGGTGACCGTGGTGGAGGACGAGGAGGAAGCAGGGGTGCTCCAAGAGGCGGAGGCATGCGTGGAGGTAGAGGTTCGCGCTCGCTCGAGCTTCATTCTCCACTGCAGGTGCTAAGATTTTCTCACAAGGCGGCTTTGGCGATCGAGGCGGCTTTGGTGATCGAGGTGGCAGAGGGGATAGAGGCGGAGGAAGGGGTCGAGGTGCGCCAAGAGGAGGACCACGAGGTGGACGTGGAGGTGGCAGAGGAGGCAGACCAGGGGCCAGGGGAGGGGCTAAGACCGTGGTGGTAGGCATAAATATCTTGGGAAGACCGACACCCTGAGAAGATTCTGATGTGTTTCATACAGGAACCCCACCGTCACCCTGGCGTCTTCGTCGCAAGAGGCAAGGAAGATATGCTAGTGACCAAGAACCTCACCCCCGGTGAATCCGTCTACGGCGAGAAACGCATCGTCGTCGAATCCAGCATGGACCCTTCTGCTGCAACAAACGGCGATGCAGCCCTCAAAACAGAGTACAGAGCCTGGAACCCCTTCCGCTCAAAACTGGCGGCCGCCATCCTCGGCGGGGTCGACAACATCTACATGCGCCCTGGGTGCAAGGTCCTCTACCTCGGCGCCGCATCCGGCACATCGGTCTCCCACGTCGCAGATCTGGTGGGTCCGACGGGGACCGTCTTCGCCGTCGAATTCTCGCATCGCTCCGGTCGCGATCTCATCAATATGGCTACACACCGCACCAATGTGATTCCCATCATCGAGGACGCCCGCCATCCGCTACGCTATCGAATGTTGGTTGGTATGGTCGATGTCATTTTTGCGGATGTTGCGCAGCCGGATCAAGCTCGTATTGTTGGGCTCAATGCTCATCTGTATCTCAAGGTAGGAGGCGGGGTGGTCATTAGCATCAAGGCGAATTGTATCGACAGCACTGCGCCCGCAGAAGCAGTCTTTGCCGCCGAGGTGGAGAAGATCAAGGCTGAACGCATCAAACCGGAAGTTCAGCTTACGTTGGAGCCGTTTGAGAGAGGTAAGAAGGCCCCGATCTTGCAATTCTTTCTTGACGAAAGGTTGGATGCTGACGTTGGGTGATAGATCATTGTGTGGTCACGGGAAAATATGTACGATCAGCGTGAAAATACCAGTACTTTTCTTGAAGAGAACAAAGGTTTGCAAGGCGGCAGGCGTCCCAGTAGGCTGCATGTTCGGCGTCAGGCTAGGCTTTCTGTTCCTGCGTTTCATTTCTCGTGCTTTGCAGTCTGCTTGAAAACAGAATTTACAAGAAATCCTAGCTTTCGTCCAGACTCTTCCACAAATCTTTCTGAAGGTGCTGTATTTCTTTTGTCCATCATCATAAAGAATCAAAGTATGTACAGAAAACATCCAACTCGAGTCCTGCTCGCAATCCTCCAAATTCCCTCCAATTATCCACAAATCAAGCCCACGCCTCCTTCCTCCCCGAAACCCTCCCTTCAGAACGTATCGGCATCCCCATCTCCATACTCACACTTTCATCCACACTCCCCTTCTTCGGCCACCCCCCTCCCCCACCTCCAGCGGCTACACTCCCCTCACTCCCCTGCACCGTCGCGCTATCCCCACTCGCCCACGCCACATTTCCCGGCATCACGAATCGATCCTTACTGACCGCATTATAACTCCTCGCACTATTCTTCTGCGAGTCCAACTTCCCCCGGAAGAACAGATACAAGGGCCGCAGGATGGGCGCGTTGGCGCAGAAGATGCCGATGTTGACTTCCGGCAGCCGCCAGCCGACGTTGGCGACGATCTCCCACGTGATGTCGGCTTTTGTCAGGGCGCCCGAGAGGGCGGTGCGGACGGCGCAGCAGGCGGCGGTGATGACGCCGAGGCCCATGAGGGCGCAGAGGGCGATGCGGGTGCGGAGGGGCACTTGGAGGTTGCGGAGGAAGAGGATGGGGAAGGCGGCGCAGATGAGGTCGGTGAGGATGGAGAGGACTTTGTTTCGCGTGAGTGAATGGGGCTTGGGTGTGTGTGTGTGAGAGGTGAGTGGGATTAAAGGGAGGTAAAAACTCACTGCCTTGCGCCAACACCACCTGCTCGACCTGGGCATCGGACAGACAGACGGCGTGGGGGATGCCGATGTCCCAATACGCCTTGAGCGGTCGACAGACTCCCAAGAAGAGGAAGACGGAAACGACCGAGAAGAGGGTGGTGAATCCGATCAAGCCGTAAAGCGCCAGTCGGATCTTTCGCGCGTCCACGATGCGGAGCAGGAAGAAGCAGATGGAGATCTTGGTCAGGGCCAGGGTGATGAACGTCTGGATCCAGTCCGCCCAACCGATGGCGGCGAAACTGCGCTTCTGCGCGAATGAGAGGTAGAATTGATGGCGGCCCAGTCCTCCGACGGTGACTTCGCAGGTGATCAGAGCGGCTCCGATGATGGTGGTGATCTGACATGGGGATTGCTGGTCAGTCCACGGTGGTGCCTGCGCCAGCAATATGGGGACCGTGAGAAGACCTACCATGGCCGCCATCATGAAATGATCGTCAATCCCCAGATTCCGGGTCAGCTTGACTCGGACCCAAACCCGCAGCACCGTCGAGACAAAGGCACACGTCACAAAAGCCCAGCAGACGGCGAGGAGGGCCCAGCCTTGGCTTTCATCCCCGACAGCTGGAGGTTGGAAGGTATATTCTTTCATGATGGGCTGGTATAGAAAGAATGGGTGCAGCAAAAAAGATGCACGTCTTTTGTGAAGAATATGTTGGAAGCAGAGATGTGAAATCCAGTGGACACACGCAAGAGGTCATGCACAAGGAGACGTGGAGAAAGCTCGTTTACACACTTCCCTTGGGCTCAAGTCTCGACCAGCCTTCTAGCGGCATGCATTACTCCAACAGGAATCTCCCAACGGGACAAGCACTTGCTGCATCGTGATGATGTACTAGCTAACGGAACTGGGATGAGGTATGGGATTGACAATGATTGCCATGGCGCTTGTCGATGGTCACCAACAATCCCCGTGCTAAAGAGCGGTGGTTCCTGACCCAGGAGGGCAGGAAGGAACGATAGAGAGATGTGATTTGTCGTTGCTAGCCCGTGTCAAAAGGGACGGGTCATGCAATGCATGCACATCATCGGAGAATTTCTCTCGTGGGAGCACGCCACATGTCTCATACTTTATTTTAGTCCACCGTGGCTTTTGACCGCGCGGGGCCGTTGTTCGTTTCGTTGGACAGTGGCACCGATGTTTTGGTGTCTGAGGAAGTGGAGACCCAAGGTCCTCGCTTGCGGCGTCAATCGAGCTGCACGCTGTTGAATATAGACTCGCTGAGCTGGGCATATCTGATCTTATTGCTCAAATCGAGTGTTCCTCAGGGGCGAGCAAAAGCACCTCGATGATCTTGCAGGAAGATCTGAGTTGCTGTGATGGAGTTCTGTGGTGTCAAGCGTCATCGGGACAAAAGTAGATTGGAGCGCGTATATCGACGTGCCGTGTCTCTGGGCAGTCCTCGGAGAATTTGGGCTCTGGGGCTCTCGCGAGGTGTGGGGCGGCTCATGGGGACGGTGGGGTAGATGATCCATTTTCCATCATTAATCACAAGGCATTGCAAGATCGGTCGATGAGGAATTTTCGGGTGCTTGGGATAGTATATGGGCAGGATCTGTTGTTTCAAGAGGAAACGCGACTGGACAGACCGGTTTGGCAGCATTTTGGGAAGTCCTCGATGATGATCCCATTACTCTATGTGGCAGGCATGTTTGATGTACGGGTGGAGAAGAGGCACAGGGACACAATATCGGGGACTTTGTTTTGCCTCCGGCGTTCTTTGTGTTGTGAATTTATGGGAGCCAGTCGAACTACAAATTCCCACACGCAACTCCGCATCGGAAATTCCGTAATTGAGGACTTTGAGCCCAGTACCTATCGATCAGCTCTCTTGCCTCGTTGCCGTTCATTTTTGACCGCTCTCCAGATGATATATCTTGCGAATTGATCGAAAAGCTGGAGGACTTTGGCCTGTTGTGCCACGCTTGAGCCGGTCCTTGGCCCCCACTTCCTCGTTGCAAAACCCCGTTTTTTTTCGCAGTGGACTCAAAGCCAGAGGTGCCGAATTCTGCCGATCTGGCCAGTCCGTTGGCATTCTGTCCTTCGCCGTCAGTTTCGGTTTTTTCGCGACATCTCAATGCTGGATGAGCCCTAGTTTGACAGAAGAGGTATAGCGCGACATCTCTAACTCGCAATGAGTCAGCCAAGAGAACATCACCACCCAATCTCATATTGTACGAGCATCGCAGCAATCCTTGCACTCCAGGCTCTTCATCTAGATGGATTTCACCTCTTATCAACCCGCTCAAAGCCTCAATCGAGCCACTCTGGCCTCATATCCAAGAGGAATTGATGATCCACATTTACAAAGCTCTTCCACAGATCGACCTCGAGCCTCCATGGATCCGTATTGATCAAGAACGTTGTCGCAACCGCGAGCTTCAACAGCCCCGCTTCGTTCTCTGCCATCACCATGACATGATCCCGCCGAATAAAGACGTCGCGGCCCAAGAGACGCTTGTGGTCTTTGAAGTGCAGCTTGAGCGCATTATGCATGCTCCATTCGGCACGGGGCATGTCTTTGGGAATGAATCTCCATTCCCAGGTGCGTCCAATAGCATCCATGAAGGAGTGAGGCTCGCGATTATTGGCTCCGATCATCATTGGCCAGGAATGTGACGCCGACCAGCAGCGTAGCAAGGCAAACCGGGCGTTCGGATGTTTCTGGGCGTGGGTACGAGCGGCTGCCATCATTTTCTCCTTTGACGGAGGTTCCTCAAGTGGAGCTGTCATGATGCCGTATTTCTGAAATTGTCGATAATCAATGAAAAGATCGGGATCCTCCCGACCTGGCTCAGTGGCAGCGAACGCCTGACCACTTGCCCTTGACATGGCCATCGCGTCGATGATGCCAGCTTTATAAAGGTGAGCAATGATGGGCCGAATGACCAGGTCCCATCGATTGAATTTCTTCTCATCTTCTTCATACTCAGCATTGTTTATGTTTGAGGATTTCTTTTTGGTTTGATTCAGGTTATCGACTTCTTGAAAGAACTCCGTCGGCCTGTAGAATGTGCTGACATGACTACGAATGACTGGTGGCAATCGCTTGGAGCGCGCGGTCTGATCAAACACAAGTGGTGATATCGTCTCCGAAATCTCATGGTCCGCTCCAGGCACGCTGGGATCGAAATAAGGCGTCATCATTGCGCGAGCCTCTATCATGTCGGGAACCATTCGACGATGTCGTCCAGGATGAATGTCGAGGAATTTGAGATCTCTTAAAGATCTGAAGGGTGCCGTCTTGAGGTTGTGGGCTCTAGCTATCTTCATTAAACGGCGAGCTTCCTTCCAACGCTCCTCGGATCCAGGGGTCAGGTCGCCGTCACGCCAGCTACGATTGTAGACTGCTGCTGGTAAGCATTTCTCTGAGCAAAGGATCTTCAAGAAAATCACTCACATCTCGATCGTTCCCTGTCTACAAAGGTCATGAAGTCGGCTCCGGTGTCGCGCTCGCCTATTTCCATTGCTAGTCAGCATCTCTCCTCGGACTGTCTGTATTGTGTCAAAGGAAGAGCGATAAGAGCCCATTCCTCATCTGTTGTACAGACAATGTGGAATGTGACTCGCATACGGATCCAAACAGCCCACGAGGGAAACAGCATACGTACCCACGTCGTTCTCATCTGGATTGTCCCAATCCATCATGAGTGCAAGGTCCTTCTTGCTTTCCTTGCTCAACGCTCCTAATCTAGAGCCCGCTGTGATATGGTGGATGCTTCGCTCATCGAGACCCATCCTCTTGGCGTATTTGATGCTGATTACGGAGTCTTGACTGAGCTTCTTGGAAGATTCGGTTGAAACTTCACTCGTTTTTGACGACTTCGAGTCCACTGATTCTTCTTCGAGCTCGGAGTCATCACTTTCTTCGCTGTCGGCCTTGGCGAGATCTCGCTCAAAGGGCTGCAATTTCCCAATCTTACACCATTCAGCCTCTTCGTCTGTTGTACTGAAGTCATTGATGAATCGATCCCAATCCGGAAACGTTTTGACGAACTTGTCCACTGCATTGAGCTTGGACTTGAAGAGAGCCTTGCCTTGACCTTCCGGGAAAAGAACGCTGTCTTCTAGGGCATCCGCCTCTTGATAGCAGATCTCTGCCCCTACGTCCGCAGCGCGCCCATCCTCCGCATGAGGATCGAGAAACGTCACATCTGAGGATTGGATGTCGTCCCAGATACTCTGGGCTTGTTCACCGGGTTTGATGTCACGCGTGCGCAGGGTGTCTGGTTCACGAGTCAAGGTTCTCAGGATAGGCACCATTGGCTCGTACAAGCTGTGCATTGCGGGAAAGCGTTTGGCCTTGATCATCGTCTGAGATCAAAGTCAGCAAGATCGACATCATAGTCATGCAGCAACATACTTCTTGAATACTGTTGAACAAGTGGCAGCTGTGTTTGCCTGGTTCGAGATCCCAAACATACACATCGTAATAGTCGTTGAAGCCAAAGTGCCATTTTCGCTCCTTTTCCATACGCTCGAAGAATTTGGGTCCTATTTCGGCAGTAACAGTCCACTGATTCTTGAGTGCACGACCAAGGCCGCTCTTGTGTCTTGCCAGCCAAGTATTGGGCTGCTCATCAGGACCTACGCTGGTTGTCAACATGATCCAGACATCCGCTTGTGATTTCAAGATTCCTCAACAGATACGACATGCGGTATGAAAAAAGACAATCTGGAAGAGGAGCCTTCAGTCTTACCTCGTGAAGGTGGCTTGTGAATGGTTCTGCCCGTCTTCGCGTCGCGGATGAATACAAGAAGCTTGCTGGTCTGCATGGACAAGCGTTGGAGGAACCGGCGACTCGCCGGGTCTTTACGATTGACGTGGGCGCATATGAAATTGCGATACTCAGCTACATTGTGCGCCCGTCTGAATTGCTGCTGGCGAGATCCAGTCTGCTGATTGCTCGACATTTCTTCTGCATCTCCAAATTGGTAATATGGGATGAAGCCCTGCCAAGAATTGTTTAGCAAGGGACGCAAGCCTTACAAAACCCAACTCACAATCTTCAGGAGATTTTGTCGGAAAAGGTCGCCTTTCCACATCGACCATTTTCCAGACGGAAAAAAGCCGAATATTAATAAGATGTTGAGCTCCCAAAATTCCTCCCACCGTCTGCAAAGGTAAATCGCATCGTACAGGTCGCTGTTTTTGGCCAAGATGCAAAAATGAAGCCAGCCAGCACGGCTGACGGTTTTTTCACTTGGGTAATTGTAGATGTGCTTGCCACAAATCTTGACCCAAATCTTCCGAGAGGTAAAGTTACCTTCATCAACGTCACCAAAATCAATTAGGGTCGTCTCTACGCATCGCAGATCTGGTCAGCCTCGCGTGCTCGAACAAAATGATATTTGGGAGCTGTCAGGAGACGAGACTTCTACGACGGACGAGCAATGCTTACCCAGGGTTGCTTTCATGCCATCTGTTACAGCTTTTGGAGGACCCATTTGTCTTGACTCATTCTGCAGTTCCTGTTCCGAGGACCATTGGTCTTTGCTGATTTCTTTATGTCTTCCCTTGTACAATTTTCCGTATTTGCTAGAAGCCTGGTACGTGAGAATCTCCTCTTCTTCGTCGGTTTCCTCATCAGTGTCTTCATCATACTCATCATCAGAAAATACAATAAGATCTTCATCATCTCCACGTCTCAGATCAGCACATGCATCGCGGATCTCCTGCAGCCCCGGATTGTCCATTTTCAAGGCGAGATCGCGCAAGTCGCTATCCGTCAACTCTGGATCGTTGAGAAACTCATCAACGCTGTTCGCCCGGATAGCAGCGGGGAGGGCAGAAGCATGCGAGAGTAGAAGTCGACAGAACAGAAGAAGTTTGATCTCGGCGATGTCTCCGAGCAACGTTTCTATTTCAAGGTCTGCTAGAGGAGCAGTCTTGCGAGAGCGTACTGGGTTTTCGATGGTACCTGCAACATGCGGGCCCGATGTGATCTCGATTCGTGAGCCTTCCTTCAATCGTTGTCGCATTTGCGCCTTTGTCTCCTGTAAGGATTCATCCTTACTCGGGACTTTCGTCACCTCTTCTGAAGCGTTGCCTTTGGGCTTTTTGCGTTTCTTCGGCTTCACCTGGGTTATGGGGTTGTTTGCACCACCGATTGTCTCCGGTGGGGAAGAGCTGTCCTTGTCGAGGTTTGCAACAGCAGTATCGGGTGAATCATAACCTGATCCTTGCGTATTGTGCGTCTTGAACAAGAGATGTTTGATGAGATCCACATAAGTGCCCCGTTCGTCATGTATGACTTCTTCAATAGGATCCCACTCGGCCTCCAAATTCTCTCGCTCTTGCTCCGACATACGCTCCAGGTAAGCCTTGTCGAGCTCTGCCTCTTCTCGTCTAGCACGCTCCTTGGCTCTCACCTCGGCAGCGTGGACCTGCATCTCTTGCTGATGGCGCCTGAACATCTGTGCCTCTTGCCTGACCTTCTTCTGCTCTTTGTCTCGATGGGCCTCTTCGGTGTCTTGACATTGTCTCACCCATTTGAACCATTTTTGCTTCTCATAGAGAACTTCTGCTGTCCGCCGTTCGAGGCGCTCTAAGGCACGAAGGACGGCGAATCGCTGGCTGGCGAGAGCATTCAGGTACTGCTGGTGGCCGTAGTCCAGATTCGAAGCGAAGAAACGAGAATGATGAAGCTTTCGAGCTCGAATGACGCGATCAAGAAGTGAGTGCTTCGACGCCAGATGATCATAGACATCATGCAGTACGTCTTCGGAATCAATGTCTGCGAACGTCTGATTGACAAGATTGGATGTGCTACTCAGATAGGTGGGAGCATTGTTGTCAAGAGCGTCTAATTGAGCATTGCGATTCTTGTACCCTCGATACAAACCTTTTCATCATTAGCATAATCACTCCAAGACTGTCTCTCAGTTTATCAGCGGCGACAGATGTTACCTTGGCACTGCCTCGAGTGGAAGGAACAAAAAAGTCCATTGACAGAAGTAGCGACTTCCTCGCACCTCAATTGGTCCGAGACATTCAATGCAGTACATTGGCCGTTTGGTGCAGTCATATTGGTCCTTACACAACGATCTCAGCGATTGCTCGCAAAGCGCAGGAAGAACAATTGACTTCAACAAGAGACGCAAAAGGGGCTTCTTATCCGACGCGTCGCGTGTGTCATGTGACGAGCCCGCCCAGCGCGACTCAAATTCGTCATGTATTTCTCCATCCACAATTGTTGAATATACATCTCGAGATATGGAAATGTCTTCATTCAAAGGCTACCAGGTTACCGATCAGACCTCCATCTACATGGCAAACTTCATATGGCCCTGCGCCATTCTGATCTTCTTCCCATAGAAACCCAGGACCAGAATGATCAGACCAGCGGCTGCCGTGATACCTGTTTGGGCTCCGAAAGCATTCACCAATCCGTCCCTGGTCACCCAATTGATCTCAATGTAGGTGGCCATGAAACCGCCCAGTGTTCGTCCGACCACAATCCACGCACCAACTTCCCCTGACCCCTCTGGGTACGCATCCAGCAAATAAGCGTTCAATGCCACCGTCGCAATCATGATCCCCATGACTTGACCGGCCGTGAAGACTGCAATGGCCATATAATGCCATGTATTTTGCAGAGCAAAGCCAAGGACCAGAATTGAGATGGCCATGATTGGAGACGCTAGCCAGATGATGATGAGCCGGGCCTCGGGCTCGATCTTACCATTATGGCGCTTCAGGTAGAAGTTTCCCACCAGATCGTGCAGCCAATGGCCAATCACGGCTCCCAGGATCGAGCCGATGATGGGCGCAAAGTAGAACATACCCAGATTGTAAGGGGTGAACTTGTATATCGAAGTCAGCCAAATGGAGATGGTCGCGTTGACCCCGATGATCCAGGCAAAGTTCAAGAAATAATAGATGGTGCAGAGCAGCACCGGAATTTTGCTGATAGCGATCACGGGTCGCATGATCGCCTGGAGAAATGTCTGCCTATTATGCCTGCTCTTCCATTGCTCGACGCCGATCAGCCGCAGCATCCGTGACCTGGGTGGGACCTGTTGCGACTGAGGAATATGGCGATTATAGATCGTCTCGTCCATGAAGGCAACGATCAAGAGCCAGCAGAGAGCTGTCAAGCCTGTATTGACCCAGAAAGCATTGGGCCATGGCATCCGGTAAATGATGAAGGCTGTGATCAACGGCCCCAGATAAGGAGAGACAATGATGGCTCCTGACCAGATGTTGATTTTTCGAGGATGCTCATGGAAGAAGAACACATCTTGAACAAACATCAAGCCGCCCTGATGGTGAATTTAGCTATCAGCATCAATCTATCCAGCAACTAGGGACTGAACTTACGGCTTGGGCCACAATTGAAAAGAAGCCATTGAGAATCCTGGCAGCCATGTACGACTCAAACGTCGTCGCTGCTGCGCACCATGCGGAAGTCCCGAGCGCCATCGAAGTGAAGAAGACCAGGATGGGAAGGCGCCCAAAATAGGCCGACAACCAGACTGTGAAGAGACCGCCCGAGCCCAAACAAAACAAGTTGCCAACCAAATTGTGTTGAATCGTGTTCTGAGACCTCTGCCATTGCCTGTTGGACGCGGGACTGATATCAGCACGGTATAGCGACAGCCATCATCGCGCTTCTCAAGGGTACGTACATTGCTTGCGGTAGCAGAGTCACGATGCCCATACTGCTACCAAAATCAGGCATGAAAGCTGTTATACTGATGACGAAGAGCATGATGTGCTTCTTCGCAAAACTCCAGTTCAGCGGGTCGTTAGGATCAGCCGATGGCTGGGGAATCAAGATGGTTTTCCCGTCCGCGGTGGTCTTCACCCCATCGGCTTGCATGCGGTGCGCATCCAGCATGTGCGCCCCATTCTCCCCATATTCATCGATGAGCGTATGTGGGCTCTTCTCGGTCGCATGGCTTGTCGCATGCTTCTCAACATCAGAGCTTGAAGGCGAGTCTGGACTGGAAGACATTTTGGAATAAAGCACGCGACACTGATTGAACGATAAACGCAACTATAGTGCAAGACAGAGCAGAAAAGCCTCGACCACGAAGCATGCACAATGCAACTTGCAAGGAAGAGAGGCTGAAAGATCCATCCAGGCGAGCAGCGGTGATAATAACGGGATCATTCTTTCTCACCCATGATTGGCCCTCCTCAAGACCCTGCATTCAGCCATGATTTACGTTGGAGAAGCTTGAGTCCTGCTCGCTTCGCGTAGTGAATCACCCATCACTGAAATCCGTTGAGGGAAAGAACAACTCAAGCCGATAGATGCGAGTGGTAGCGAAATACGGAAAGACAAGCGTTGGAAACCCTTGGACTCATGCAACGTGGCTTGCTGGCTAGCTGTTAGCGACAGAAACCGTGCATCAGTGGCGCTGTAGCCTTGACGGCAGGCTTCACGCTACTGGAAACGGGGAATTGGTTTTGGGAAACTCGGGATCCACTGATGGTTCGTTTTTATGCGACCTCCCGATGAATGTGTTCCAAATGCGCCAAAATAGTACCTTGAGGACTTGCTTAGGCAAAACCCTCCAAGATGTTGAGCGCTATCATCTTCCAAAATCCCACTTGTACGTCGACTGGCAAG
This sequence comes from Ramalina intermedia, assembly GCA_003073195.1. Taxonomy (NCBI): domain Eukaryota; kingdom Fungi; phylum Ascomycota; class Lecanoromycetes; order Lecanorales; family Ramalinaceae; genus Ramalina; species Ramalina intermedia. The sequence continues at coordinate 186,378 of PEKF01000007.1, forward strand.
CTCGGAGTCACAACTGAGATCCAAAGGTTCCCTGCGACCAGCGATGTACAGTAAGATACGCATACCGATCATGCGCCTTGCTAGTGCTGATTGCTCCGAAATAACGGAACTGGACACGCAGCATTGACCATGTGAGCCAAACTCAATTTCTGGTGGTGAGAACCTTGTTTCTTCCTACGGGACACGCTTGTAAGAACAAAGCCAATTGATTCCCGGGCCACTCAATACTGAATTGCACAGCTACGCTAGGATGGTTTTGGGGTACTGAGACAACGGGATCAGACGATGCAATGGCTCGACAGCTGCGAAACACCTGATGAATGGCATTCTCTGGGAGGGTAATTGGACAAAAGATGAGCCAGAGTCATGACAATCAACTCTTCACTTTGGCCTCAATAACGCGCTCATAGTCGTCTCGGCCGCCCCAGACTTTCACAATCTCGAGTCCGCATTTGTCAAGCAATGTCTCCCATTGATGCCTGGTCCTTTCAATACCTGCGAGAAACAGCATCATCAGAAGGTCCATGGCCGAACCACGGAATGGCGATCGTGTATCAGGCAGCACATAGTCATCGATCAGCAACCTGGAATAGTCCTTGTCCATGGATTTGGCGGTCTGACTCAGGAATCTTTCGCAGTGATCGTCTGACCAATCATGGCAGATGTTTCGAAAATAGTATGCTCTCGCCCCTTTGATGGGTTGCGGGGTGAAGAAGTCATAGGCCATGCATTCAACATCAGGAGGCGGTTCCTGCTTCTTCACCCGTTCAATCATCGCTGGTAGATCCTGCAGGATGCAACGACCAGGTGCGTCCGGATGGGATTTGCGGAATGCAGCAGCTTCGTGTCCCTTGTTCCCTCCAACGTCCACAAGGAGCACTGCCTCAGCGTCCCTTTTCGCACCGGGGACCAGCACTTCTGCCATAGGAAACGTCTCATACCACGTTTGCAGGCCCACTCGCCGAGTCGCCATATAATCGTCAAAATACTTACGCTGCTCCGGTACTCGATCAAAGTATTCCCAAAAGCCCATCCCGTGTCCGTACTCAAAAGCGCCCTGCTCTGAAGCGTCTTTGGGAAACTGATGAACTTTCGTCTTGTGCATGTACTCCACAATCTTTGCCCCAATAGGGAAGAGCAAATCATAGTGATGCTTCTCCCCTCCAGAGAGACCCGGCGTCGCAATGAGACGGGTCATCTCATTAGCAGCATAAGTGTTCTCGCCAACCTCATCGCAGATGCCCACGAAAGTGACGAGACGCATCACTCGAGCGATCAAGAGGCCGTCATAGCCTGTTTCCTCGGTGAGCTGCTCCGCTGTCACCTGTTCACCTTTCCTTGCTGCGATTTCATCCAAGACTCCGGCTTCCAGGGCCATTCTTACAGCGGTGCTTTGAAGAGGCTACAAGGCATGAGCAATGCCATCCTCGATTGATGAGCATGCACCGAGTCATGAAGTCATACTGGCTCATGAACAACTTACCTCGAATCGCATCCTCATGAGAGTCTCCGCCGGTGTCTCGGCAGCCAAGTTGAGCTCGCGCACAGCGTCGAGAAGTTCAACATGAGGCTGACCCGTGCCATTGGCATCCGCTTTGGCTGCTCTCTGGACATTTTCGATCGCCTTCAGCACCTTCTCACTCGGCATGGTGATTACTGAATTGGGATGGGGTTGGCTCGTTGGCTTTACGGACGTCCAACGCTGAGAGCAAAGGATGCATTGATGATATTCAGGTACCGGTCATCGTACCGGCAATAGCGAAAGACGCTAGGATATCTGGCTTCTCACTATCGAACCATGGTGTTGAGGTTCGGAAGCTGCAGCCGGACTGGGCGACTGGCATATAAATTACAAGCCTTTTTTTTTTCAATGATACGCAGACCCCAGTGTATGGTAGTCCCGACAGCCGAGCCCGCCCTGACCATGGGGCTTATCGGGATGACTTCTTCTCCGGCCATGGTATGACAGCGAGGTGAAGGATTTGTCTCGATAAAGCATCGCCCGAATGATCTTCACCCTTTGGTCGATGCAAGAGTACGCCACTTACATTTTTGATCGCGGTCACAACTCACAAATGGAAAACAAGGGTCCTTTTTGTGGCTTCGGTTGTCTGGATATTAGTGCAAATTGCTGCGAAATAGCCTCCCGCTCTCAAACCCAGCTAGAGACCCTTTCAAAATCGTCGGATCCATCTCTCGACCAATCAGTAGACTAGATCGACAGTTATCACTTGGCATTTGGGACTTCATTCGTTACCAAACTTGAGACGTCCTCTCCCCGCTATTCCCCGCCATCTACCCTGAGCCCCCGAGAGCTGCCCGCCAGCTCCCCGAGGTGCTCTTCTCATTCCGGACTCCCAGCTCTGTGCGCGGTAGGGATTGCGAATTTGCTTCCGAGCCCCTTTTCTTCTGCCTCTTCCGCAGCCCGCGCAACCCTCCCAGACAGGCCATGACGGCCGTTTGAAAGGTCGATCGTCGTTCACCAAGGATCTTACTTTTCGACCCAAGCGAGATTCCTTCTCGAGTTCTCCAGCCCGCAAATGTCTCACTTGCTCTTGGTACCACTCCTCGTTTGGGCATCACTGATGTCCATCTTGGGCCGTCCCCTTGTTCTGATTGTCCAACAAGGAGGACGCATGCCGTATGAGGTAGCAAATAAAACGCTTTGCTTCCGCCTCAGCAGCCAGTCAACCCTGGTCGGCTGTCAAACTCTCGAGTCTCAACGTCCGGATTGACTTTTTCTCGTGGAGAAGGACCGTTGGCGAACCACAGATGCTTGTGCGAATTCGAAATGCCTCTCCGGCGGACGGAACTGTCATGACTGATAGAAGCGCCTTTCCATTCCTCTTGGCCGGAATTTTAGTACAGATCCAAGGCAGGCGATAACAAAAATTTCGCGAGAGAGTGTCGTCGATGGCGTCGATAGACTCGACAAATTCTGCGGAAGTCGCGTGCCATTTCTGCAAGCCTCCACTTAGTGTGAAGATAGCCAGCCAGGGGTATCATGAACCATGGCTGAGCGTGGGCAAGTGCTATCGTCAACTCCAAAGCAAGCGGCTTGTTGCGTCTCGCTATATTGTTATTCCCATTATTAGCCTTGTTCAACCACTCTGTGCCTCTTGCGTCCGAGAATTGTTCTCCTGGTGTCGCTGTGCAAAAGTCTCGTCGTTCATGTTGGTTATGAATTACTGTCTGTTCTCATGATTGCAGCGTTCCTGTTCACTTTTCAAAAATCTTTCCTCTTCGTATCCTGACCTGCAAGAGCCAGGAAAAGGACCAGGACAATGGCGGACCATCAAATACTGGACAATCCATATGGAGGGAGGGGGCCTCTTGTCCTGGGCGTGACGTGGGCAGAGGCTTCACTGGCACTGATTCTCATGGCGATGCGAACATACACAAATGCCAGCATCGTCAGATCGTTCCAATGGGACTATTTCTGGGCAATGTTGACGCTGGTAAATCCCCTCGAATCCCATGAAATCCATACTTCTATGCAAACAGCTTCTGATCATGTTCCCAAAAGGTCGTCGGACTGGTCGCTCAAGCCATGATCACAGTATCGGTCCTGTCAGGACTGGGCAATCACCTAGATCTGCTCTTTGGCCCGCAATTGGTGAAGGCGAACTTGTGGAGCTGGGTCGGACAAATCGTCGCCGTTCAAGCCATCGGATTCGGCAAGATTGCGGTCATTGCCTTTCTCCTGCGGATTCAGAACCGGGCGCACAGCATGAAGAACACGGTTCTCGTCTGGATCCTGTATTTTATCGGATTCAGCAACGTCGTCATCAATATCGATCAGATGATCTTGATCTTGTTACAGTGCGATCCTGTACCGAAGCTGTGGAATCAGGAGCTTCCTGGAACATGCCATCATATTCAGCGGACCAATAACGTGGCATATTTTCAAGGCAGTAAGTTTCTGCAAACTTTCATGCTCAGGGCATGGGAACATGATGAAAGCTCACTATGATTTTTTAACTCAAGCCTGGGCCGCGCTCAGCGATATCCTTTTGGCCATCTACCCTGTGGTGTTCTTCTGGAGCCTGAAGATCTCCAACAAGATCAAGATCGGGCTGTGTCTGCTCATGGCCGGAGGTCTGATGTACGTCCTACCGTTCTCCTCTTCCCCTCCCCCTCCCCCGCCACAGATTCTCGGCTGACATCCCTTCCCTCCCACCAGCGCGGCAGCGTCGGGCATCGTCAAAACCATCAACCTCAAATTCATCTCTGCCGAGAAAGACATCACCTGTACGCCTTCTTCCCCGGTTCTCCCCCAAATCCACTCTTCTTCCTGCCCCGGACATGCCTCACCCCAAATCAACCCTCCCTATTCCTCTATCACCCACCTCCCCCACCTCACCCCGCCATTCTCCCAAAACTTCCCCTCCATCCCAGCCATCTTCCGCCTGCCCACTAACCCCCTCACAGACTTCATCTCTTCCCTCGTCATCTGGGCCCTCACCGAATGCTGGCTCGTCCTCATCCTCGGCTGCCTGCCCCCCCTGCGCCCCCTCTTCGTCTCCGTCTTCCACCAACTCTCCACCACGCACTCCCGCCCCAAACACTCGGGCTACTACTACAACAACAACAACAACAACAGCAAGGGCGGCGGGATCCCCATGTACCCCCCCCACCACAGCCAGCACCAGCACCGCGCGGGCACGTTCCTGGACGACGACGACGATGTCGGGAATGATGCGGAGAGCGAGCGGAAGATCTTGGGGCCCGAGGTGAGGGGGAGTGATGGCAATGGCGGGGGCAGGGGGATCCTGCGGACGACGCATGTGCATGTGGCCAGTACGGCGAAAGCGGGGACGGTGGCGGAGAGGGAGCGGGAGAGGGAGGGGGAGGATAGTGATGGCAGTTTGGGGGGTGGGAGGGGGGTTGCTGTTGCTTATTGAGGGAGCCGGGAGGGGGGAAGGGGGGGAGGCGTATTACTGCTCTGTCACGAAATGATTCGGAATGGACGGAGGTGAGTGGTATCTCTTGTTTCGATAGCAGTGGGGTCTGCGGGCGTCATTCCCAAGATTCTTGGGAAAACGAAATTAAAAAGCGATGATATCATGGGAGGACCTTTTTTCATTATTTTGATCATTGGGTCTTTTTACGAAGAAAGGGGCTGTTTCTCGAGATGATGTATAGAAACCTCGTTGTACGATAGAAAGTCATTGGAGAGTTGTATATATAATCAGGTAGAATTGTGCTTCACGGCTGATGTTTGAGTTCATATTGAAGAAGGGTCGACGCAGTGGATGATGGAATCAAGCAAGCATCTCTTTGCGTAGATGCTGGTAACAGAGACTTGGGCGGACATGGTGATGGCTCAAGCCAGGAACATGATCCACTTACCTTTTCAGTCTCAGGTGTCTTCACCCATCACGTTTGCCGCTGCCCAACTTTTCTTGTCCCGCGTTCTCACGCTTTTCCCCAGGACGCCGAATGTCCGTCACAGACGGTCCAAAGAACTCATACCTCATGCTCGATATCCGCGACCCTGGGCACCTTATCCAGCACGATCCCCGCGAAATCCGCCACCATCTCGATCTGCCGGGGTTCATTCGTCAGCAATCAATTTCTCTCCTCATGGCTGGGGCGGCGCTCCCCATATTCCTCCCCCGCTTCCCTCGCCCTTCCCTCACCCTCCGAAAAAGGGCCAAACAAACAGCACTCACGCATTGCTGAATCGTTTCGGTATCCTCCCTGGACACGCCCACCCGCCGGGTGCCGCGCAAATGCCAGCCGGTCTCGCGCACGAGGTTCTGCATCATGATACCCGAGAGCACGACGATCTCAGTGTCGATGCCGTCGAGGATGGAATGGTCCGATAGGTAGAGGCCGTATGTGATGTTCTGGGATATCCAGACTAAAATGTCGCGGGCGTCAGCGCGGACGATGGAACGCGGAGTAAGTCTGGTGATGGGGCAAGAGGGAGGAAGAAGAAGGGACACGGCCACAAACGCACGGAAATCCTTGTGCGCTTCCATCGACTTGATCGCTGCCGCGCGGTTCTCCTTGTATATCGTGTCCAGCCAGGCTTGGCCCCTCGCTCTATTCTCCTCGCCGGATTTCCAATGCTCTCTGTATGATTATTTCACGATCCTGCCGTCAGCGGAGAAGCTTCATCATGTCGGACCTCCCCCTGCCATGCTCCCCCTTGTTCTTTTGCCTTGACCCGCTCGTGGAAAATTGAAGGGGTGAAAACATTTACCTTGAGAAGCTGTAATCCTTATCCTCTGGCCGCTCGACGGCGGAGATCTGGTGGATCGCTTCTAATGGTTTGGGCACGCCCACGACGGAAACGGATTTGACGAGGGATTCGCGGAGGCGGCGCATCAATGCCTGGAGGGAAGAATGAATGGGTCGGCATAGTCCCAATAGCTGCGTTGGGCTTTTCTTGAGGGTAAATGGCCCCATGGAACAAATGGAAGGGGAATCGAAATCTCAGGAGTGTTTAAAGAAGACTTACCTGCCGAGACTCTGAGGTCTGGTATTTCGGTTGAGAGGTTAGGTAGGTGTACAGGGTGGGCGCGTGATCGCATTGACCGGCGGTGATGAGGGTGATGAGCTAGAGATGACATGGATGAATAGTTGGTCCTCTTCTATCTCGTCCTCCTTTTTTCAAAGGAAAAGAGAGAGGGGAGTTGAATTCAAGGACACTCATACTGCAAGGATGTACCATCGGTCTTTCCCCAATGTGTTGGAGGGGAACTTTTGCTGGAGGGCAGAAAGAAGGGTTTTGGCCTCTTCGGCGGTGCGGTCGATGGTCGTGCCCATGATGGTCCTCCTCTGAGTTCTCGGAAAAGAAGAAACAGATAATGACGGGGAAGAAGGACGTAGAGGGAGGACCGAAGGGCAATGCTTCAAAATTTGGATCCTACCTGGGGAAGAAGTTCTGCAAGTCTGAGACAAGCAGCTTGCCCGAATTCGCGCACCGCCTCGATTGATCATCCGGCAAGCGTTGTCTGGCAAGGACGAGGGGATGAATACCAATATCTTGAACATGTCATCGGACGATGGAACCCTCGGGATCCCCGCAAAGCTTGTGTGCGGCTGCCGGCTGTCCCTGAAATAGTGGGCCTTGTGGGCCAATCAGATCACGACTGGTGAACTTGCGCATTCGTTTTTACAACAGTGAGAATGCAAAGACGACTCGACTGCGGTCTTGCAATTCGAGCAAATCAGAGCGTTGCAAACATCGAACGCCGTAGCCAATCAAACCGGAGCTCTCGTTTCAGCATCGCAAAGGCGGGCAATTCCTAAGGACAGTTGGAATCATATCATTGCATTTGAGTAAATTGTATAAAGGGTATATTGAATGATAATCTCTCCCAACAAGATCTGCAAGATATTCCCATCCCCCATGCAATGCAGTCATCACGGCCGTTATAAAAGTCCATTTCAAGAAACATCAAGAATCTTTGTTGAAGAGCTTGTAAAACACCACCCCTGCGCTCGATCCTGACACCGCCACGTCAATACTCATCCCGTACACCTGCTTGGCGCTCAGGCTCTTGGTGATCGAGCCGGAGTAGATTGTAAAGGGGCCCGAGACACCGATCTGGCTCAGGGTGGTAGTAGTTGAGGCATCGATCTTGGGGGCCACGCTGCCAGTTTGGGCTGTGGGCATGGAGAAGGTTGCCGTGAGGGAGGCTGGGGCGGAGGTGGAAAGGTACTGTGAAATTGATCAGTATGAGGTCGGGATGAATCAAGTGCGGAGGGCAAGCTTACAGCAACAGTCACGTTGGATGTGTAATCTCCCGTGTCGTCCATCGCTGGAGTCGCGGAGAATGGTGGAGGGAACGGAGAAAGCGAGGTCAAGCCGGGAATGACAAACATGGTATCTTGGAAGGCGAATGTCTGGCCGCCAGCTGTGATACCCGACAATCCGGTCGCGGAATCGAAGTCCAGGGTAAATTGGTACGAGTTGGTGGCTCCAAAGAGTCCGGTCCCAGTGTCGGTGTCGGATTTCGTTGCCGTTGCGGTCGTCGAGGTTGTCGTGCCGCTGCGATCCACCAGAGCGACGGTATAGCTGTCAGGTGCTGTGGCAGCCCCCGACACCTGCACGTATCTCAAATATCCGTTCAAAACCATGTTGCCGTCCCAGTCAACACTGAGGTCCACATCATACGGCTTGAGATTGGTGGTTGAGGTCGGGTTGATCGGGTTCGTGAATCTGACACTTCCGGGGGCGGTCTCGATCATGCGCTGGAAGAGAGCGGAGCATTGACTCTGGAAGTAGCTCTGCGATTGGGCCAAGTTTTTGACGGTCGAATTGCTGTCGGAGGAGTACAGGCGAAGATCAGATTGGTCGGTGACATTGGGGGTGGTCACGAGAGGGCCACCCGCATTACCAGTGCCTTGAAGATACTCGTTGATGACGGCGGTATCCAAGGTGTCCGAAGTAGAGTCGAAAGCGATCCTCCCATCCGATCCCTCCTGGGTGCCTGTGGTTCCGGGTTGAATGACATCCGGGAAGATGTTCCTGTGCACGCCTCCAAAAGAATGGCCACACGCCGTCAGAGCAATGGTGTCATCTTGGTTGAAGCCTGCGTTGGAGAATTCGACGAGCTGAGTGTGCAGGTCTTGCTGAGGTTGAGGCACCCCTGTCGGACCAGCTGCAGTGGCATCAATCCGTCCTCCTCGCATGGAGACTGTAGTGCCTCCGCAATGGCCGGCTGTCACGACGACACTCAGAGCAATGAGATCGGACATGGAGACCTTGGCATTGAAGAAGTAGCTAAAGTTTATCAAGGCATCATTGAAGGCGGTGCCCACGTTCTCACCCCGAGTGGTTTCGAAGCCGATGGAGGCATCCACCCCGCCCGATTCGGTATAGATGTTGTAGGTCACAAAATCATGAAAGGCCACGCGGACCCATTCTGCTGCTGTCTGACGACCAAGGCTGTTGTCCACAGAGCCAGTCGAGGAGTCGACGTACTGGCTGCATGGCGAGATGAAGGATTGTAAGTTGTGGGTAGCAGAATCGAGGTACAGGTGTTCGATCTCGCGGACGATGGCGGAGTTGGAGTCGGTGGGCCACTGGGCATGGACAAACTTGAGTGAGGCCAAGGACAGGCAGGTGTAGAGAAGGGAGGACAGCATGTTGAAGATTAGAATGAATGATTAATGTAATAGTAGGGATTAATTATTAAAGAAAGTAGACGTAGAGTCTCAGGTAGGACTCATACCAGAGAGCCGTGAATGCAATGAAACAAACGAAAGACAAGCAGAACGAGTGATTTTGTAGGAACGAAGGTGTGTAAGAAAGAAAGGAAAGGAAAGGATGAGTGAGGCAGAAGAGAAGCTTTCTCTTGACCTGCAGGTGATTCTTCTGGACATAGTTCTATTGCTGGCCGTCTTGGATCCACCTAAACAACATCCTGACCATGCAAACGCGTGCGCCCAACCGATGCTAAAACCCTTAGCCGCTTTGGCCGCATACTCAGCCTATTTCGGGGCGGACCCCTAAGAAGTAGTAATACGAAAATCCCGTCCGTGTGAGAGGCCAGCTACAGGTATGCTTACCGCCTTAGGGAGCTTGCCACAGTCACCATCCAAGTCGCCTCGGCTAACAGCGATAAACCTTCCGTAAGATCGGCATGTTATTGGGGGTTGCGGAGGTGGTCTCTAGCCAGAAGCAGCATCGTCAACAACATCTGACTGGATACTAATATACGAGGCGCAACTGCATCTGACTGTGCATAGTACTAATTCAGCTTGCTTTCCTCTTATCGATGACACGGAAGGAATCAAATCCTCTGCTCCCGAATATAGCTGTATCATGAGTACTTTCAGACTTCGAGTGACCGGTGGAGAGGGTTCGTTGTTGAAGCATGATTCACAAAAGGGGCAGCGGAAGATCACAGCCAAAATTAGCAGTGTGGGGTTCCAGGGGGGGACTAAGAGGACCGAAACGGGAGATACGCGAACCCAAATGTAGATGATAATTTCCCATGTCTTTGTCATTCGACTCTTCGGCAACTTTCTGCCAGAGCTTGTCGGCAATCTACTTCCGTTGCATCTGCCTTTAGGAGACAGCAGCAGGAGCAACAACAACGTGGGAACAGCGAACATGAGTTGGCAGAGTAGGCTTGTTCCTTGCTGGTTGCTTGCTGCATGCCGACTTGGCCCGTTATCGCGCGTGTGGGTGTATGTTCCCCGGTTCACACCGGCTGTCTGTTGTGGAACTTGTGTTTCTTGAGCCGTGAGCCGTTGTATGCGCACCGTTCATTTTCCTTCGAACGATGAGACCTCAAGACACCGCCAAAAAGGTCTACAACCTGGACCAGACCTAATTGTACCACAGTATCACTCCATGACTCGTCAGACGAAAGGATCGTCACATGGTCGGCAATGCAGCTTCTGCCTTCCATTATGCACGGAAAATCCTGTTCGGGACTGCCTCCCCACTTCGCCCACGCTTTCAGTCCGGATTGGCAGACGACCTGCATATACCACTATTCTCACCAAATGGATGTCCGGCTAGCCCGGACCTTGCACACGAGGATCGCGGAACAGCGCTCAGTGGGGAAGGCATTTGACTTACACAAAACCAGATCTGTCTTGAAAGATTTAGTATGAGGCAATGATCAGCTGCCGAATCTGCACCACGCGATTGGACATCATGAAAGCTTCGAGCGACGAGCAGGTCATAATTCGGCAACTGGAAGTGGAATGGATTGATTGACATTGAACTCCACCCATGCGTGACTCAAGTCTCACCCTGCAAAAGTTCACGTCTACAACTCCATTCGATGTTCCTCAAAAGACAGACCGGTCGAGATCCTCCCCAAAAGTTGTGGTCGGCCATTTATGCACGCCCATTGATCTTACCCACGGTGGGCCTGTGGCTAATGATAGCGGATCGTCAACATGCTCTCGAAGCGAGCATTGCTGCAGGCTGACACGCCTAAGTGCAAGCCGCCAAGCACGGCGATGATTGACAACAAGGCTTGTCTCCCCCCAAGCATCACAACGGTCCGCGGAAGGCTGCATGCCAAAACCTTCGACCTTTGCGAGAATACGCGTTATCTCTTGGGAAGACCCCTGGCATTGGGTGAGTATGCCCTTCGATCGCTGCAGCAAGCAACATCTGCCGCAGATCTCGGAATCTGCAATGAGGCTATTCCAGCATGGCAAAACTGCTCCTGCAAGCTAATGTGCACCTTTCATCAACATGAACATGAACATGATGAACTGTCCCCTTTGGCAGACGTGCTGCTTCCCTGATTGTTCCTGCGTCGGAGCTCCATCCATAGAAAGCTGATCATCACTGCCTCTTCTATGACAGCCGTCTCGCCCCCCGGTGCTCTCTGCATCGCAGCTTCGTCGACTTCTATTTCCCCGACGTTGTGGAAGCCACCATGACCCCGCCCAAGCTTGGCCACAAATTGCCCCTCATATAGCCAGATTACCTGGGAACTAAAGCACGACTTGTTCTTCCACCACACGTTCGCACCGTTCCAGGCTGGAGATGCATAGACCAAGCCTCCCCCATACCACTTGCGGGGCCTTGGAGTCAGAGACGAGTTCCGCACCTGCACGTCGCAGCCACGATAGCCCACGCCCACTGTACCAATGACAATGTTTGGGTCAACGGCTGTGCTGATAATTATCCGCCCTGAGTCGCTCCGCATCTTGTAAAGCGGTGTGATGCCGTCAGGAGACATGACTTCAAGTCTCGGTTTCCAGAAGCCGTAGCGTCTGATCATGAACTTGCGGGAGCCGGTTGATTGATGGTCTCCAAGTTGAACAAATCCTTCGTTCCCGGCCATGGATTGCTGACAGGTGCACGATGGATACGTAGGAGGAGGACTTTGCTGAGCTGGATCTGTCTGCGGTGCCGGAGGTTGCTTACGAAGTTGCCGAAGGTTATACCCAATGTGCAAACGAATAATAGGTAATTTGGTGTATAGGATGATACTGTAGAATGGAGCTGTCTTATTGCTGATTGGTGTCGCAAGGACACTGCAGAAAGTAGAAATCATCTCTGGTCGCTACCGACAAAAGGCTCGCTCCTTCCTTGACCGTGAGGATTGCTGACTTGCCAGCCATTTCCTGATCTTGAAGCTCTCCTGTGATCGAGACCTGACGTCCATCCTGATCCAAGTAGACTTATCTCTGTGGTCTTTATTCTCTATGGCATCAACCGGCAAAGAATGCAAGCGTTGTATCAATTCATTGTACGTTGATCTCTGACCAATCATATTGTCTCAGATGATGCCTTAGTCAGCCGTCGTCACATGGTCCAAGCTTCAGTTTCCACCCAATCTACCGAGCCCAAGCGAGCATCCATCCCCAATCACTTTATGATTGCTTCAATTTTCCATTGATAGTGACTCTATGTCTTAAGAAACTGGCTCTAGACCTTGGAGATGACAGCAGTAAGGCCTCAGCTTACAGAGCAGGCTGGAAAAGGCCCACTCTGGTAAAACCTGTGATAGTATCATTGTGGGTCCGCATTCCACGTGAAGCTGTTCGAGATGGAGCGTCTTCCACAAGAGATACTTGACCAGATTGTATCCTACCTCGATACAGAACCCCCTTCAGAAAGGCACTTGTTCGATCGGCCGTCAAGCCGATTCTTTTACTCCGATCTACTGCCCCTCAAATGGATCTCTCTGACCAGTCGGCGGTTTCGAAGGCCTGCCGCGCAGCTTCTATTCAAGCACGTTGTCATGGATACCAGTCGCGATACATCGAAGCTATTCCCCATCTTACGGAATCTTGAGATCGGGACCAATCAGGTGCAGAGCATTTTGATCCACAACAATCCATTTGCCGATCGTCCAGTGAGCACCCGTCAGATTCAGAGGGTACTGGATTCGGCCCTGGAAATGCTGAACCCGATTGTGGTCACGCTGGCAATGTCGCCCACGCAGCTGGCTACGCTCATGATGTCCGAATGTCCCTTGACGGATGCATGGGCCTTCAAAATCCCATTTCAAGTCCTTCGCCTTCAGACAGACGAGAGAGAATCCTACGTACGGCAGACGCCATCCCATCTCATGCAAGGTCGTCCTTGCCACAAAGTCACCTTCAATGAGGGCTCGGCGGTCCCAATTTACTCTGCATACGAGTATTTCCATCGTCTGATGCCGTCATGGATGATAGACCCGTTGTTTTTCAGGGGCTGTCTATGCCAGTTGACCGTGTTCGAGTTCATCGCCGTGTTTCCATGTGCCAACCTGGTGGATCGTCTGGACATTCTCCGCTGTATGACTGGCTTGCGCACTCTTCGTCTCCAGCTCGCTCCGAGCCGACCACACGCCCATCCCAGTCAAGACGACATCAAAGAAGCGAATCTGATTCAAGAAAACAATAAAGACATCTGGATGGAGCTTGGAACGTTTCTTGAAGAGTTCGCATGCCGGATAGAGACTGATTGGTCATCGCTGCCTCTCTCAACGGTGGATTTCTTGGACTATCGGAATGACGCGCTGCAGGGGCTCGCCAGGATGATCGACGAAGCGGTTCACGAGAACATGGTTTCCTGGACGCGAAGTGGTGAATGCTCCTGGATCAAAAATCCCAACAACAGCGGTTCATCAACGGAGTCTGCACCAGTTTGACTGTCGATCTTGCCACTGCTCGCAAGTATGAATCCCACACATGTCTGACTCGCAGTCTTGGAGCGCATGCATCCCCACATGCGCATCATCCGCCCTGGTTGACTTTGCATGGGCTCCCTCTGGCGACAAATCATCCGCCGGGACGAGCTACATACTCAAAACTTCTTCACAGTCCCACTCACCATGACGCCTGCTCCACAACATCCACCTAGGATAGCAACGCCGGAGATGTTACTACTATCCAGCCTTCTCTGCCTCGCCGCTCTCCTCAACGCCCATCCTCAAACCCCATCTCCCCCGTATCCTGAAACCCTCCCTCCATCCAACCTCACCGCCGCCACCGCCTCCTACAACACCTCCCTCACCATCCCCCCCATCGGCGAGGTGGCCTGCTTCGACGACGGCCAAGGCATCCCCGCCTACCCCACCTCCGTCTCCTCCTGCCGCCCCACCCTCCGCTCCATCACGCAATACCCCGCCTACCGTTCCCGCCAAACCTTCTTCATCGGCCCCACGCGCCGCTACCCGAAATTGCCCTCCGAGCCCCCCTACCACATCACGGAACCCTCGGATACGTGCAAGATCGACGTCTACAGCAGCAAGGACAAAGTCACCGCACTCTTCAGTTTCCAAGACGTGAAGATCATGGCGACGGAGATCCTGCAGCATTGTGAGGATTTTGGACCGGGAAAGGGGGGCGTGAGTCGGATCGGGCAGATGTCGGAGAGGCAGCAGAGTGAATTCTGGGTGGTGGCGGTGAGGGGGAAGGAGCCTGCTGCGGGTGTGTCGGCGACGGGGGTGGGGGAAGGGGGAGGGGTGGATGTGGCGTAAACATCGATAGTACTGACTGTTTCTTTAGCAATCGATTTAGAGCGAAATAATGTCAACGCTTGTAAGGGTTTCATTTCATGATGAATTGAATGAATGGATATCTACAAAGAATCGAAGATGTCAAGACTCGGACCACGCCGCTCGACATACACACACATCATGACATGACTTGCCTGATATATACCTCCATCTCCCAAGTCATGATTCGGGGAAAAGACTCCCCTCTCCGAAAAGATCCACAAGATCCCCCCCCCCTTTCCATATCTTCCCCCCCAAATCTATTCCCTCAACACATCATCTTCCCTCTCTTCCTTCAGAACTTCCGCCCATGATGCACATGCCCATGCGCATACCCCCTCATCGCTCGCCTGACCCGCCTGCTCCGCCGATCACTCAGATTGCTCACGCACTTCCCCGCCACGCACACGGCCTCGCCCCAGCAATCCGTCTTGGCGCTGCACGACGCGCCCAGCTGGCCCGTCCCCGAGCCCCAGACGCAGCCCGCGAACCAGCCGTTGGGCGGGCATGCGTCGCCGGCTTTGTTGCCGCCCGTGCTGGCCGTCGTGTTTTGTTGTTGTGGTTGGGTGTCGGTGGTTTGCGGTGTCGCCGTGGTCTCGACTTTCTTGTATTCGACGGGCGGGGTGATTGGGGTTGTTGTTGGGGTGGAGGAGGGGGTGGATGTGGGCGTGGTGGTGGTGGCGGAGGCGGTGTCGCCACCGTATAGTTGAGCTGGCGACGTGTCATCTCCTTTCTTTGTGCTGTCGTCAACGACGGCGTCTTGGACCTTGGGGGCGGTGGTGCCGCCAGTGATTGGCTGGACGGCTTTCTCGAGGGTTTGGGGCTGGGTTTGCGGGGTCTGCGAGGGGACAGGGGCGGAGGATGGGGGCGATGAGACTAGAGCGGGGGACCCGGAGCCCGTGCTCGAGCTCCCGGAGCCACCGGCGCAGGATCCCTTGTTGTTCGGGAAGAAGCGGGAGCTGTCTGCGTTGTAGCATTTGGTCCCGTCGTCGAGAGCTTGGGTTTGGGTTTCCAGATTGGTCGGGGGGTTCTGGACGACCTCGGTGGCGGGGACCGTGCCCCAGGAAATCTCGCAAGCACCGGTCTCGATGTTGGCATGGTTCGCCGAGATGTCGGGGTCGGCCCAGCCGGGTTGCGGGTTGGGGCCGATCCAGAGGTCGAGATGGGTCTGGCCGGCGTGAAAATCGGTATTGCATTGCTCGCACTTGTCGCCGTACTGGAAGTATTTCTTGAAGTAGGGGATGTAGACGATCTCGCACACGGTGAATTTCGTGTTGTCTACGGCCGTGGCGAAGAGGCCGGGGTTGTCGTACGAGCCATCGCCTGTCGTTTTCAATCAGCATTGCAGGCTAAGCACGGAATGACGGTTGATGGACCTACCGGCCGTGATTTTGTTGTTGTTGGATGCTTTGGGGCAATTGTAGGTTGGGATGGTACCAGCACTCCCAAGGCCATAAAATGTCAACTTGACCCCCTCAGTGGAGGAGCATGTGCCCTGTGCCAAGGCATATCGGGAAAACAGCGCCAAAGGCACAATCGCCTTGGACAGCGTGGAAGACTTCATCTTGCTAGCAGGTAGATGGAGGGGAATTTTCAAGATGTTATTTTTGGAACCAGGGTAGATGTTCGGGCACGGCCAAGGCAGATTAAAATGAACGTGTGTGTGTCTTGTGATCCTTCAGTAGGCAATTTGGTTTGGTTGTCCAAAGACAAAGGAGTGTGGATTTGGTAATAAAAGAGTGACTGTCCTGCAGTAAACAAGTACAAGAAAAGAGTGTGATGCCAGCCTCAATGCACAGCAAAAAGAGAACCAAGGTCAGGATAAAGGAAAGACGGAGGAAGGATTGCGAATATAAGTCTACAGCACATTACTTGAAACATTACCAAGTAGAGGAAGATGAGGGGGGGGTATTCACTAATCACTATGCCTTGTAAGCTTTCCCCGCTGAATGTGTGTGGAGTGATGTGTCAAGGCGCCTGACCAACAGCAAAGCTGTATCACACCGTGCCGCGCATAATCGAGCTCGGAGTGTGATGATCCGCCTGACGGATGGGGTACAGCCATGCCGTAATCATGAGAGCTGAAGCATGGCATGATTGTCATTCCTGCGAGGCGCCGTCGAACATGGAGGGGGTTCATTGTACCAATGCGGGACCAGAATGCACAGGAAGGATGGTGAAACATATTCAGCCGGAGATGAATAGAGTGAATAGACGTCCAACATTTGCCGACACCGGTCAGCTTAGGCATCTGACTGGCTGCAGAAAAGAATATGCGCGGAGTTGACTGTAGTAGTGGAGGAGTATACGACGGCAATGCCATTTGGCGCAGCCAACAGTTTATCAGGATTGACCAATGGGAGTTGAGAAGAGCATCAACATATGAAACGTGCAGAGGCACAGGCTCGATGGGGTTGTGGGAGAAGTCGCTTAAGTGCGTAGAATAGGGGCATATGCAGCTGGACGAACGTGGTTGGTCCCCACTTCCGGCGCTACAGTGGGCTAACGGGGAGGCCACCCTTGGCCCGGGCATCCCCCTTCCTGGCCTTACAATCGATGCCGTAGGATTGACCTCGAGGTCCATCAATTCGATGTTGGACCTTCTCTTGTTGACTTAGCCAGAGATGGTCAAATGCAATTGCTGTGAAATTCATATCCCCATAGTGAAGATGTCATTGATTTGGTGCCGCAGAAATGAGTCTCGGTATCGACGCCGCAAGCAACATGCAACCCTATTGCCCAACAAATGCAAAGCCGTTGAGCTCGTCGATTACCTGTCGTCCATCACATGTCGTCCAAAACGTCTCGCCCACAGCGCTAATTGCAAGTATATCCGACAGCAATGCCGTGCCATGTCCCTGCCTCCGTCACGTCTCGTCAGCAAAGATCCACATGCCACCCCTCAGTGCTTCCTGCCACCGCTCCTCAATTTTCTTTCGTTCAATCACCTTATTCTCCTCTCGTTCCCTCTCATGTTCCTGCGTTGACGGGAAATCCATGTTCCAGTAGCCTGCAGTCTCAGGTGCTCTCGTGAAAGTCTGTCGATGTTTGCCGAATTGGTCAGCGAACTGCTTCGTCTTGGCTTTCAGCAAAAGCTCGGCCTTTTCCTCTTCTTGCATCCGGCCCAATCGACTGGCATCACCACCGAGGTATTCCAGCATCAGTTTCTCCTCTGCTGCCTTATCTGAACCGTCGGGAGGGCTAGAGTCGAACATGCCTGATGTCTTCGGCATGCCTAAATTCGACGCCTCCACAAACTTCCGGAGGTCTTTGCAGCGCTGACAAAACGGATCAGTGCAACCCACACGTGATTTCTTCTCGTCGTGCTTGCGCAGGATCTCGTTGAAAGCGTATTCGCTGTGCTTGGGATTGAGTTTGAAATCTTCCAAGCGCAGGCGGTGAACCGGACGGGCACGGATCGGTTCGTCTTCAGGACCGATAAGGGACCTCTCGCTGGCGTTCAGTGTTGCCTGCTTGTGTGTATGGGTGATTGGAGAATGTCGTTTGGAGGATGCAGGTCGGGCTGACCTGCTTGTCGTTGGGACCTCTAGCTTGTTTTTCGTAGCTGGAAGGCTTTTTGGGGTGATCGGTCGGTCGGCCGAGCTTTGCCGCGTCTTTTTGAGAGGCGTGGGAAGGTCATCGATTCTATGTGTCGATTGTGCCTTGGGAAGTGTGAGTGGAGACTTTGGAGCCGGGGGGCGATTTAGCATTGGAGCAAGGCGACGATATGTGTTTGGTCTTGCCAGGGGACCTTTTGGACTTGTACTTGACACTGACGAGCTTCTGCTCGACGCTTTGGCTTGCTCAAGAGAGCGTCGTCTTCGCGACATAGCAGGCTCGCCATCTTCAGCAACGTCAGGCACAGCAGCGGCTCCTCGATCACGCCGGCTTGGAGGACAAAGCATCCGTCCGTCGCTAGTCCGTGGCGGTCCAGCAGGTGGTCTTGGTCTGTCCCGAAATATCTCGTGACCCTTTTGTTGGTAAATCGCACTGATTCCCTCGTCGGCTTCATCCCGAGAGACCACTGGGTTTTCCCGTTCCATGTCTGGGCTGTGATGATCCCTTTCACCTTCTTCAAGCCCTGGTTCCATAGCTGCACCTGCCTGTGATGTCTCGGAAGAAGGGCTTGATAACGGCATATCATAGATGGATACATAAGGCCGTGGCATGGCTCGACTGTTCATACGCTTGGCAAGACTACTGTTCGAAGACATGCCATCACGAGGGGGTTCAGCCTGAGGTTCAACCACTGCTGATGGAAGTTGCGGCGTCTGCAATTCTGGTGACCCCTCATTAAGCCTCTGTCGCTTTCTAGGGGTATAAAGCGTGCCGCGGTATTCGTCCAAGTCAAGACTCTCTCCCGGTTTGCCCTGAGAGTTGACGTTCCTCAGAGGCTGTAGCGGACTGCTGGCTACATCTTCCGTCTTGAGGTTATTGATAGAGCGCGAACCGGCTGTAGCGTCCTCATGAATGCTGATCTCGGGGGTCGCCCGCTTGGACGGCTTTGGCTTCTTTAAGCTGCGTTCTGAGATGATGATGGGCGAGGATCCTAAGGTGGCATCACTACTACTCGTCTTTGTTGATCTTGGCAACTCTCCGTCGTCCGCCTCTTGAGGTAGAAGACGGGCAGTGTGAGGCTGAGAAATATTCGACGTTGACGAGGCGGCAGTTTCAGCCATGTCAGCGGCATCGTCGATTTTCGGGACCTCATCTGGCTTACAGGCCGCTTGAGTTGCAGGTAAATCACTTGGACCTAGGGGATCTTGCTCTTTGCGTGTAGGAGAATGAGGGCTTATCTGTCGAGATGACGAAGGACGTGAGCCGTTGAAGGGACTCAAGGAGGAGCCAGGATACTTTGGAGGAACAAGCGAGGAGGATCTTTGGTCAGACAGACCCTCTCGATTCTGCCAAGCTTGATAGAATGTTTTCCATTCCACCTGTACTTCCCTCAAGAAGCGGTAATTCTTTTCCAGTATGTCTTTTGTCTTAGTCAGTCTGAAGAAATCTTCTTGAGATTTTTTCAGTTCAAGCTTCAGGTCCTCATTCTCTTGGACGAGGACAGTCACCGGGCATGAAGTTGGTGTGGACCTTGCCGATTCCAGCCGGTCTCTTAGGTTCTTGTTCTCGTCTTGCAATTCTTGCACTAGAGTAGTCTTCGCGTTGAGCTCTCGTTTGAAATTCTGTCGCTGTCCTTCTAATTGCTCAACTTCTGATAGAGAGTCACTTCTCTCATCGACCACGGATTTCATACATGTCTTGACTTACGTGCTTGCTTGTCCCAACTCAGTTGTTCCCTAAGTTTGGTGATCTCAACCTTCACAGCATCCCCTACAGCTACCTCAAACGACTCAAGGCTCTCCATCTCTATACGAAGATGGAACCTGCGGAAGGCCGGCAGGACGCTGCTACTATGGTTGCATGATCGGTTGACATTTGTACGGATGACCGAGGGGACGCGAAGTTGTGGGGAATCGATGACGCGCCAAGGCCATAAATCACGTGATGCGTCTGCCAAGCCCATTATTCTGTAGTCTGTACTATCTAAAGTGTGTGCAGACGCATGATTCGTACACCCTCCGGCGCATCCTTGTCGACGCAAAAGCCTCTAGTCGAGTATGTCGAAGCGTAGGATCGACGATGGAGATCAGACGTCGCCGTATGAGAGGTCTGCCAAACGACACCGTCCCAACAAGGTCGACAGACTCTCCAATTTAAGCGATGAGCTTCTACTGCGGACACTTTCATTCCTCCGGACGTCGGACTTGGTCGTATGCGAGAGGTGCGCAAAGAATTCTCATGATAGAGCTGTGCTGACCGATCAGACTCTCGCGCCGGCTGAAGCTGATGGCTAGTGATGGTCAAATATGGAAGGCGCATTACTACGACCGCTTTGTCCGTCCTCGAGCGTCGCGCATTCCAGGTATCAAGTCCCAGAGAGATTCAGCTGGGTCACTGTTCTACTCCTCGAGAATATCACGATGGCTCAATGATGAAAAGCTCGTCCAGGAGGGGGCCTTGACCGATTGGAAAAGGCAATACAAGCTACGGCACAATTGGTCGAGAGGAAGTGCACGTATTACCGAAACAGAAGTTGCCGAGAGACCATCGTCACCTCCCCTCCTTGTCCGGTTGCATGAGGATATCATGTTCATTGCGGACGACCAGCATGGGCTTCGCGCGTTTTCGATGAAAGGCAAATTCCGACTCCTTGCCACCTATCCTCCTACTGGCTCCGCAGGCCCAACTGTCATGGCTGTTGACTCAGGTCCAAATGCGTATGGAGAAGTTCGGCTCGCAGTTGGCTTCCTTGATGGAAGTTTTGCTGTCTACGCTCTGGCCAAAGCAAAAGCGGCCTTTTCACATTGCTATACCCATCCCGCATCCACCATGGGCTCACTCTCGGCGGTTGCTTTCAGCTTTCCCTATCTACTGACCATGAATCAGGAGCCCCGACTATCACTGTACATCTTTGATCGAGATGATGAGACTGTAAAATCATCTGCCTTGAAAACTCCGAGACTACTGTCCTCGTTGAAGTCCCAAACAGCGTATGCTCCGTTATCGCTCTCGCTTCGTATCTCGAACGAGGTCATCTCGGCTTCGATAGCGTTTACGAAACCATTCTATGGCTCGAGATGGACTGTGGGTATTCAGGAGCTTCGTCTCTCCACCGACGGTATGATGCTCGATTCGCGAGTAGCCTCGGCAGGGTCAGGGGTTCAGTCGAACCTGCAAAGATTGGCACCCTACCAAGCAGCCGCCAGTCACATGCTTCACGTGCTCTCCGTTCCTTCGACGAGACCCGCATCTCTATCGTACAATCACCCTTACCTGCTGACGGCTCATCCCAACAATACACTCACACTCTACGTCGTGACTTCGACCAACGACGACTTGATCATAAGCCCGGGAACCATCTTGTGGGGTCACAGCTCGTCCATATCTGTGGCACATGTTGGGGATCGGGGCAAGGCCGTCTCCGTCAGTACGAAAGGCAATGAGCTGAGAGTCTGGGAGCTCGAAGGACGGGGTCCTTCCACTTTAAGAAGGAGACCTCCCCCCGAGCAGAGCAGTGTCCGAGTATTTCCCTCGGCCGACGGAGCTTTCAGCAAGCAGATGCCGAATTTGGATCTAGTCGAGATGGGAAAGACCGAAGAGGTAGCCCAGGGTTGGATCACATTTGATGAGGAGAAAGTTGTTCTCTTGCAGGAAAAGAGACACGGGGCTCAAGCTGTAGTAGTATATGATTTTACGTGATCCGATCATATGAATAAATATACATTCTTGGTGAATTACCCTTTGCAATGTGTGCATCGCGGAGGTCGCGGAGGCCGAAACGGGCACCGCTAATGATTCCTAACCCATTCACCTTCATCGTGCAATTCAATGTCATCGTTGTGAGAGAGATGAGGATAACATGAAGGGCAATTCACACAAGAAGCCGTATTGCCGAGCTTGTTCGAGACTAGCGTGTTTCTGGCCGCCGTTTCCCCCACGAAACTCTCATCTTTGCAAAAAGTAAATCCACAACAACTCAACTTCACCACCTTGAGAAACAACTTGCTGTTGCTACTGCGCTTGTGTTCCTTGACGGTTTGCTTCAATCACAATCGCTTTTGTCGACACTGCAACCAATTGATCGAGTAGTGAGTAGAACATGTTTCTGACCCTTACCCCACACTGAATCTTGCAACTGATCAGAAAGACGGCGCCGGGACACTGCTCTCATTCGTGTTGAACACGTATAGATAATGGACTTCCAAGCAGCTGGGGGACGTGGATGCTACAATTGTGAGTGATTGATACGTCTCATGATATTGTCCTCGAAAACTTTCCATCATGCACGTCCACACGAGAAGACATCATTTGTCGAGATGACCAATTGGGCTCCACCTTTCGAGCACTCCAATTGGTTCTCGACTCATGCGGGGTGATTCTCAATATTGGGCAATGCCTTACACCGCAAGATCAAAATCTCACCATTTGCTGCTGCGACAAAACACTCATTTGCAGTGATATCCTGTTTCCCAGACTCACGGCTTTGGCTGACTTGGTTCACTAGGCGGAGATCAGTCTCATCAAGCCCGT
Source organism: Ramalina intermedia (assembly GCA_003073195.1). Lineage (NCBI taxonomy): Eukaryota > Fungi > Ascomycota > Lecanoromycetes > Lecanorales > Ramalinaceae > Ramalina > Ramalina intermedia. The sequence goes on from PEKF01000007.1 coordinate 208,889, forward strand.
GACTGCCCCAAACGCGGAACACCAACATGTTACAATTGTGGTGAAGAGGGTCACGTCTCCAGAGAATGTACCGCACCTCAAAAAGAGAAATCTTGCTACAAATGTGGTGAGGTGGGACATATCTCCCGCGAATGCCCTTCTGCTGGAGGAGGTGGCATGAGCGGTGGGTATGGCGGGGGATACGGTAGCGGTGGAGGTGGAGGTGGGCAAGAGTGCTACAAATGTGGTAAAGTAGGTCATATTGCCCGTAATTGTGACCAAGGCGGGGGATATGGCGGCGGCGGCGGCGGCTACGGTGGTGGTGGTGGTGGTTACGGTGGTGGCGGCAGCTACGGAGGAGGATACGGCGGACGAGGTGGAGGAGCGGGAGGCTCAACATGCTACTCTTGCGGCGGCTACGGCCATATGTCCCGTGACTGTACCCAGGGCCAGAAATGTTACAACTGTGGGTTTGATACTCGACCTCACAGGACCCAGGCTGATCAAGCTCACAGGCGGCGAAGTGGGACACCTGTCTCGCGATTGTCCTTCCGAGACCTCTTCGGAACGAGTTTGCTACAAGTGCAAGCAGCCAGGCCACGTCCAGGCTGCTTGCCCCAATTAGGGCGACCATGGCACCCTCCTTCTCGCTCAACACGACAATTTTCAATCTTGCTATGGCAATTGGACGACTTCCGAAGACACGGATCTGCATCTCTACCTATATCAGCTGCGCAGTGGGAATGGCGACAGGAGGACATCTCGGAGATTCGGCACGAAAAGTTGACGACGCAGCATCGTATTTTTCACGATTGGACATGATACCCAAGGGGGACTGATCTTTGGTGAGAGTGGATTGCGAGCGAGAAGACTGGGATCTTAGATTGGCATGCATGGTCTTGATTTCTTGATTTTGGCTCAAAACATTGAACGACCATCTTGCATAGCGAGGAGATCATCATGCACATACCGGTTGTACATGGATGGCCATGTCGTGCGGCAAGCAGTCTTCAAGAGGACGAAGCAAAAGTCTCAACATTCATCTCGAGCATGCGATTGTGAATAGAGGAGATGGGCCTCACAGTTGCATGGCGATTTACGGATGCAAGAGATAGTCTACATCAATTTCATACCCAGAATCAAGTATGTCACATCATGACGCCTGCCATCGGCGGGATGGTCGTCGTCAATTGCGATTGTTTCTGCGCAACGCGAGCCCGCAAACGACTTTGCGACAGCCTGTATGCGAACATGACCACCTATCAGGATTGCCATGAGGATATTCTCCGCACGCGCAAACCCCCCTCCCTGAAAGCACCTGCCTCTACTAATGCACATCTCCGCCACGGGTTCATGTAGGGACCAGATGACCCCTAGGAACTCTATGCAGCTAGCCCGATTTTCAACCTGTCAGACTGTCAAAGCGTCCGTGTGATGGTCCCGATGGGTCTCGATATGATCAGATGTGGCTCAAATACGATCACGACGGGAGCTCCACAGGCTCAAAGTCAATTATTGCGAGAGCGCATACGACCACCAGACATTGGTCACACGCACCGACGAATCACGCGAGTACACGAGAGGATGGTGTACGGTACCAAAGAGGCACAGATGACCCCCGAATTGCTTGGGGACATTGATTGCAACCTGATCGATGGACTACGCAATCACAGACCATCCAAGGAGGAATTGCAATTGAGCCGACAGCGCACGCAATCGAATACTGGCCTTTTCTTTGCTGTTCGATTGATTATGGATTGATGACGCTATCAATCAATCATTGATGCCTAGTTCTAGCCCACAATGGCGAAGCGAGCGCGATCAATCTAATCTAGGCGTTATTCCTACACCTTCCGTCAGCCAATCAAGCCATCGATATTCGCGGCCGATGTCTCAAGTGGGATTAGAGTGTGGCGAATGCCCGCTTACGTTACACTTTAGTCCAGACCGAGGCTGCCCTTTCTCTGACTCAACCATCCACTTCTCTCCCTGACTCCTTTTCCCCTTATCCTTTCCCACCCAATGCTCGGTGTGTGAGTACCAGGGATTGAAACAGTCCAACGGCATCATTGATCTCATTGATGCGATGACTGATGGGCGCAAGAACCTCTCGGAAGCCAGCGATCAGGCGGCACCCCGTATGATGCCGTTTCAATTGGCTTGCCGCCTACGCCCTTTGTTTTGCCTCATGACACATTGACAAATCATGTGCCTTGCTCACTTCTAGGGTCTTCTGGTATCGACCAGCAGATGACCAGTACTTATCCCAAGCTTGCTGTATCTGCAAATCATGCAAGGCGCTTAAGCCCACAGCAGTGACTTCACTCAATCCAACGACCCTCTGCTGCCTCTGGTCTTTCTTTCCTGCTACCAGGATTCAGGATCAGGTTGCACCGTTTGGGCCCTTTGCCTTCCGTCTCCAATTGACTCCCCCATTTTTCTTTGTTCTGACTGCAGGGCCCACCACTGCGCCCCATTTCACCCTATCATCCCCACATCGCATTGACCAGTCATCCTCTTCCTTCCTTTCGCTGCCTAAACGGCTGTGTGACTCTATCAGGCTGAGTCTTGACTATATTACTTGCGGCATCCCCCAGCCCGCATTCACACCCTTTTTGCCCTATCTTTTGTATCACCTCACCACCATCAGATGGTGAATATCAATCACAAGCACAATCGAATCACAACATTTCAGCAACGCGAGTTTCATCAGTGTCGAAGAGTATTAATAATCCATCAATCTCAGTCTATAAGACAGTCCAACACCCTCAGATCTGACGCGGAACAACATTCATATCTCAACCCCGACATTATTTCGCCACAACCCTCGTACACCGGATATTGACTTAAGACCACCGAAGGACCCTATGACAAATCCAATTGTCATTCGTCAAGTCTTCCATTGACTTCCGTCATTGAACTACATATTACCACCATTTTCTCCTCCATCCACGTCGACCTTCATCATTCAATTATCTCAATTCAACTTGTACAACATGATCGACTATCCCAACAAACCACGCTTACCCTCCATCGCCAATCTCATGTCTCCCCCAGAACCTAAATCTCTCGACTCCTACCGCCTGACTCCTTCCAAATCACCATCCATGCCGTCGAAGCAAGAGCTGTCCTCAGATGAGAAGCCAGTGCCATTCAAGACACCGGAGAACAAGATGCGAATACTACCCTCGCCACCCACATCGCCATGGGACAGCAAGTCGTACAAAGCAGAGCTGAACTCGCACGGCCATCGGCGCAAGGGCAGCGACCTCAAGGACCCGGTGCTGTACGCCGACAGCGAAGTAGGCAGCAACTTCGAAGAGCCATTGTTTTCGGAGCCGGTGGCAAATACCGAAGAACTCATCGACAAACACATGGCCATGCACCTGATCCAATTCAAGAACAAGTTGAACGGGCCTACAAGGGACGAGTATCGACTGGCACTCTCATGCGTACCTCAGATTGGGGCGCAGTACAATCGCGACCCGACGGCCTATTTCAAGAGGCAACGGGAAGAGCAGGACAATGAATATCACCAATACAAACGGCTATGTGCTCCTCCAGGCACCAAAGCCGCGCCAGTGGCAATTGCGCCCGCGCCCAAGCCAGGGAAGCGGCCGATCAAGCCAGCGACTCCAATGCTTGGTCAGCCACGCATGAAGCGCACACCGAAGGCCTCGCCACTTGCCAGGACGAAAGAGTACCACGCCAGAGTTCGATCCTCAGAGACCCCGGATCGAAAGCCCAGGGTCAAGCGTGAGGACAACGACTACAATTCCTTGCCCGACCTATGTCCCAACGTCTTTGATCCTGTCAATCATGCGGATCAACTGAGGGTACAATGGCAGGCACAGCCCCTGGATCTTTCCGATGACCCAGATCGCCACCTCATGCACGAAGCTGAGGTCAAGGCTGCGTCGACTCTGCGCCTCAAGTGTGCAGTCTACCTGACGCAAAAGCGACGCATCTTTCAATCACGATTGCAAACCATCAAACATCCTCGGCATCGGACTGGACAAAACCCGTTGATGTTCAACAAAACCGATGCGCAGGAGTGTACTCACATTGACGTCAATAAGGCCAGCTCGCTGTGGTCAGGCTTCGAGAGACTTGGATGGTTGGACCCCAAGCATTTTGAAAAATACTTGTGATGGTGACGCGCCATACTCTGAGTCACCCTGGCGTACGTCAGCACGATCAACAGGCCTTCCTCTCTGGGTAATATCTCCGGGAGCTTCCTTCATATCCTTGACATCGACACTTTTCGGCGACATTGTGGCACATTCATGCCACATTTTGCATTCCCACGGAGTTTTCACATCAGTAATGGATCTTTGGCATTTTGGTATTACAGTGACAATCCAAGACTGTGTTTGGCGTTTGGCATTTTGACGAACTCAACTCAGATACCCCCATACTTCCGTTGAAGGAATGCATGAATGACACGGCAGGAAATCGGACGCAGATGATTTATTGAGGAGGACAGTTGGCGGGAGGAGGACAATGTATTCTCAGTGCACATAGTTATAGTAAACAAATAAATGGTATTCACTACCAATCCTCACCTGCCATGTCCCTTGCATCTCCTCTTCCGCTTGGGGGCCTTCAAGTCATCGCTGTCGTCCTTGACCTGTGGTGTGATCGTAGTGATAGCGGCTGTTCGCCGCTAAGATAAGGTGCCGGGAGGGAAGATCGTCATGCATTAGGTGTCTACCTTCCTCATCACCTACTATGATGTGGAGTTCCATCACTCATCACAGCTTCATTGGGTGTGCGCGTCCGGGGATCTTCTGGCAGACACCACAGCAGCAAACAAACGGCTTTCGCACAGAGCCATTGCAGCATGGTCGGCAGTGCTTCGCTTCTTGGTCATCACTAACGGCATGCTGGACGCCTGAGATTACGGGACAATATTGCTCTTATCATCCCCTGCCGACAGTTTATTACATGACGTTATAGCCCTTGCAGCGTCTTTCATCTCCCATCCTGAATGCTGCCACCAAATGATTGCCGCAATCGGGTGCCTATTCCACTAGTCCAGACCGGGCTTGGCCTCCCGTTTCTTTCCGTAGAGTCGGATTTTCGGAGACAACATCTCCACGTCGCCGTCGGTCGGACTTCGATGTACATTCAACGACCCACTGAGTCACCGTGAGACGAACGGTATGGATTGCCCATTCACTTGAGTGTATGACGGTGTTGTTGCCACAGTCGGCCCCGGACGGTTTTGGATCGGAGTCGACGGATGTGGACTGAGCAACAAGCTAATGATACGATGGCTGGGTTCCTCCGCGTCCGTGGGTATGGTGGATACGCAATCATGAGCTTCTGCCTGCTGGTCGTCCGGAGATTGCCACACCGGCTTGATAAATGCGTCACGAGGGTAGCAGGCTGGTGGTCGCCTGGGCCGGTCTGATACTTCGAGCATCAATAATCGCTAAACTGCGACTGGTGTCATCGGGCTTTATGGGTCTTCGCGAGCTACCCAGCCCGGACTGGATGGCAATAGCGACCTCCCAATGAACTTTGCTGAGACACCGCGAGCTGGCAGAAGCTTGAGGACCAGGCAGTCGCTTGCGAGGCCTGACTCGTGCCAACGGGTCTAGAAACAAGTCCGAGTCTGCTTGATGCCTGTTGCCTGTGTCCATTGCCTACACCGCCGTACCTCATAGGGACGGAAAACGTGGATGGAAGCCGGTTTCTCGGACAACGCGGCCATGAGATGCTGACCGTTCAACAAGAGCACATGGTCCAAGCTCAGGCGAGCATTGTAGTACTACTCGAGGTTCGATGACTCTAGTCGTCACCTAGGGCAACGTTGGGTCACTCGGAGCTACCGTACAAGGTTTGCATGGCGCAAATGAGCCCGCTACGGCGAGCCTGACATGCTTGTACATTGGAGCCTGATAATGTAGGCAGGCGATCAGGTGTTGTCAATTCGGATATGCTCACCCCTTGCCACAAGCGTCGTGGAGAAATGCCGTGTTCGTGAACATCAAGGCCTTTCTGAGGGCCAGGGGAACACCATAGCCAACATACCCTCGCAGCGCCATATACTGAAGTGCACGGGCTGTCTGGCCCTCTGTTACCCATCTGTCATACTTCCCTTACGCAGGCGCCGTGATTTGTTCTCATTCTCAAGACACGAGGCTTTTTCAAATCAGGACTGGGCTGCGCAATGATCATGCGGACACGCCTATCACTTCTGAACGAGTGAGATGTCTATGCTACTACTGCCTGAAACGACTGTCTACGGTAAAGGGGAATCTGCCTGGACTCCGACGCTCGTCAAGACCTCCCAAAACCATCTAACGCTTGAATCAATTTCACTGTATTGAACGCTGCCTGCCTCGCTCTTATGCTGTCGAGGTCTGCCCAGCAGCCTCGCTATCCGCACTCACTTCCGTCATGCTGAATCTACCGCCCAATCTCATGATCAGCACTTCGCGAAACGCCGAGACCACGTGATTCTGAAGGTTTTCGAAGAAATGAAGGCAAGGGGAACGGAGCTGGACGTCAAGTCTGCACAAACCTCGCGATCCTCCATGCATCTCTCTCATCGCTGAGCTTCCGAAGGATGAGCATACACTGGTGAATTTGCCGGAAGTTCCCTTGTTCCCCAGGCATGGTCACGGTGATCTCTGTCTCCAGGCGAGCAAAGGCCCAGTCTGGCGCGGTGGGAACGACCTCTTCAATCCGCAGCACTGTTGACCCTTGGACGATCCTTGTTTCAGGGGACAGGAAAATTGCCTGATATGCACGTCGAATCGCCTCTCGGCCAAGCGAAGGTCGTGACGGAGACGGTGCAATAAAGATGGAATCATCTCCGTATTGGTTGTCCACAATCTCATCGATGTCATTTGCGTTGACTGCGTCCTGGTACTGAGCTAGCAGGGTTCGGATGTCATCAATATCGGTCGCCACTACGCCAATGCAAGGTGATGCAAAGTCAGCGACAAATCGAACATCAGCGGCGATGGAAGGACTTCCACCCCGTGCGAACGGACTTTGGATGAAGTCCGACGGATGTGGGACTTACTGATGATCTCCCTGATGTGCTGCGGAATGAGACCCTGCAAGCAGTCGCAGTATTTCCCCCTTGAAGAAGCCACCGTGGGCTTTTTATGCTCTTTATTTGTCGCTCAACCGTTTCAATCGTGATGCTTATGGAATCCCACACATAGGATCGCTACAGGTAAGATGTGGCTTCGGGTTTTCTTTTTTCGATCGGTCTACCGTATATGCTAATCTATTCGAAGATGCTGACGCCTAACACGCAATGCGGATCTGCCTTCTTGGAGTAGAGGATCATCATATGAGGCTGCTTATATATACGTATGCCAGTCATAATCTTCCGTGTCCGTCTCACGACTCTAGACCCCGTATCTAAAGGCTGGAGGCTATCATCAGCCTTCGGACTAGCTCAGTATCTGGTATAGTGACGAGAGGATCTCGGGCTGAAGCCATCAGGAGGACGTACGCCAGGAGTCTACCGCATTCGCCGCGCACTAATCCTGTCCTGCAGAGTCGTCGTAGCTCACTAACGCGTGATAACGGTGCGCGATTAAGACACGTAGACGGTCGGAGGCTATTTACAAGCCTGGAGACTGCTGTAAGACGGCGATCCAATGCCCGAGAGCGCGAAGTGACTGATGTCAGGAATTATTAATTATGTCACCAATGACGGTGCCAGCGACTTCGGGAAGGGATGCGCGCTTTCTGGAACGTAGAAGAACACATGAGAAAAGGACTCGGACTGGCCATGGATCTTGTATAAAATCGATGTCCAGATTCAAGATTCACTCTATTTCCACTTGCCCATGCTGATTGGGTATTGGTAAGCACGTTCCACCTCTGACTGAGCGGATCTCCATCTCTGTCTATGTGGGTCCCTCATGCCTGGACGCCTTGTTTAATGCCTCGATGGCGTCAGGATCTGCAGGAACCCGCTCGACCGACAAGGGCACTAGGACTAAGGCGAGTGCTAGAGCTGTCAGTGACAGGGACCTGGTAAAATTATTAATATTTGTCACCCACTCGTCAACTTCAGAGTCGTTCACAACCTCTTTGCCAACGAATCAGAAATTTGACAAAGCAACGACGTTTCAGTAGCGGTCACAGCCTTCTGATGGCGCATTGGCGGCTCTATCACTGATCGGGGTAGTATGGACTCCTCGTCTCAGATCTCGAATCTCAGATCGTTCAGCAGGCTGATTATAAAGCAGCGATAATCGCAGCTATTGCAATCTGTCTTCAATATCGATGACACTCTTTAAGGAAATGTGTGACTACTCTCAAAAGCAGAGCGATGTCGAGCTCACTTGGTGGCAATTCTTGTTCTGCTTTCATTCATTGAGTCACAATTCAGTAGTCTCTCCGTCGTAGTGTAACGCGGCTGATGTCCTTTTACAGCATAGCATACCCATCGCTGCCTTCAAGATTACATCATCATCGTCAGACCATCTCAATGCACGTGAACATTAAGATACACCAAATTGGATTCGCATTTTGACAACCTGAGAACCTATCGGCTGCAGTAACCAAGAGTTCGAGACCGTTCGACCGCAAGATTCCATATCGCAAATCTACTTGAGACCCACGAGGTATTATTCGACCGCTGACCGCCTGTACATTGCTCGTGCCGATAGGAGTTCGCCACCTCCCGTTGATAAGATGCTGCGAGATCGGAAATTCCAAAGGCCTATTCAGACTATCGTGAACACTGTGAGGAAGAAAATACAAAACGTCTGTCTGAAAAACCCCTATGACTCACTATCTGTCAATCAAATCTACGAAACAGTCCGGTCTACTCTCTGTGAAAATCAGCATGGGCACCTTTTGCCACTCAATCTCCTTTTCCTGCAATGAGCCCTTCTCTGGCTCGCTCAGCCTGCGAAGTTCCTCCTCCTCTATTATTTCGCGTGGATGACGCCGGCCATGATGGAAGATCGGGCCTCGTCTGCTGTCAGAGAGTGCGTGCTGTAAGATTATGAGCCTGCCTAAGGTTTTCAGATTGGTCTGCGAATATCTTGCCATCCTTGTCCTCCCGTTTCATCAGTCGATCTTCAATCCATTAAACAGACACTTCATTATTTTTTTTACCAGGAAAGCGGAGGAATGGCGCTCATATTAGGAATATCAAGTACTTTGGCTTGTCTCAGTCCCTGCAGGTGAGTGTCAGCCTCGGCGGACTTTTTTTTTATCTCCGTGTATGCTTGTGGCACCAGTGGTTCCATTTCCGTCAGAGAATGCCTCTATATATATAATGAAAGCGGGTGCGGATGGAGCATTGCTGCTTGATAGCATTAGTTCGCAAACGGGGATATCATCGGAGTTTGGAGCGGGCCCGATCAAAAGAATCAAAAACCGCGACGTATTTACGTGATGCTATACTTGCGTCATGCAACAAGCATGCGAGAAGTAGCGGTCAAGAACATGAAGTGATGAAGTGATGACGAGTTGTCGGCCGAAAATCTTCATACATCACGGATATCCGCAGCCGACGATGTGAAATATCTGTCCGTGACCTTCTTACCCAGGCTCATCTCAAAGAAACATACATCTCATTCAAACGGCAACAGACTCACGATGGCTTCTTCGCCCACTATCGTGTTGATCACTGGTAAATCACTCGCTGCCTATTCTCCCTTCAGGATACCCTTCCTTTCAACGAGATGCCTGATTCCATACTGAAATCCCCTTTTCGCAGGCGCAAACTCGGGCATCGGCTTTGCAACCGCCAAAGTGCTCGCCACTTCCTCGCCCAAATACCACATCATCATGGCCAGTCGCTCTCCCGACAAGGGCGATGCCGCTTTCCGTGCCATCCAGTCCGACCCGGCCACCAAATCCTCGCTTTCAACCATCTCCCTTGACGTAACCTCGACGGATTCGATCACCGCCGCCTTCGCCTACGTGTCCGCCCACCACGACCGTTTGGACGTCCTCATCAACAACGCCGCCATCCACACCTCCCCGCCCGAACCGCTGGGTGCGCAACTACACCGTACGTTCCTCACGAATACGATCGGTCCCGCCCTCGTCTCGGAAGCCTTTATCCCGCTGTTGCGTAAATCCCATAACCCGTATCTGTTGTACATTTCCAGCTCACTGGGGAGTTTGGATCTGGCGAATGATATGACCAGGTTCGATAGCGGTGTGGATTCGCTCGCGTATCGGATGAGTAAAGCGGCGCTCGACATGTTGGTGGTGCAGGATCATAGAAAATTGGGCGGGAAGGGAGACATGAGTGGGGGGGGCGGAGGAAAGGGGGACATGCCGATTAAAGTGTTTGCGATCTGCCCAGGGTTGGTGGTGAGTGAATTGCGCGGATCGACGGAGGAGCAGAGAACCTGTGGTGGGATGGCGGGGGATCCGGAGGGAAGTGGAAGATTCATACAGATGGTCATGGGGGGGGAGAGGGATGTGGATGTGGGGAAGTTCGTGCATGAGGGGGGTATTTATCCGTGGTGATTAGTGGGGAGGGTGTGGGAATGGAGGCAGAGCGCTGGGCGGCACGATTGAAATGCGGCATTGTTCAGACATTCGAATTAGTTGGATATTGTAAATGAGTGGAAACTCACAACTTTTCTGCAAATTGAGAATAAGTGTAAGAGTAAGAACGTTTATGACAAGGCAAATCCTTTTCGGCCACGTTCCGTCACTTTCGTTTTTGACGCTGCCGTCGGCGAACACCACTTCCACCCATCTCCGTCCCATTTCCATCCTCGAATGAACACAACTTGCGCCCCTTTCACCCCTATACCCATCGTCTCTAAATCCCTTGAAAACACTAATCCAGCACTCCACACCCATATATCTCACCGCCATGCTAATCAAAGAATCCCACATCGATGTCCCCACCAAGGCGGATGGTGAGGGCAGCATGCGTAAGGCCCCGCCAACCTCACGCCCCCTTTTCTCCTTCTCCCAAAACCCGCGAAAATCAGATCTGCTTCAAAAACAAATCCCACTTCTTCTTCCCCGCAATAAAATCCAAAGACACACATCCCCCTTTTCATTATCAAAAGACTTCATGGACCTGCGCATCTCTCCACACCGCAACATTCCCTTCCCTCCCCCCCCTCTGTCTCTCCTGCCTTCACCCCCTTCCCCCACCCTTCCCCATCCCATACCATCTAAGACTCCAAGCCCCCAGGAATCTTCCTCCACCATCCGCTCATCCCCTCCCACCCCGCCGCCAAATTCCCCGGAATCGTCCTCTTCTCCGAAATCTACCAGGTCACCGGCCCCGTCGCCCGGTTGGCCCGCCAGATCGCGGGGCGGGGGTACATCGTCGCGGCGTTGAGCAGTTATCATGAGGTATGCGCGCGTTATTGCGGACTGTTATCATGGACTGGGCTGGGAGGGCGTGGAGAAGGGGGAAAGCAGGGGGAGGGATCGGTGTAGGTGGCGCTGACGCGCAGCACAGTTCACAGGCCCGGAGGCATTGCATTACGACAACGCCGGCACCGACGCGGGGAATCGATACAAGAAGGAGAAGACGCTGGGGGCGTATGATGAGGACGCCAAGGTGACCGTCGATGCATTGGTGAATATGCCAACATGTAATGGGTGAGTATTTCCCTCCTCCGTTCTCTTCATGATGGACTCGTCAGAAAGCAGCGGAGCCAGCGCTAACGCGCTCACCACACAGCATGATCGGCGCGGCGGGGATGTGCCTAGGCGGCCACCTCGCCCTCCGTTGCTGCGTCACCGAATCCGCGCGCGTGAAGGCGGGGATGTGTTGGTTCGCGACGGATCTGCAATACTCCTCCTCGGAGCGACGCGGCACGTTGGGCAAGGAAGGGGATGATACGCTGCAACGGGTTGGGGAGTGCGCGGGGGAAGTCATTCTGGTACGCTCCTGTCTCGTCTTTCTTTCCCGTTTTTGGAAGCCAGGATGGGAAGGAGGGACCAGGGGGGGATCGGGCTGATATGCGATTTTGATTGGGATTCTAGGTCCACGGGAAACGCGACAACCACGTGCCCCCCGCCGCGCGCGATCTGATTCGCCGTCGGATGCACGAGGAAGGGGTGGATTTCAGTTGGTATGAGATTGCGGGGGCACAGCGTGAGACTCTTCTTCTTCCTCCCCCAACCATTGGCTTCAGTCGTTTTAATCACAACATCATACGCAGACGCATTCATCCGCGACGAACTCAGCAAGGGCCGGTATGACCCGCCCGTGGCGGACATCACGTTCGAGATGATGATGGAATTGTTTGGACGCACGTTGAGGTCGGATCTGGGGCCGAGGGAGGGAGGGGAGGTGGGGGTGGAGGATGTTTGTTGAGTGAGGAAAGGGAGATATCAACGGGAGGAGAGGTTTTGGGGGGTGAGGAAGGGATTGGGGAAGTTGGGGGTAGGCAGACCCAACGTCGATGACTTGAGATGGAGAAGGTAATGAGAGGGGGGGGTGTTTGGATGGGCATAAGTTTATTTTGCTGTTCTTTTAGGGTTGATGGTAGATTCACATACGACACGGGGATACCCAAAGTTAAAGATTAATGAAAATGACCACTGAGCTAAGCACAGCATCATGCCAGGCAGCCATATGTACAATACCTGGTATATCGAAGGATTGCACGTCCAACGACCCTAATACACGTACTGTGGCATGCACTCACATATTAGCCGATGATCTCCATTTCGAACAATGCCGAGTCTCAAACTTCAGGAGGATACTCACGGGAATAAATAAATACGGCACTCGCTTTTCATATTCGTCCCACGCCGCCCCATACCGGCTTCTGCACTTCTGCTGATCTCGAATAGCCCGGTGGAGGATCATGGGGACGAAGAATGCTGCGTAAAACCATGGGAAGGGGGATGAAAATCCCGTGATGAGACCCCATGTCAAAGCCTAAGTCCAACACATTCGCTGTCAGTGAATGTTGGCAGGGTAAGACACATATGCTGCCACCACCAAAGGCAACTCTTGACAGCAGCTCTTGCTATGACTGAAATGAACAAGCAACAAAGGGCAGGAATGTAAGAGTTACTCACAAAATACACGTCACACGTGTAATGGATCTTCCTCGCATACCCATACCAGCCATCCACCAGAATGCTATCCCCTGTCTTGGTCGTGATTGTCTTGGGATCCTTGACGGTCTGCCACGGCAGCTGCGGGAAAGTCTTGCGCTCCATCAGGGTGCCACGCTCCATCTGGCGGAAGCGGTTCTTTTGCGAATTACACGTATCCCAGACCCAGTAGACGAACAGGTAGGAGGTGTAGAGAAGGGCGAGGGCGAAGGGGTTCCAGTGGTATTCCGAGGGGGCATGGTTGGCCAGGTAGATGGTGCAGTGGCAGTAAGAGAGGGGGACCCCAGCGAGATTCCAGAAGATGAGCATGAAGCCCCATTTCTCATAGTACATGTCCCTGATAAGATTTCCAGTCAGGACTGCCATCATCCATCACAGTGGGGACGTGACTCACCAAGAAGTGACGATACACTCCTCGCCTTTGGAGCAAGCATTGGCATAAAGGAAGTGCGCCAGCAGCACAAACCCGACCTCTCCACTCACATAGCCAAAAGTCTCATACTGCCTCGCCGCGGCCCCCAGGCTGAGTAAGAACAAGATATACCAAGGTAGACGGACCTCAAAGAACATCTTGAAATCCAACCAGCCACCCATCATCCTCGGGTTCAGCTCCGCGCCCATGAAGAAATCATAGATGGTGTGCCCTGACATCCGATGCTCCGCGCCCCTCCACAGTGCACTGCCATATGCGACGAAGCTGACGGCAAATCCCGAAATAATAGCCACACTCATGATGGGCCCAAACTCATCGATGATCGTATCGAGCTTGAAAAGGCCGCTGACGTGTAGCCCCACCGCCACCACGATGGTGGTGTAGAAACTCCAGACCCCGCTGCAATAGTAGTCCAGCCTCTTCCCTCCCTCCCACTCGAGCGCTTTGCCCTTGACGTACACACCCGGCAAGTAAAGATAGCAGGCCGCCTCAAAGAGAAAGAATCCCCAATAGATCACCCAGGCTTTCACGCCGGGCCAGGCCCCCGTGACGACCAGATCGCCCATCATTATCGTCCATTGAAGCCAGCTCTGGTCAGGTGTTGGCCAGGGGAGGTGACCCTCATAGTAGGTCGCGCCGATCCACATGTAGTACATCAGGGCGGGGAAGATGATCATCATGGCGGTGACACCTGGAGTTCCACCAAACTCAAATTGGCCCGAGCTGTCAATCTTGTGTTCTTTGGCCAAGGAGCTCTTGCTGGGGCGACCGCGAGGACGACCATTAGGTGATGCGGTGGCGGCGCCATTGGGTTTGGCCTTGGATAGAAGCTGGGATGATGAGGGTGAAGCGTCGCTGGTGTCACTGGGCGTTGCTGCGGCCGTGGATTTGCGCGCACGGGTGGAGCGACGGGTGGGCGTCTCGACGAAGCCAGGGTGAGTAGTTTGTCTGTTGTGAGTGAGAAGAAGGTGTCAGTGGAGGCTCTAGGAGGGCAAAACATAGGGAGTAACAGCATCAGATTGCTTACTTGGGCGTTTCGCCGAGTTGGGAGCGCGTGAGCGTCATGATGCTTCCGAGACTCGTGACGGTGGATTGCGCTCAATTGAGCCTGTTGTGCGATATCTTATCAGTTGGACGAAAGAGCGTCTCGCATCCCTGTCGACCTTCTTCCCTGTTTGTATGAGACTATGAAGGACGTGATTGCGACGCGAAATGATCGCGAAAGTGAATCGAGCTTGATCTCACTAGAGTAGTGATGTAGTGAGCTAGTGCCGAATGAGACTAGCGCTTTGTGGAAGTGCTCTGAGGGTCCAATGAAGTAATGATATGTACAGTTGAGCCCTAGATGTCAATGTGGTATGGAAAGTGTTGAGGACAATCTCATAGCTGTCGTCCATCATCAAGCGCCTCTGCGCACATTCGTACTCATCAATGTTATCTTCTTGCCTTTCTTCTTCTTGCCAGTCGCTGCATTCGTATTCACCTGCTTCGAATTGCTTGGCTCCAAGCTTGTGGCTTCGATCTGAGCCACCAATTCCTCCTCCCGCATCAGATCCTGTTCCCAATCCTGCAACCACCCATCGTTCTCTGGCATGTCAGTGTCTGGCAATTGAGCGGCAGTCATCGGCGGACTCGACGCCGGAATGATCCTCGTCCCCCAGACCGTCTTGGCTGTATTCGGCGAGGTTGAGGGTGAAGCCAGTGAGGCAAATACCGACCCTTGTTGCGCTCGAGATGATGACCAAGGGGGCGATGAGGACACTGATCCTAAATCATTGGTCGAGTGCTCTGGTAGCGGCTGGAACTCGGCTTCCGAGCCAATATCGTGGCCCAGGCTCGGTTTCTTCCGACGAGCAGCCGCCCAGCGCTTGTCGTCCTCTTCCTTTTCCGCCCTGACCCGCTCTTTTTCCTCCCTGGCTGCCTTCTCGTTGTTCTTCTTGCGCCGTCGTTCGATCTCGGGCGCAAAGCCGGCCAAAATATCCGGGCTGACAACGTCCGTCCAATTGCATTCGAGAAAGCCTACTTCGCAGCCATGCGGTAAATGGGCGAGATATTTGGCCCGTTTCCGTAGATCATCATCAATGATATGTCCAGTGGATACGCGCTCCACCCGTGGCAGTATGGTGGTAGGGAAGGAAGAATAGTCTCCAAACGCCGCCCTCAGAATCCTGATATCCAGCGGCGACAGGTAGAAATGGAGCAATGCTTCGTAGAAGAAGTACGGCGAATCAGCATGCGTATTGTGGGATGCCGCCATGGATCTGTCTCGGGGATAGGAGGGCGTCGTCATCGCGGTGCTAGGCGCCGAGGTGGATATGGATCGAGAGCTTTCGGAAGTCTCACCGTTCGATGAGTCGCTCTTTGTTACGTTAATCCGATTCTTTGGGTCGGTTGAAGGAGTCTTCCGCAAATGCGAAGAGCCAGACCGTTCATACTGGGTGATGATAGAGGCTCTTGAAGTTGACTGGCCGGAGTTCTTGGCATGCTGGATGGCATGGTGATCGGATCCGTCAGCAGCATCGGTTCGATACTCAATGGGTGGCCTTCGCGGCTTTCTCTCATTCGGCTGTTTAGGAGCTTGAGGTGGATTCCCCATCCCCTTGACCTTCTCACTCGCTTCGCGAATAGAGCTGACCGCTTTCCTGGTCCACTGCACATCGTCCCCAAACATGAGCTCATCCTCCTTTTCCTGCTGTTGCAGTTCCTCGACTTCTTTTTCATATTCTTCCATCATGTAATCCTCACTGCCTTTCATGATCCTGGCATAGTCCATCACCTCGGCAGCGAAGTACCAGGGGATGTCCTCACTATCTTCCAACATCTCAGCCCCATCCCGAGGCAAAGCTAGGACACTTCCAGATCGCCGCATGAGCAATCTCAAAACCACATCGGCTCCCTCCTGAGGGCGCTCGCCCTCTTGACCAGTGAACCAGCAAACAGGTCGACTTTCAGAGATATAGATGATGTCATAACAAATGGGACACTTTTTCCATCTAGCTTTCTTCTCGGGGATGGGGGCCGACTCGTCGACCGAATGCATGTATCGAATCAAGCATGGGAGGCAGAAGATATGCCCGCATTTGGCCATTCGAGGAGCCACGGGCTGGGACAGACAAATCGGGCAATTGGTGGCCTGCGACTGAGCAGAAACCAGAATCTGTAGGACATGGTCCCAGTCCAGATGCACATCAGCATCAACTGCCTGGGCCCGGTAATCGCCATTCGGATTGACAACGAAGCGATAGTTGGCGTGAATATATCTTCACACCCATCAACTCCGCTGCTTTGGCGATGATGTCAGGCTTGCTCACCTCGCTTTATCAGCTGCATGGTAGCCGGAGCCCAATCCCCAGGTCGGGTTTCGCCTTCCATTCCGGCCAAAATGATGTTGTGGGTGATATTGTGGGCGAGGTGGGAGGGTGAAGTTCATCAGGTGGGTGATTGAGGTGCGGCCTTTACGGCTACTTGTCGACTGCATGGCCGCCTAGCACGGTCAGTCATGGAACGCTGCGACGAACATGCGTGATCGGTGAAGATGTGAGGGACGTACGGACTCAGCAGAAGCATCCTCATCCGCAAGCCGTGGTCGACGCTGGCCCTTATGCTGCTTCCGGAGTTGTTGATTGTTCCTGGGACCGGATGATGAGCGAACGTTCGAGGCAGACCCAAAGCTGCCTGAGCCGCCGGATCGTCTTTGACCGTAATTTTCAGTAGTAGGGGATGAGATATTCGAATGTAGTGGGGAAGAGGCTTGGGCGGATTGATAAGCGTTCTTAGAAGTTGACAAAGATACGGCTTGATTCGAAGACATCGCGTCGCAAGCGCGGCATGAGGTCTGCAAATGAACCGATGATTGCTGAGTCCAAGCAGCTAATCCTCCCCATTAGACCTCTTGCCCCAAGTTCTGATCTGTATTTGGTCCGCAATTACACGTGTGCAACCCCCGAGGGAGTTGTTGTAGTCAGAATCAGGAGGGGCAAGTCTTGGATCTGGGTCGAGTGAGAGTCATATCACGTGATGCTTCTTCTGCCAAGCCTTTTCATCAGCCATTCAGAACGACCCAACATTCACATGGGAGACATATGACATATCATCATTTCAAGGAGGGTAGCGATGCTGAGTAAGGAAGGAGCTTGATGTTGTATTATTTTCAAGGCTACGCCCCACGCTACAGTAACGCATTTAGAAGTAATCCATGAAAAGCTGCGCTGACATTCTCTCTCGCTGTTCTCCTTTCTCATACTGCAAGTCTATGTCAGCTACTGTATTAAGCTGTTTCATGAGAGGTTCCTGCGGTACATCAGATAAAGCTGGCGAAAGTAGAGCATCTGCACGTGAGTTAAGGATATGAAGCAGAATGAACGCCGCCTGAGATCTACTGGCGTCGTAGCTCCATTGACTTGAAACATGCGGGAGGCTCTTCCCTCACATCTCACCGGGCTCAGATGCCTCACTAGACTACTTAAGCAATGACGGGAGCAGTCGACTTTTTAAAGAATGAAGCGATGAGTTGCTGCAAGGCTTTTGCGGGGGAGATTCTGTGGGGAACTGGCGGAAGGTTTGGCCGAATCAGCCCAATGCCAAGACATGAGATTTGGAGAACGAATTGGCCGAACTTCATTTTATGTCATTTCTGCTGTCGGCCCCCATGTATTCATTCCCACATCACTGCCTCTCTACGCCTGCTACCCAACAACGATCGACACTCCTGTTCGTTCATCTGTTTCATCCGCTGCCCTAGCTCAATTCACCTGTGACCCACTTCAACTTCTCACACGGCGGTCAGACCGGAAAGCGCGTACAAACTGCCTAGTTCGGGGATTATCAAAATTTCCTTTCCTTCTGACCGCACCTCGTTGTCAACGCCCGAATCTCGAAGCCGCTCCCAAAACAGACAGCTTTCCGAAAACCCAGATGATCCAAGGAAGGCAGGGGGGTTGAAGGAAATGATTCGAGCAAGCTGACCAAGGACACCGAATTGACATAAGGAATGGTCGCTCCTGCATCGGCAGCAGCACCTTTACTTCCTTCATCATGAGCCAACATCCGCCCATGTTGTCACAGGTTCCGCCAGCCATACCATATCACAACGGGCGATCAGGCCAGAATGTGCCTTACCAACCTCAGCACTACCCGTCACACCCTCAACCCTACCAGAATTATCCTTATCCATATGCCATGCCGTATGGCAGACCGCCCCAGCAATGGCAGCCATACCCGATGCATGTGCCTATGGGAAGAGGCTACCAGCAGTACCCTTCCATGAACCCCTATCCGCCTCAACAGCATTATCAACCCATGCGACCTCCTCCCCCACACCACCACCCTTCGTCATCTTCGATGCATTCCAGTCAAGGCATCCTCTCACCATCCTCACCCCATCCTCCCCTCCAGCCTCCGTCGCGCCCGATCTCGACACATACCTCGACACACACCTCGACCCCTCACCTGGTCGCACCCTCACCACCTCCCCCACCTGCTCGGGATCCCTCGCCAGCACCTGCACCTCAGCAATTCTACCCTCCGCTTCCTTGGCAATCCTTTGAGGGTGAATTCCTGCCTAGAAAGCCGCGACGGAGAAGAAGACCGCGCGATCAGTCTCAGACAACGCCAGTCGAGCTTCCACAGAAACCGGACACCCTTGAAGCACCCGGTCTGGCTGTTCAAGATTCAGTGAGCAGCGGACCGGCTCCCTTACCTGCAGAAGAGCCTCCGGTCTTCCCATCCGGTCCCGAGACACCTTCTACATCCCATCCATCCTCAGAAGTAATGTCAACCCAGCCTACGACGCCTTCTTCTACCGCACCCCCTCAACAGACTACTCCGAAAGCTTCGACTACCGCTCAACCAGTCTTCCCTGCGGTACCTATCAGACCTGCCATTCCTAATGTCCATCTGCCTTCGAAACCCTCGAAAAAGCGACCTACAAGCGCAGCATCTGACTCTTCCAAAGGTGACGTTCCTTCGAACGAGGATAACCTTGCCAAAGCCACGGAAGTTTCACCCGCAGTCACAAACGAGAAAGAGAACGCAGAGAAGGCAATGCCTCCGCCACCGAAGCCTGCCCCAAAATCATGGGCAGATCTCGTCAGGACCAACGCTGCGGCTCCAGCGGCAGCTACGTCCGCAGCCTCTGTGGGTGCTGATGCCGGCAGTCAGTCGAATGGGCTTTTTGCAGCTAGGACCAGCTCACTTGCGGAAGTCCTGACCTCATTTGATGTCAAATCTAGCAAGGAAGCCAAAATAGCCTTCCTTGAGCCGCGAGGTCTAGTCAATACAGGCAATATGTGTTATATGAACTCTGTAAGCGCAAGGTCATATCTGACACGTTGACCTTTCTTGCTAAGTCGTTCAGATTCTACAGATTCTTGTATTTTGTGTCCCATTTTACAATTTGCTTGAGAAAGTTGGGAAGCAAGCAACACATAGCTTCAAGAGTGATACCCCGATGATGGATGCGATGTGAGTCTCCAATTTCCCCATATATCAGATCCAGCTGTTGACATGATATTATAGGATAATGTTCATGCAAGAATTCAAGACCATCGATGCAGCAATCTCCATTGACCAATTGAGGATGCGCCTGAAGGATAACGAGTTGGAACAGTACGGTGATGCATTCATTCCGGAGTTCGTATACGACATCATTCGTCGCCTTCCACGCTTCTCATCCATGAGGCGAGGCCATCAACAAGATGCCGAAGAATTCTTGGGCTTCTTGCTCGAAGAGTTGCACGATGAGTGTAGCCGGAAGATGAAATCACATGATCAGGAGGCGCATTCAGGTGGCTCAACGCCTACAAATGGCGTGACTTCTCCTGTCAGTGAGAGCAAAGGTTCGTCAATTAGCGATGACAACGGATGGCTTGAGGTTGGGCCCAAGCAAAGAGCAGCCATCACTCGCTCCTCGGGTGCTATCACTACCGAATCGCCTGTCACCAAGATCTTTGGCGGCAAGCTTCGCTCTGAACTTCGCGTGCCAGGCATGAAGAACTCCGTCACCCTGGAACCGTATCAGCCTCTTCAGCTCGACATTGGCGCGCCCCACGTCAGCAATATTATCGATGCATTGAAGGGCCTCACCAGGTCCGAGACGCTGCACGGCGATTTCAACTCGCCGCGAGGGCCAGGATCCACGGCGACCAAGCAGGTGACGATCGAGACCCTCCCACAAATTCTCATCCTTCATCTGAAAAGGTTTCAATATGACAACGCCGGCGGTACCCAGAAGATCTGGAAAAAGATTGGCTATCCTCTTGACCTGGAGATTCCCAAGGAAGTCTTCCCTCAACACAAGCGAGGCGGCTTGCTCGCCCACGGCAGTCTTCCCAAATACCGTCTTACAGGGGTCGTCTACCATCATGGCAAGAACGCTTCCGGTGGTCACTACACCGTCGACGTTCGTCGCCAAGATGGCCGTGAATGGATCAGGATAGATGACACCATCATCAGGCGCATCCGCAGCGAAGATGTGGCAGCAGGTGGAAGCGAGGAAGATCCCAAGGTTCTAGCCGCTGCACTGGAGCAACACAAGAACGAGCAACGGCCGGCCAATAAGTCCGGTAATGTCTTTGGACAGTTCACCGAGGAGGAAGATTCAGATGGCTCCAAGGCGGAGAATGCCTGGAGCCAAGTCAACGGGACTTCGAGTGGCTCCTCCGCGTTGAGCAAGAAATGGTCCGGTGTCGCCAACGGCAATTCCACCCCCAAGGCCTCCGAATCCGGCAAAATGACGCCGGTGGGTAAGACGACTTCCGTGAAGGACAACAAGGTTGCGTACATCCTATTCTATCAAAAGATCGGGACATGACACCCCACCGTTGATCATCGCAAAGGGCGGGTGGGGGGAGGGGGAGGGGGGCTTTTGTCTGAGAGAGAGAGGCACATCTTGGTTGGTCTGGAAGATACCCTGCAATTGGACGAAGGAACATAGAGACGGTAGGTCGAGGGCATTGGCACTGGAGGCCGAACACCTTTTTTGAGAGAGAAAGAGGTGGCTAAAAAGCGCGGAGAAAGGCCCCATGTACATTCGAAGGCTGGTGGGCTTTGCCGTCATTCCAGGCCAAGCGAGCGAGCGGTCTAGATTTCCAGTCTAGATGCTGCATGGAGCTTTTGCCCTGACAAACGCATAGCGGGACTGGTGGGCTATACATCAGGGTCGATAGTGGTCACTGACGGAAAGTGAGATTTGGAGGTTAATATCTTTGTACATAACACCATTTACGCACTGGCGGGCTAGTTGTCACCTTGATTCCCCGAATTTTGTGCCCAGCATTTTGTGAACGCACTGGAGGGAAAAGTGACACCAGCACTGATTGTTCGATTCTCAGTGCATGCATTTCATTGGCTCGTCTCGGACCCTTGGCTCGTGAGGGTCCTCCACGGTGTCGGTGACTCCTACCTATGCGTGAGCGACAGCAGTGGGTCCGTCATAGCGCGGCCACAGCGCCGACGACGCCATCGACACGAACCAAGGCTGATCAAGCCTCCTTCAGAGAGGACGGAGACCATGGCTCGTATACACGTCTACTTCAGGGAGTGGGTCCGAAAGACAAGTCGGAATGTGCTCGCCAAGTCTCCAACGATGAGATGTAGAATCAGAGGATCTGAGTAAGAAAAGGCCCATTGGAATCGTCCTCACTCCCCCACTGCTAGTCAAGGGGGCCTATGCGATGGATTCACTCTGGATTCGTGAGCCCTGCCGTAAGGGGTTTCGATCCGGCTACTTAGTCCCCTTTGTGATACTGTTGTTCCGAGCTCAACGGCCCCTTCAATGGTCGAAAGCCCAATGCCAGGCCCCCGTAATAGGTCCTTTACCAAAAGTACCTTTAGCCTCCAAGAAGGAACCCGCACTTCAGGACTGGAAGCCTGTGGCTTTCCTGCTCGGAAGTAATAAGGTCGAGCGTACAACGCTGGGACTCTGGTAAGACTTTGCTAAGGTGCCGTCATGGGCTTTTGCGTTTGCTGTGTTGAAAAATGGTGTAGTCGTCACATCATACACGTTCCCACGTCGATAGATATTGTGTTGTTGTTGTTGCCCCTTGGGGATATCTATCTGCTTCTCTCACGATTACCTACCTTGAGATCGGTTAGTAATCCCTCGTGGCGAACCACGAGTCTCGTGAGTATTTTGTGACACTCTGCACGACCTCCCCCTTGGCCAACCTCCACAATTCTAGGATGGACTCCTCAGGCTCATAACCTGACGGGCCCACTACCCAGTCAAGCCTCGACACATCCCCAGGGGCAGAATACGTCATGCCAAAGCTGAACATCCCCGACTGTGATCGGCTTGCCGTTGAGCCTTTCACCGCCGTACTGAGGGACATACGCTGTAGTTGTGGCATGTAGGCCGCGGCTTTGGCTGCCGCCGCGAAGAGCGGGTTGAGCTTGCCGGGGTCCGCTCTACTGCGGTAGTGGCGGTAAGGCTGTTGGCCTGTGGTGAGCGAGACATTCTTTTCGTTGTAGGCGTCTGGAATGTCCGGGTCGGGATGTTGCTCTGTGGTGATTGCGCCCGCTTCGAGATCCGCGTCGTTGTTATTCAATGCGACGTTCACATAATTGCCCTTGGGCATGAAGTACCAGTCACCATCAGCAGTGTTCATACTGAAATCGAGTTTCACCGAGGCTAGATTCGGCCAATCTGGGGGCTTGATCTGGGTATCGGACCAAAAGAGTGACGGGGAGATTACGATGGCATCACCCAGGTCAAGATGCGTCAGACTTCTGGCCTGCGAAATCGCGTGGATAGCAAGGCTTAGATGGTCGATTTGGGGACAGGACTGTATAAGGGCGCTCAGAGACTTCAACTCTTGGTTGTTTGGGGGATTGTTGAAATATCGCAATGATAATCGCTTCAAGAAGCGATGGGGCACCAGTGAGAAGGCTTCCGCAAAGGCTGCGGATATGGATATATCCTGTTAGCGAGTCTATGATATGTTGTCTTTTCATCACAGAATCAAAGGAGGTGACCCACCAAAACGTGTCTGCTGCCTGAGTAGAGGGTTCAGCTTCTCATTATCGTTGACACTCCAACAGAGGTCGTCTAGATAAGGGAATTTACTGGCAATCATTGCAAGTGAGCGAGGCTCGATGTTGCGCCTAGTATGTAATGTACCAAAGGATGTCACTTGTGGTATTTGCTGAATGTCTTCAATTGAGTCAAGCTGGAGAAGAGAAGACTCATATCGGTGCTTGCCAAGATCTGAAGGCCTAGGATGTCTCCGCTTTGCCCAAAGTAGGTCTTCAAGATCCATGGGAGAGTGACAGGCTCTTATGCATAGACATAACGAGGATTCATCGAAGGATTTTTGGTATTCCCCAGCCCCAAGAGACTCAATGTGCCAAGAACCAAGCAGAAAAAGGAGATCTTTGATGGCATTGGTGAACACTCTATTATTAGCCTGTCTATCTGTCTCGGTCTCGAACTTTGCGCAAGCCTTGTCATAGGCAGGAAGAATGATTTCGAATTCAATCCGTTTGAGCAACTTTCGGCGGTGATTGACCAAGACTTGGCGAAAATTGTCTAGTTCTGTACTTTTGATGCGAATTTTGTGAAAGGTCTGACACTCGATGGCGTATTGCCATGCTCGTGAGATAGTAGCGTAAGCTGGCAGTAGAGTCCGACTTACAGCCCCGCTATCCCAGTCAATGGTGCTGTTGTCGAGCTCCCAACGCTGTATATACGAAGCGACAAGATCAATCAGCTCCTGCGGGAGGTCGGTAATACCTACAGCCATGGCGTTGGTCGAGACGTCAATGATGATGCAGCACTTGTGCCTTCAGAAGAAAAATTGCAAGGGGCAGGTCTTTAGATGCTCGGTGTATAATGGACCAGCTCTTTGTCATGGCAAGGAAGCGATATCTTTGAGATAGACGTCAATCTCGCTCTTACGTATGAAGACGCTTTGCCTGGACAGGTTTATGTCCTATCGTATCGAGTTGCTGACGGACATATTCATTCAAGCCCTTGACTCCCCCAGAACAGAATTCGAGTCAAGATTTAGCATCTGGTATAATGGCGGATTGTTATGTGTTTGATGATGGACCATGTGCACTAAGGACGAGCAGGATGTCGGACAACTCATCAGGCGCCAAGCCTCTAGCGTGGTAAGGCTGAATCCACCTCTTAATCATACTGGACTGGCAAGACGGGGGATTTCCAGTAATACTTCCAGAGATACTTTGCAAAATGCCATGCCTTCGAAAACTAAATAATGATGAATGAGCTTGGAGGTACATGTCCGTGCTTCTGCCCCACACTATGTATGCCGTGGCAGCTAGTTCAAAGATATCATGCGCCACGCTGCATAATTTCCTTTGCCTTCATGTCTCCCTGGCCTTCCACTCTGTCATCTCGCCTGGCTTGGATCAACGACCACTTTCGTTCATTCGACCGGCTCCCCGATGCAAGCAGATTAGTCTTTAGCCTTCTTTCCTCCAGTCCCTGACGACTCCTGCAATGAGGCATCATTCTTCCCCACAAACCCCTTCCTCGGCATTCCATTCGCGCCAACGACCACTTTCAATCGCTCACAAGAAGACTCGTCGGGAATCGGCGGATTTTTCGGGCCATTCTGTTCAAGAGCATTTTGATATGCCACAAAGCTAATAGCAGGGTAAGTGCGACTAGATCCCTCTTCTTCACTATGTGGGCTTTTCTGGTCCGTTGTCTTGGCCTTTTTCGCCCTACCGCGTCCCCTCGGGACTGCTTCTCCCGATGGCTCTACCACTAAGCTTCGTTTCTTCGACGCTGTGTCAGGTGCTCGTGGACTAGCTGTAGCGCCAGTAGCTTGGTCCTTTTCGATCACGTTGGCGGCGGGAACACGCGTGCCATCACTAGCAGAGTAATCACTGTGGTTGCCACCAAAACTTGACTCCCCGCCGAAAATTGATGTGCGCCGTTGCGGCATCCCTTGTGGCGACTCTGCGGGCGTCGGGACCCCATCGTCGCTCCCAAGCTTGCCCTTCTGCAATAAACTCATAGCCGTAAACACCATATGATCGCAGTTCTGAAGACTCTCCCTCCTCAAAGCCAACGCCGCAGTGAGATCGGAAGTGAATTTGTTCAGATCGGAAGCGAACTTGTCATCGGTTTGGCGCCGCCTGTTCGAGGACTCCTTCAACCCATCTGACACGGTGGCTTTGAAGCGAGACAGCTCGAGCTCCTGGTGTTCAGCGTTGCGCTCAAGGTGCTTGGATCTATCCTGCGCGGTAAAGAGCTGCTCTCGCAGATCCGCGATCTTGCCGTGCTCTATTAGGATCTGCCCCTGGAACTCTATGTCCCGCTTCCGGAGCTGTAGGTTCTGCTTCTCTAGCGCTAGATTCTCTTCTTGTGTTTTGGAAAGCTGGTCTTCAAGCTGTTTCTGTTTCACGAAGGCGGGGTCGAAGATGGCCAGAGTAGCTGGCGCTGGAGTTGATTGTATCGGCGTCATTTGTCCGGTCAAATGTAGAGGCTTGGGAGCTGTGGTCGGTGTGAGAATTTTTGGTGATGAAAGGCTGGTGTGACAGCGAGATGTGCTTTGGTTCTCACTAGGTTCCGTATTGAAAGAAGAGATTTGCGATCTAACCGCCATGATATGAAGTTCAGACAGAACGTTCAAAGTATCAAAATCAATACTTCTGCTTGTCGAATTTTGATAGATCAAAACCAAGGCAAGAAAGAGAAGATGATTGGACCAAGTCGAACAAACAAGCAAAAGAAGCGAAGATGTTTGCTTGTCACCAAGTTCATCTTGGAGAGTGAATAGTACAGGCCGTCCTTCTCCGCGTTCCCCACTTTTTCTTTGCTGGCCCATAATCTTGAATTCAACAATAGATCGCTCTACGCAATAGCCTATTTCCTTGCGAGATCATTCACTATCACCTCTTTTAATTGCAATGAATAAATGGTGTCATCCAGATACTTTGCAAAGTGAAAAGACCCAGAAGCGAATGAGGAGATCATCATAAAGTGAAATGGGTTGCTTCTGTGAAGATCTGTCACAAAGTCTGAATTCGAAAATCAATACGACCTGCCGCCTTTTCGATGCTTAATGGTAGTTTCCTTCTTCGGAAATCGCAAAACAGGTCGCTTCACGTAATTATCAGTTCTCGTTTCCTCTTTCTGGTACCGGCATTCAAAGCACGAGTAACCATATCAACAAGGAACAGTGTCTGGGTTTGCAGTCAGGCATGGACCTAAGGATTCGCAAGCTTGGTTTCAATTCCTCAACCTTATGCTGTCCTCGCTTCATATTGGGCTGATCTGGTCTCCACGCTAGCCCGAACTTATGGAGAGGTAGGGTTCTTTCGGATTCACAATACATCGAATTGTTTTCCAAGAAATCGGCATTTTCTTGAAAAGACGGTTTGAATTCTTTTCGAGTCGCTTCGAACCGGTATTTCTTTTCAGAAGCAAAGCAATTTTTGCAGACCAACATTTCTGCCGCAGTGGTTCCGCCATCACTATTCCTTACTGTTCTTGATCGAAATCTCCTTCAATATGTTCTTTTGATGTGACTCAACCGCCTGGGTTTGTGCGTGTTTCACTTTATCACTAGGCTCAAGCGACTATCTTGAGCCATTGTTGGAATCCCGGAGAGTGTGCCGGAAATTGGCGCTCTGATGCTGAGAAAAAGCCTCCCATCCAAAATTGTCCACGTACGCAGCCTAATTATCTTATGAAAACCCAACTCGAGCCAATCAAACAAGCATGGTCAAGATGTACTTACTGGGCAGGCTCTCGCTATGCTTAGGGGCTAAACATCGTTATTGATGTACATTTCCTGCATACTTCCAGGACGATAATCGAAGGTGTTACCATCGAGGCGACAATTTTCATTACTTAACAGGTGGCTGCGCCAGAATGGATCTTGCGGAGAAGTCCCATCACCAAGATCAGTCCAGACCATGATAGAGACATCATCATCCTCGTTGGAGACCAGAAAATCTGTCGGACATCGAGCACAGCGATGCAAGTCTTGATTGAGACCGACGGGAGCACCTGCCTCGTCATATGCCATACGCAGAGCTGCGGGTATCGTTTCCCCCCGTGTAATAGGATGAACCACTCCAAGGGATAAATGTGGACAGATAGCGACGGGTGCCTTGGAGGTGTTGAGAAGCGAGAGGGTTTGTGTCACGCCGTGCAAGACGTGAGTCGTTTTCAGCAGGAACCTTCCTTCAGCAACTAGTTTTTCGGCCGAGAAATCCAGTCTCCAGGAGAAGAAATCTGGTATCGAGATTGAGAACGTCGGTAGAGGACGTAGATAATACTTTTTACGTGCCCCTTGATAATGGCCGCGGCTGCCATACTTGATTGCAAGCTGCACATAGGGAACTGAAATGGCATAAGAACGACTCAAGAGGAATTGACTGAATCTAGGGTTTTCAAAGGGGCAGAAGCGACCTTCTCTGTAGCATTCGAATGGGGGGATCATCAGACTTTCCTTATAGTATACGGGTTGCAAGGCGCAGTAACCAGTACACAGGCGGTGATCTGGCAGCAACTGTTCCAATACAGCCAGGCAGTCCAAGCATTCCACGAGAGATGCTTCATGAAACGCTGACAGACAATCGCCATGCAGCAGATGCTAGAGGTCTCTGCACGTTTAGGAGAGAATAATCTTTGCGGGTAAGGGGAGCTCATCGGTAATGGTGTAAATAATGTCTAGAGGAAGTTCTAAAAGCGAGCGTTGGTGTTTTCTCTGAGACCTTCGTTTTAATATCTGGTGTATCGACATGATGCGTCGCCATTTGATCAGTTTGCCGGGCTTGTGGTTTGTGACCCTAGGCTTAGAGTCCGAGTTTTTGGCATCCAATCGAGATCGAGTAGTGGGTAGAAGAGGCAAATTGCGGGATCTCATCCTGGGCATGTTCTCTCAACGATGAGTAGACGGATGTTTTTTTCAGACGTCAACGTGGGCTCTGAACAACTCAATGTTCATTCATATGGGCCGTGCTTGAATGGATTCTGATAATGATGGTTGATTGTTGCTCGTGCCTGCACGCTCGAGGCTGGTGGTAGGAGTAAGCGAGGCTGCTGATCCGAGACTGATGCCCGGAACGGGCCGTGCTGGTGGTAATCCAGGGATCCACCAACATGTTACATCATGCAACCATCTCGCCATCATCATCAGTCTACCTGACAAGTAGCGTCTGGAACGCTGCTTGAAAACGTCCCAAAGCTTGTCTTTCCTTTGCAGAATTATCATTCGAGGTGATATACCTACAATGTCAGCCCCATCGGCTCCCGAGCCTTCATCGACTGCCTCCGCTGCCGCGGATTCAGCTCCCGAACTGACACCAGACATTGTCGCTTTTGCCACCAAAGTGTACAATGCCGCCCGCTCTGGCGATCTCCCTCTCTTTCAACAAGCTCTGCCCCGCGGTCTTCCTGCAAACATGACCAACGAAAAGGGCGATTCCCTTCTAATGCTATCGTGCTATCATGGCCACTACGATGTCGCCAAGTATCTACTAGAGAATGGCGCGGATCCGAACAGGGTGAATGATAGAGGACAGAGTATCATAGCGGGGGCTGTGTTTAAGAAAGAGGAAGCTATTGTAGACTTGTTGCTGGAGTCGGGGGCGGATGTGGATCTGGGGGAGCCGAGCGCGAGTCAGGCTGTGGGCATGTTTCGAATGGAAGGCGACTGGGCACAGAAATTCGAGGATGCGAGGAGGAGAAAGAAAGCTGGTGCATCAGGAGAAGGGGGAGGAGGAGCGGAAACTTTGTCCAGAGGGCAGAAAGGGGAGTTGGCTGGGGAGGGCGTGCTTTGATCGCAGCGGAAAGATTCGAATACATAATCTACGATCGCGGCTACTCAGATTAATCAAAGGTGTACTACGAGTCGTCAGCGCTTTGCTGGAAAGACTTGGCTTCAGAAATGTGGTGCCAAAGAAAGCTCACCAGTACAGACTCAGTCAACTGCTGGAGACGATATGACGTCATGCTGATACAACGTCATTCGTGCGGCTAGTGGGACATCAGAGTACAGAGCTGAGCTTCCTGCCATTGTCTCCCTGTCCAACACACTTTGGCTAATTGAACTGAATTGACAGTACGATTTGGTTCATTGAAGATATTAGTCAATTTGCTGCTTGGCCTTCGCATCATCTGCGAGCTTACAGAGGCAATGCCCTCACTGTCCTACCTTGTGCCGTTCCTCGGCATCATCTTTTCCCTCTACACAATCCTCAATGTCCCGGTCACTAAGCGATTGACCGTATTTGGCATCACTGGTCGCCCGCGTACCCAGATAACGAACCTTCATGGCGAAGGACTCGCAGTAGTACCGGACACCTACTTCGCCGAAGACATTCACTACCATGCTCCCAGCGACACCCTCTTCGGCGTATCTGAGCCTCACCCTCACTCCCGCAACAATTGGTTCCCGCCAATAGACCACTTCAGCCACCCAGACCTGATCGGCCAAGGCCAAATCTTCACCCTCAACCCGACCACCAACAAAAAAACCCGCCTCAACCTCAAGAACTTCCAAGGCGCCCCCTTCGTCACCCACGGCATCGACATCTACAGCCCCCCCTCCGAGCCAGAAACCCTCTACATCTTTGCTGTCAACCACCTCCCCAACCCGGACCACTACGGCACCAACCTCGCCCCTGACCAAGCCAAGAAAACCCCGAAAGCTCGCTCCCAAATCGACATCTTCAAACACACCCTCGGCACCACGGATGCCACCTACATCCGCTCCGTCCACCACTCCCTAATCCGCACCCCGAACGACCTCTACATCGAAAATGAACATTCTTTCCTCGTCACCAACGACCATCACCACCGCGAAGGGCTCGGCCG
The DNA here is from genome assembly GCA_003073195.1 of Ramalina intermedia. Lineage (NCBI taxonomy): Eukaryota > Fungi > Ascomycota > Lecanoromycetes > Lecanorales > Ramalinaceae > Ramalina > Ramalina intermedia. The sequence continues at coordinate 239,146 of PEKF01000007.1, forward strand.
CATGTACGAGGACATCGGCTGGACCGAGCTCGCCCCTTGGTCCGACATCATCCACATCTCCAACCTGGACCTAACCTCCACCCTGAATCCGGCCACGGGATTTGACGCGAGCGTCGCATTGGACAAGATCAACAACCCCAATGGCTTGGGCCACGGCAAGGACGCAGAGGAAATCATGTGCGCGCGCGCGGCATCGGGGGCGTTGGAGCTGATGCACTTTGCTTCTCCCTCCTCCACCACGACAGGCGCAAAGAACCTAACCATCACGTCCCAAATTCAACTCCCCAACACCATCGACAACCCCTCCTACTTCCACGATCCTTACGCCGAGACGACCGGTAAAGACGCGAGCGGCTACGTGCTGGGAGGCCTGCTCAAAGCGGCCGAGTTCCCGGACGCGGAACATAATCCCACCAGCGTGTGGTTGGTCGACGGTACGACCAGGCAGCAAAAATTGCTTTTCCAGGATGATGGCAGGGCGATGAATACGAGCAGCACGGGCGTGATTGTGGCGATTGATCCAAAGGGGAATGAGGGCCGCAAGCAGGCTTGGTTGTTTGTGACGGGGCCGTTTAGTGAAAACTTGGTTAGGACGAAGGTGGATCTTTGATGTGGTGTTGTTTATAATTACCCGCAAGTCAGGGGTTCTTTCCTTTCTCCAGGCAGGGATGGGGGGCCTTCTCTTTGGTATTTCGGTTGTTCACGCTCAATGGACATGATGCTTTGCATTTGTTGGGAGATTTTCGGCAACATGGCACCTTGCTGCAAAGAAAGCGAATCGACTCCATGAATGGGCCAGGTTGCGAGGAGAACAGCACGACGGGAATCTTCATTCGCGATGCATGACAAATATCCATCATTTCTCATATCAAATCTCATACATGACCCAAACAAAGCTTTTCCACCATCCCTACCCCCCCCTCCCCCCTACAAAAACCTTCCCCCTCCTCCACCACCTCTACACCCTCCCCTTAAACTCAAAACCCCCACTCGGATTACACGCACTTATATTATTGAAATACCACCCATGCGCATCCAGATCCGCCAACCCCCCGGCGAAATTGCCCGTATTCCCCATCAGATTCACATTCCCCGTCAACGGCCCCTTCACATCCGCCTCCGTGACAACCACCTCATTCTTGCTAGAAATATAATACTCCGGGCTCAGATGCCGGAACCCCAACGCCAGCGGCGGCAAACGCGGGACGGGATCATCATAATGCGTGACGCGGAAATTGCCGCCCAAGGTGGGAGCCTGGCCGGTGATGAAATCGCTGACAGCGGCGCCCCCAATGCGCGGTTGGCCGTACGTATATAAATCCGCGCTCTGGCCCGACTTGCGCACCTCCGCGGCGGCGATGGCGGCGATGGCGCCCCCGAGGGAGTGTCCCGTGATGACGAGCCGGAAATTGGGATTGGCGGCCGTGGCGGCGGCGAGGGCGCTCAGCACCCCGGAGCGGGCTTCCACCCAGGAGGTGTAGAAGCCCGTGAAGATGGCGCAGGTGGCGCAGAGTTCCGGGGTTGGGGTGGTGGGGAAGTCGGCGTCGGCGAGGAAGTTGCGGACGGATTCGGAGCCGCGGAAGGAGAGGATGGTGAGGCTGCGGGAGCTGTCGGAGGCGAGGTAGCCCGTCACGTCGGTGAGGAGGGAATTTTGGAATTCATAGAGGGTGGTGGTGGTGTCGGCCTCGACGAGCGGGCAATTGGTGGTTGACTGGCGATTATCGGCCGGGCAGGTCAGTTTTTGGCCGCCGGCGCTGTTGTCGGCGTTGGAGGGGCAGTAGGCCGCGGCGGCAAATTGCTCGAATAGTTGGAGGTTGGCGAAGGTGGTGTCGTCGATTGCTGAGTTAGGGGGTCAGCCTTGCTTCTTCGAATTTCGTGTTGATTTGGCGGTGACGAGCAAGGTCGACTTACCTCTTGGATGGATTGGACCAGCGATGGCATGCTGCAACATCACAGTCGCGACGACAAAGGCATTGCGAAGCATCTTTGGGGAAAGGGAGAGCATTCTGGATCGATCGAGACGATTTTTTCACACCAAAAGGCAATTGCACACAGAGGCTTCTTAAAGAGAAAGGAAAGACCGCACAGGGCAGAGCAAAGGGCGCCTTGGGGCCTTGATATAATTTCCCATGGCTTGAAAAGCCCAGACAAGGCACAAAAGCCACCTTGTATACACACCCTTACCCATTCCGGCAGTTCACAAACAGGAATAGCAATTGCCACTGCGACGAATGAAAAGACTGCAGAAGGGACATGTGGTACCTTGCATGCCGACGTACAGGGCTCCGCCATCACGGCGAAACATGCATGATAGGTAGAGTATGCATGCACAACGCCTGGAACAAAACGTAATTTTTGCTTGATTCTCGCGGCGCAGCGTGGACCATCTAAGATTTCTCAATTCTCGTCTCCGAATGGCACAGGTCTTGCATAAGTCACTGTAGCGCTCGCTTGTCCAAGCTTCCCACTGGACGATAGAGTTCTTACCGAGGCTCCAGTTAGATGTCGATCTGTCAAAGATGCATCGGTGGTCTCTTTAAACATGCCGCTACTGCCGGTGGCTGGCCGCTCATCAGTAACAATCGTTTGGCTCGGCTAAACGTCCAGTAGAAACTATCATAGTCTTGCTATTTCCCGCTCGCTTCCCATGTGAGGGGAGCATGTGGACAACTCTGGCGTGGGGACTGGATAGAAGAATGCGGGGACATACGAAAGACTCGAATCCTTCATGCCGTCCCGAGGCAAAGCCTGAAGCAGTATGTTCAGCGTGTTTGGGCGAAAAGGTGTGCATCCGAAAGACCTTTGTCTTGCTATTAATAGATCGAGGATGCTCTGGAACAACATTTCACCGAATGCCTTCAAATGGCCAAATCGGCGAGGGCCTGAGAGGTCGAGGGGCGAATGATCCATTTCATAGCATTTCATAAAATCCTGGTATGAAGGTCGATGAGTTAATGGACTACTTGGCAAAGCTATTGCAGCTCGCATCAAAATAAATTCAATGTTGCAAGTACGAAGCGCAACGTCCCTGGGTGCAAGAGTTGTATTCGCTGCAAGAGTGACCACCATTTCGCATCTGTGGCTAGTCGTCGTGTCCTTTCGTGAAGCCATGAGCCATAAGCCATGAGCCTTAAATGTCATGAATGCTGCTCGAAGCATGGCTCAAACCATCGAGAGCCCCTACATCCCCACAACTCGTCACTATCTCCGTCACTCCGCCTGGTCAACTGTCACAGCCTGTGGAACCAGCCAGTATTTGTGGTGGGCAGCTTCCGCGATCGGAAGGTCCACCTTCAGGTAGTCTTTCAGGTCTTTGATGTTCGAGCCGTCAATATTCTTCAGGGTTTTCTTGAAGTCAGCGATTCTCATGTTTGCCGTGATGCAAGCCTTCATGACATTCTTGGCATCATTAACCCGCTTGTCGTCACAATACCTCGACTGAGCCTTGATGGCAGGCCATTTGGCAATATTCTGCCATGCCTCTTTGGCCATCTGACTCTTCATTGCGGCAATCTCCAGAATACCAAGGGCTTGGTGCTTCGTACTGGTCATGTAGAGTACTTTGGCCACCGCAGGATTGTCGTCTGGGGTTGCACGTAGTGCTACTCTTGCAAGAAAGTCCTCGAAGACGGGACAGGGCGGATCATCGACGGGCCAGAAATATTTGACACGCTCAGAAAAGCGTAATTCGCCTTCTCCGTACGAAATGTCACGGTAAGGTGCTGGGGTGAGGCCCACATGGGCAAAAAACGAGTACAGCTATTAATGTTGCTTGCATTAGACGTCTTGACTCGAGATAGTTGAGAGAGGATAGTCACTCACACAAGACAGACTGTCCGCCAAGCAGCTGACGGCAAGTACCTCTTGAAAACAAGCCTCTTGCTGCTGAATGGCTACGTCAATCCCCTTCTTCAAGGAATTGACCATTGTACGGTCCCGTCTTATTTTCAAATGAGAAATCACGTGCTCCAAGTTCATCATTCGCAACAAGCACAGATGATATACAAACCTGAAACATCGTCAATGACTCATACTCACTGGAAAGTGTGGTAAACTCGACAAGACTCACCAGTACATTCCTGCCATCTCATCCACTTGATATAGATTCAATTCGAAGCCCATCTGAACCATGGCCTGCATGTGACGTAACTTGTTAGCGGCAGCCCACATCTGCAAAGCATTGAACCACGGTGAGTCGGCCTTGGAGGCAGATATCAGGCGGAGTTCCTCGTCGAATTCCAGAGCCTGCTATCCATCAGTCATCGTGCGGGCGATGGGGCGGACGTGCGTACCACGGGCTCCAATACCCCCCACTCCACTACCAAGTGACGGAGCATACGCCGTTGACGAGCCCTATTCATGCACAAAGCCACGAACGTTTCCATATATTGCTGTCTCCGGTCAGGAGGAATCAACATCTGGGCATAACAGCGCTCACATCTACTGCTCTGTTGTAGAAACGCTCCATAGCTTTCGCTATTTTGAATCTTGGGTCATGTGGCACCTCACAATCTTGATTTGCTGGGTTCAAGAGATTGCTCGATGGCAGGACGGTATCTTCAAGGTCTGCAATGATGAGTTCCTGGTAGCTCAAAGTCCCCAGCACTAAGTTGTCGTGCCAGATTAAGGCTTGAAGCATGCAACGTACGTACACTGATGGCGGTGGATCGAGGGACATTGTGTAGCGTGCGAAATTCTAAGCCCTTGTTTAGCGGTCATCAAGACAGACCGTGACTGAGTATAAAGACCTACTAGCATGTTGGATGGCGTTGTGAAATTCAGGATAAAGTAGATGTACTCCATTCCACGACACAAAGCAGCAAACTTAGTGAAAGCCTCTTCGAAAGAGCAGTCGACCAGATCCCTTGGAGGCATGTTTGGCGCCAACGTAGCCTGCGCCATTTTGCCGTACGCGCCCGGGACGTCCGTACCTAACCGATGAGTTGACTTAATCTTAGGTATCATCTCGAGGCAGATGTGCCAAGGTTGGGTGTTCTCTCTGCTCATGCAGTTTTCGAGCTCAGTGCCGTACATGATGAGATGGCGAAGCTGCAATCGCGCCTGCAGAGCGCCTCGCAAGTCATCAGCTATGTTCATGTGCTCCAGCAACTCTAACCCTTCTTGCAGGAAGGCATTGATCTCCTCCTGATCGATACCTGAAAGCAGCTTTCGACCATACAGGTTGGCAGAGAAGTCTTCGTCCTATTGAAACTTAGCACCTCGCGGTTTGATTGGATTGCAGGGGCACTGCTTGCTCATGAAGTACTCACTTCGTAGTACCTCTCCCCAGTGATCTTCTTATGCACAAAATCGCAAGTCTTGATGAGTGCAAGACAGTAAGCCCTCAGGATCGTATGGAGCAGGTCATTGCCCTTAGGGTGTGAAGCACCTTTGTGAAAACCGGCCTCCTTGAAAGTTTTTGCATCTTTGCGGAGTATCTGATCCAGATAGCGGGAGGCGAAGAGACACTGGGTTAGAGGGAATCCATCATGCCAGGCCATCTGTGGATTGGATCAGCACCGCTGCAAAGCGAGCACTGGGTGACTCCAGGGTAGTTGTTCGTGTACCTCAAAGCAGAAGAGCTGATCCATGATTCCGATGACCTCTGAAGGTGACAGCTCTTTCATCACATCGTACACATCCTCTGCGGACTCTTCACCCACGGCAAATCCGCTATCCATCTTTGGGTCCATAATCTAGGTGCAGTGTTAGCCGCAAGAAGGATGCAGTGCTCTTGGTCATGGGATGCCATACCTCCAGAGCACCAACAGCATCGTACAGGGTGAAATTTGGATCTTTGACCACAAGTCCGATGCGGAGAGCTGCACGTACGTCAGACGCCGGCCCCATGCTGCGAATAGCCAACTTGGTTGCCCACCTTTTGCTGCCTGGTTGAACTCTTGTGTAACATCTCGGACGATGGGTGACCCATGGCTAGTGGAGAGCCCTCCATCGGAGACAGTTGAGACACCATTCTGAGGGGCAGGGTCTGGGATTGAGTGGTTGTCGTTGACGGACAACCGAGCTACCTAGAGGCCACAGTCAGTACACATTTACAGCTCTAGATAGTTGCTGAAGACAGACCTTCTCCGACAGCATGATTGTAATCACTGTTCATAGCTGGTGCTTTTATTTGCTCAGGCTCCGACAAAGGGTGGGTTGATTTGGTTCGTGGCAGTGGTGGCAGGTAAAAGGGAGGGAATGGATGTGTGAGAAGGTGCAACACGCGGTGTTTACCCGCATTCTGCTCCGTCATCAACGCATCATGATGGAGCAAGTTAGGCGGGCGGTGGACGCATTGCGCACAGGATTTCTCGCATTATCTTGTTGCATTTGTACAACTAGCAGGAAGGCTTGTCCAGCTCAGTCCAAGAGGCTATAACAAGCGCAACCCGTGGAAAGCGATCGCAATGTCTGCCATATTTCTGCCATATTGGACCATATCCCTCAATCCATCTAAAAAGCCATCGCATCCTTTACGAGCTCTTCTCTGCTCCCTCGGCCATAGCTGCCGCATTCTCCGTCGCCAAACTCTTGCTCTCTCCCTGCTTGCCGTTCTGCAACCACAGTATGATCAGCATTTCCCACCTTCTCAATTTCATCGACCCTCTATCAAGGCGAACTTACGTTCCATTTCGCAAACCTCAGCTCCATCTCCCCTCTCCTCTCCGCATGTACTCGTGGCCCTTCTTTGAGTGATCGCCGGACAGCACGCGCAGCAACAGCAAGGTATCGGTTGTAGCTGGGTTGTGGTCAGCAATTGATCCGACAAGAGGTGATATCCTTACGTCAAGCCCGCCTCTTTCCAGGCGAATGCCATTTTGAGTGCTTCGTGTTTGAGATCTTGTACTGCAAGAGTCAAAGCTGTCCGTCAAACTGCTAAAGAGCTGGCGGTTGAGCCGGACTCGCGGAGAGAAACTCGACGTAAGGCTGAGATCTTGGCACTGGCGGATAAACTTTGGCTCATTGACTCTGACTCATCTTCACATTTCGAATGTGTTCCTCGAATTATCTTGCTCGACACTACCGTCGCGGTAATTCCAATTGACTCAACGTGTGCCCATGGGGCTGTACACTACAGCTTCGAAGTAATGAAATCTACGAGGGAATTGACATGCCAGCAGCCGCGGGGACGTGGAGCTGTACACCACAGCTTCAGTATTGGAAATTTATGAGGGAATCAACGTGCCAACAGCCACGTATGCAAATTGCATACCCCGGCTTCGAGGCATACTTCTTTGATGGGCGCGCGGAAATTCCAGTCGAGACCGTACACTATGGCTCGCAAGGCCGGAACGGTCATGATGGATGTCCATTAAGCTCAGGGAATACAGACTACCATCTGAATGTCGCTACCACCGCCGTCGCTACTATCGCGGCCGAGACTGTATACTACGGCTCGTAAGTCCGAATGTGTTTTCGGGAGAGATTCTGAAACCTGTGCCGGGGTGGCACAATGACACGCGTGGGGTGGTTCAAGTCCTCACAAGGTCGGCAGAGAGTGTATACTACAGCTTGTAAGACCGTATTGATCGCGCAAGTCTGTGACTACAGACAACCATTCTGCCCGTGCTCTGGATGTCCTGGCGGCAGAGACTGTATACTACAGCTCGTAAGACCGTTTTGATCGTGAAAGTCTGTGACTACAGACAACCAGGACAGCGTGAGACCCTGTTGAGACCTTGAGGTAGCAGCTGTATACTACAGCTCGTAAGATCGGAATGATCCTGAAGGTCTGTGACTACAGGCAACTAGGTCGGCGTTGCTTTTTGATCCCAGAGACTGTATACTACAGCTCGTGAGACCTGAATCCGTGAAAACAGCCCCGATGAAACAGTGGCTATAATTTTGATCCTTCGATATCCGCAGAACCTCGTATACTACGGGTTCATTTACACAGGTTGAGTAGACAATATTTGATTTGAGGGCATCCCAAGGTCATTGAGCCTTTGGCGTTAGCTTGTTCACCCACCCACAGAACCTTGTATACTACGGGTTCACTCATACCAAAACCATATGGGCACAATCTTGCGGGCTTCGCAACGTTCCACGATCATTTGTGGTCCTGAAATTCTGAGCAACGAGGGTTCCTTTTACTGAGGGAGTTGAGGCAGTGATGATTGGAACCTCAAAGTGGTTGTCCATTGTGGACGTTGAGTGGTTTCCTCTGTGGCAGGCTGTTCATGTGTGAGTTCCGAAACAGGACCACATGGGGAGAGTCGGTCATTCTGAGTCTCAGCGAATTTTTGAGCTTGTTGCATTGCACATTTATGGCATTTCATTGTGGGTAAAAAGATAATGATGGAAGCGAGCAAGAGGGTAATTACCGTGCTGCTTGGAGATGGAGGGCAGGACGCCACATTGAGAAGCTTCTGTATACAGATTGCAAGCTTCTGGGGATGAGAAACAATGGCAATTCTGAAATCTTTCTCTATGATCTTCACTACTATACAACTCATAGAGGCTTCCCTTCTACCTTAAGCGTTCAAGCCAATCTCATCCGCAAAAGGAAGAACATAGAGGTCTCCTACCGTCGAGACTGAGGCTTTCCCATCCAAAAGCGCTTTAGCAGCCTGCAAAAAAAGGTACAGATCAGTATCGCGATCACATCAAATCTTCATCATCAACGTACCTTCTTCACCTGCTCGTCCGTCACCTGATCCATCGTCTTCCCAATCTCATCAATCTGATAAGCCTTGCCTCCCGCAATCAAACCAGCACCTGTCAACTCAATCCCCGTATCAATCCCTTGCCCACTCTCCAGCGCCTTGAACTTCGCCGTCGCCTTCGCCTTCTTGATCTCATCCGCACTCACCTTCCCCCCCGCCGTATCCTTTAGCGCGTTCACCACCGCTTGGCTGGCCCCACGGACCTGCGTAGCTTTCCCGCTCATCGTCACGACAAGCAGTCCAGCGTCCGAATAAGTGAGATGAGTGGTCTCAATATGTGCCTGGGGGAACTGAGCAGTGGCCTTGGAGAGGAGCGAGAACCCCGGAGCCCATTTGATGTTCGATTGCCCACCCAGCAGCGAAGCCAGCACCGCCAGTTCGGGCTTGTACGCCCCGCCCGTGAAGGAGCTCGACCCGGGGAAAGCCAGCACCACGGTATTGCCGCCATCATGCGAGATCCGCTCCTCCCCACCGAAATATTTGGACTTTTCCTGCCCTCTCACGGGCAAGCCTTCCGGTGGTGTTGCTGGTGAATCTTGGAAGAATGAGCCGACCCACTTATTGAGGTCGGAGTGCGCGGCGCCGTTGGCGACGACAGCGAAGTTGGATTTCGCGTAGGCCATTTGGGAGTACTGGGCCAGGAGGTCTTCTTGCAGGTACTTGTGCATGGGTACGAGGGAGGAAGGATAGAGCGGGTTGCCGAGGCCGCGGTGGAAGGCGACGTTGTGAACGGAATTGACGGCGTATTCGGCGGAGGAGTGGAGGAGGTGTTCGGTGTTCATGGTGATGCGGGGCGTTACCTCTTCTTCTAATTCATGTGCTAGATTTTGGGGAGGCAACAGTCAGTCTATCATGGCTTCTCTCTCTTGCCATTGAGCCTGCTGGCTTCTGGGAGTACAGCAGATCCGTACCAGTATACTTCGTCTCGGAAATCACCTCCCCCAACAGCTCGGCGAAATACGGCAGATCCTCCCGTAGGAACTTTGCGCTGAGCACCAGATTCTCCCGCGTGTGCGAAGTCGACAGCTCTCCGCCCAGCAGCTCCGATTCGCGCGTGATCCGCAGGGCGGAGCGTTTATTCGTGTTCTTAAAGGCAAATTTCTCCAGCCCTTCCGAAAAGCCCGGTAAGGGTTGGAAGCGCGTGCCCGCTTTAGCAACAACAGCCAAGTGAGTGGTAGGTCCTGGCAAGTCTCTGCTGGCGAATTTCACGCCTGCAGCTTCTCCGGTCTCGTAATTGAAGCCTCCTGATGCTGCCGTTGCCATCCTCCGCTTGGGGGTAACATTGCGGCACTGTTGGAAGGCTTGGGGCCCCTGACGAGCTAGGCGTGCCCTTTGAATCATGTCGGGCGGTGACGGGAGGGAGATCGGAGCTTTGAAGCGGACGCAATGGCAAGAATAGCGAGCTTGAAAGATCGAAGCTTTGGCAGGAGGTTGAAATCCCCGTAGGGCTGACCTGGGTCTTCATGTGCCACATGTCGAAGCGCCACATGTGGGAAGTGTGGCTGCTCGTACCCCACCATTGAATTGATACTTGAAAGAAAAGCCGCTGTGTGGATCATTGACACCGACAAATTAATTCGCACACTCGCACGCTTGCACAGTTCGATTTTGGACTTTACACAGGGCTGATCCTTCTTCCCATGTATTCACGGTGACATTGGTGGGAACTTCTAGAGATCTTGACATAATCTCTAGAAGGTGAATTAATCATGTCTCGAGTCAGCAACCTCCTGCAACAGGCATAAGACTACAGTAATGCTAATGGATTTACAGCAAGAGTCCGATTTATGCTCATTGCTGGTCGATGAGACATATGGTCCATTAGCTTCTGTAAGCATCGACTATCTGACTTCAGTCTCCTGCAAATTCATTGACTCCATGTATGCTAATCTGTGCGGAAAAGCGAATCTACCGAGCTCTCCTCCTCCACGGACGATGCACTCTACCGACCCTGGCGCGCCACACGCATCTAGATCTCAAGAACCTTCGCCATGGGCTTTCTGTCCTTGTACAGCAGCATCTGATCTACTGGTATCACCCTCCCGAAGAGCGCTCAGCTACCTACGAAGCCAATCTTGAAGGCGCGTGCAAGCTTATTCGATATGGGACCTATCTTCGTCTCGTAAGGGATCGGCATGGACCCCTCGCCGAAAGGCTTGTGCTAAAGATTCTGGTCTCGGGTCACGCAAGCGACAATGACCTGATGCAGCTGCAAGACCCTGCTTCCAATTCCTCAGTGACGCCAGTATTGCAAAATGGGCATAAGCGGAATGGTCGAATCATTCACGAAAGCGATCTCAACGAAAGGGAAATCCGCAAAACCAAGGCGGAACTGCTTCAAGCCGGCCTGATTAGCAAAGTCCATGAGTCACACTTCCGGACAAAGGAGGACAATCGATTAGAAGCCGAGAGGGATACGCGCTCGGTGGAGGATTTCGCAGGTGATACGAAGAAAGTGAGGTCTGCCAACAGGGAAGCATATGTCGATAGCGTGTTGGACAACTGGAAGTATGGTAGTGCAGTCATGGTCGAGGCTGAAGAAGCTCCAAAGAAGAAAAGGGGGAAGCGAAAGGCAGAGCCCCAGGAAACCCAGGCCGCTATCAAGAGACCGCGTATAAATGAAGATACGATGGGACTCGTCAACGGAGACAGCACTGATCACTTCGGCCCATCAAGGGAAATCGATGCATCTCACGTAGGCGGACTGCGCTGGTGCTGCGAGACCCACACTGACATCTAAACAGGACGATACTGTCTATTCCATCAACCATGCAAAGTTTGACATCATATTGAGGAGTGAACGGCTAGTAGATATAGCGGAACAGCGTATTTGCAAAGCTACTTCCAAAGTATACAAAACGGTCCTTGGGCTCATGGAGCCTCACTTGCGGGAGTGCCGACACGTCAAGCCTTGCGACGCCAATGACCAGGAAGAATACGACCCTTGTGTCAAATCAGTCTCGACTGCAGATATACTGCTTGCCCTGGACGATTTTCCAGAAATCGATGATAGCCTTGGAGAAACCCAGGGAGCTGGGTCCGATTCTGAAGATCTAGGCAATCCCAAGAAGCGTCGACGGAAAGCCGAGGAAGAAAGCAAGAACACTTTCGGCGTTGACGTAGGATTGGACAAATTTGAGAAGGAAGACGAGGAGGATGATGGGGACGACTCCGATAACGACTCTGCCATTTCCGAAGACGAGGAGGATCAAATCGCTGATCTCGACTACAACCCTTTTCAGATGGGCACAGGCCAGGGTCTCACCGAACGCGATCAAGCAATCCGCTCGCATCTCCTGCTTCTCGCCCAGCACCCTCTTGGCTTCCTCAAGCGCGGACCCCGGCAGTTTGGCGCCCTTGAGACCTGGACCATCAACTTCAATAAGCTAATCAAGAACGTGCAAGCACAGGCCATCACGCAGACCCTCTCCACCCGCTACGACACTCAGTCGGTACGATTGGCCAGTCTTCTGGCGGAAAGGGGCAAACTCGATGACAAGACGCTCTCTTCCCTTTGTTTGATCAAGGAGAAGGAGATGCGCACGAAATTGTTCACCATGCAGAAAGCAGGATTGCTCGAACTTCAAGAAGTGCCTCGTGACAACGCGCGACTCGCTTCCCGAACGACGTTCCTCTACTTCTTCGACCACGAAAGATGCATCCGAAGGCTGACCGAGGAGTGCTACCAAACGCTGGCCAGATGCTTGGAACGCTACCGTCACGAACGAGAGGAGGTGAAGACTGTTCTGGAAAAAGCGTCTCGAAGCGATGTGATTGGGCGAGAAGAAAAGCTCCTCAACGCCCATGAACGAGCGGCGCTGCAGCGCTGGAAGGTCGTAGAGGAAAGGATCTGGGCTCAGATGGGGCGAGTCGATGAAATGGTGGCCCTATTTCGGGACTTTTGAGATTCCCTGGATTTACGAGCATACATGTGTGCGACTTTGTATATCATGAAAAGCATAGGGGAAAAAAGGGCCGGGATCGCCCGGAAACGTGGCGTTGACGAGGTTCATAGACATTCGGATGCAGTCATAGAATCAGGGACATGTGTTCTAGACCTTGAGTTTCTCTTGACGACGCACAGTATCTTTGAATATCTGTGCCATGGACTGTAGACTACTAGTATTCAACCCTATCACCCCAGACTGGACCAACACCAATCCTGATCAATGTCAAAGCGACCAGCGGACACCAAACTATGAAAAGAAGATACGGCGAGGCATTCTCGTTCGAATGTAGGCAGTAGATCTATGAGTAATGCAAGAATGGAACGGATCTCATCAGAACATCCTTCTTGTCAAGTTGCAGAGCTTACGGCTTCTGGAATTGAGCTTCATTTCTGTCAACCTATGGGACTCAATATGACACATATTGTCTCCACACCTGCTTCCTAAGAGGGGTCGACGAAGATCACTTTCATTTGACTGGTAGCTTTGCGGGCATTGTCTTCCTCGCCTTCACGCTCGCTGCATACAAGGCATCCTTGAAAGCGAACAAGAACGCCGCAGTGATCACGCTCTGTGTGACCTTGGGTCCGATGCCTGCACGTAACCCAGTTAGTATAGAATTTCTCAACCCATTCTTGATTGCGACAGAGAAGAAGCTCAACTGACCTTTATACAAGCCACTCCACCCCTCCTCTCGGACTACCCTCCTCAAGCTCGCACCCATCCCTTCCCTACCCTCTGTTCCCCCATCACCTTTCTTCGCCACATGCATCCGGCTCTTGACCGTAATATACGGATACGTAATACTCGTGGCAGCCAACTTCCCAATCGCCCCCAGCAGGAAAACATGCCACGCATTCAACCCCGCTCCCAACCCCCTCGCCCTCCTCCTCCTCTCCAACCAATCCCGCAATTGCTCGAAGATCGTATACTGCAGTATCGGATTGATCACCAGCACCAGCGCGGGGAGCACCCCAGCAAACAGTGCAAGCATCCCCTCATCCTTGCACAGGCTATACAATGTAGCCAATGAACTCGCCTTCTTCTTTCTTCCGCCCGCTTGGTCCTTTCCCCCCTCACCACCAGTCTCCACATCCCCACCGCTGTTCTCCTGCGTACCCGCCACAGCCGTCATCCTCGTATTGACAACCCAAATCGGATTCGTGATCAGCACGGTCGCGAACCCGGCGATCGCCCCCGCCATCATACTCTCCCATGCGCTCAACCGACTCGCGGCGCTTTTCCTCCGCTCGAAGAAACTCCGGGTCCACTCGTACCAGTAGTAGTACACGAAATTCGTGACGCTGATCCCGAAGAGGGCGGAGTCGAGACCGGAGTAGAGTCCCGAGAGACCCTCGCGGCGGATTATGTGCCGGGCTGCGGCGAGGGTGGAGGGGGATGCGGTGCTGGGCGAGGAGGAGGAGGGGGGTTGGGAGGAGAGGCGTCGGGATTCGACTTGGGCGCGGGTGGAGAGGGTTATTAGGGGATAGCTGTGGGGGCATCAGTGATTAGGATACATGGCTTGGGGATTGATGATTGTATTGAAGAGAATTGAGAGGGCAATAAGAAATTGGGAGGGGGGGGGATTTACGTGAGGGTCATGGAGAGTAGGCCGCCGCCCGCGCCAGCGAGGGCGTGGGCGACATTGTCGGTTTGTTGGGCCGTGGTCGTTGGTTTCGCCATCTGGAATCGAGTTCAAGTTATGAATTGGGTGTTGAGATTGACTGGATTACAATATGCAGGGAAAAGAGTGGGAACCAGGAGGGACAAGATGGTGGACGAGGGGGAATGACGATGTTCGCGAGAGCCGAGGTCCAGTATATTCAGTATCACGTGATAAATTATGAATGCCAAGACTTTCGACAAGCGCGCGTTGAGAGTTCAACGTCGTCCATTTCTTTTCCCATCATCATCAATTTCTTTGTCCATTCACTTTCGGCTAGAACTTTTCGTCCCCTCCTTTCTCTTAGGTAGGGCCATCTTTGATTTCTTGAGACCACTCCTGACGCACAAATTCCCTTCATCCTCCTCACTTCTTACACTCACCCGATCAAAATGTCTGATTCGAACCTGTCCCTCTCCCCTACCCCAGAGCTCCCCGAAGCCGACCACAATGATGCCATTTCTCACCCGCTTGAAGACCCGCAAGACGATCCAACAGCACAACTAGCCGACCCAACCTCTACCAACGATGCCGTCGACAACCTCTCCGATGACGAATCAGTCCTCTCCGAAGTCGACGAGGCCCAATTCGAAGACTTTGACCCCAATCAGATCACCATTGAGGAACGCGCTCCCGTTGCCGTCGATGAAGATAACGTCAAACTTATAGGCCGACATAAGAGGAAGCGAGATGAAGCGGACGGGGAGGGGAAGAAAAAGAAGAAGCTGCAGAAGCGGGATAAGCCGAAGAAAGGGAGGAAGAGAAAGGATAGTGATGATGAGTTCAGTGGGGGGCAGGAGGTGGAAGGGAAGAGGGTGAGGAAGAAGAAGGCTTTTGTTGATGGGGAGGGCAGAGGAGAGGATCTGGAGGGGAGGAAGAGGAAGGAGAAGGCCAGGAAGGAGGCAAGGAGGGCGGTGGCCGAGGAAGAAGAGGCCGAACTGGATCCGGAGGAACGTAAGTCAATACACTTTTGTATTTTGTACTACTTTGGGACTGGCGAGGCTGATCTATATGATTTGCAGGACGACGAAGAGCACTCGATCGGGCCATGGATGCAGCCTTGAAAGGCCCAAAGAAGATTCGTCGCCGAGCGGGCGAAGTAGTATGTCCAATACAGCAGCACTCTCTCAGTACGTACTGATCATCATCACAGGACCTCAACAGCATGGCCGACGAAGAAATTGCCAACCTCCGCATCCGCATGGCCGAAGCCGCCGAAGCCGATGTCGCCGCCCGCTCCGCCCAGCCCCCGCGTCCCGCAATGCACAAGCTCAAACTCCTCCCCGAAGTGTCCAGCCTGCTCAACCGCAACAGCCGGGACGTCGAGAACGCGATCGTGGACCCAGAAAACAACCTCCTGGAATCGGTCCGCTTCTTCCTCGAACCCCTCTCGGACGGCTCCCTCCCCGCCTACAACATCCAACGCGAGCTCTTCTCGGCTTTATCAAAACTGCCCATCGACAAGGAATCCCTCATCAGCAGTGGCTTGGGGAAAGTCGTCTTATTCTACACCAAATCCAAAAAAGTCGAGCTCGCCATCGGCCGCACCGCGAACCTGCTCGTCCGCGAGTGGTCCCGCCCCATCCTCAAGCGCAGCGATGATTACCGCAAGCGGTCCCTCGCGTCCGCGGACTTCGATCCCACCGTCCCGCGCAAGGCCCCCCACGTGGGCTCGGCGGCACATATTGCCGAACTACAGGCTGCGGCAAGGGCGAAGGCGTTGGCGCCCCCCGTCAAGAGCAACCGCGCAAGAGCGGAGATCGAAAACAAGACGTATACGATCGTGCCGCGGAGTACGCAGGTCGCTGGGGGTGCGTTTGCGAGGCCGCTGGGCGCGAGTGGCGAGGATGCGTTTAGGAGGATGAAGATGAGGCAGCAGATTGCGGCGGGGGTGAAGAAGGCGAGGTAGGGAATCAGAAAGGAAGGCGTGGAGTCTCGATCCTTTCCCTGGCGTGGGATAACATTGGCACGGCGAAAGGGGAGATTTGAGGGCATGGTTTTGCCCATTGATTCTGTCGGTCTGCGTTGGTTCTTTCACAAGGGAAGGACGTGCATGAATATCACTTCAGAAGCAATGTTCCACCTGGATAAGACCGACCGTACATTACTCTATTCCACTGTGCTTTCTTCGAGGATGGTAGGGCAAGCCCTAGGGTGTCGGCGCCGCATTGAGCTTCCATCGAGAGTACGAACGCCAGCAAGAAATCAGAAAACGGCCTATGAACTGCTCATTGTTCAGTCAGGAGGTGAAGGGGCCGAAAGCGTCCTCGTTTTTTCTGAAAATGTGCTCGCCACCTGGAGCCGTAGTTGATTCGGAGTAGAGCTTGTTCTGGTTTATTGTTTAATGATTTTCGATATATTATTTGTCACGTTCTATTATCTTGTCAGAATTTCTGGCTTATATTCAAATTGATAAAAGAAAGTTATGGTACGGGGCAATCCGTTGGCGATAATTTTCGCTGTTCATGTGCGAGATGGTGGCGAGTAATAAGCCTTTATATATATCCAAAGGATTCGACATCGCCAGACCGCCTTTCGCATTATGGGATCGAATTTGCGTTTCTGTTTAAACATTCTCTTGAGATAATCCAGCAACGTTGTTGTAGGTTCAAGTTATTCCTCTGGCCACTTTTCATCATGGAAACAATTGATACTTACATTATCACCCTACCAATAACATCACAGTCCCCGCATGCACTCTTCTCTTGGGTCTTGATCGAGTCACAACTATTGCCGAGGAAGAAATCAGATTCATTTTCTGGACGCCCTTGCTCGCGATCATAACTCGTTTTGTCTATCTATATTAAGCCTCGAAGGCTGCGAAAGAATCCTCCTCCGAGCTTTCACACTTCGACTTCCCAGTAGTCGTCCCCCACGACTTGATTGTCTTCTTTGCCCACTTCTTTCTAATGCCAATTTCTTGCGACGTCGCTATCTATGTTAGCTTCGAGACTGCCGGCGAGAGCCTTGCACTGTACCTTTGTAAGTCGATATTCTCTGCTTCTTGGTCGACGTTTTGAGCTCTTGCGTCTTGAATTCGCTTTGCGAGCGAAACTTGTATGCATCGCCGTATGCGAAGGGAGGTGGTTGTCTCTTCTCCTGGCGCAGCTAGGCCTGCTGCCCTTTGTCGGCCTTTTCTATGGACGCTGGCAAGACCTTCTCATCCCCTGAGGCGAAATCGGGGCCGCCAATCGCAAAGGGATCGCCCTTGGTCGTCGAAGCTTTCGGTACCTGCTTCAGACTCTTGCTGCTGTCGCCTTCCGGCCAAGTATCGACGATCCGCTTGCTAGGCGTATCACCCTTGGATCTTTGTAAGAGGGGAAAGGAGGTCCGCTGTTCCTGAACAAGTCGGTCTAAATCCGCCTGGTCTGCAACTGCGTCATAGTCAGCACCCGGCTGCTGCTAACATCTGGAGGCAAATCTTGTAAGAGACACTATCCGGCACGCCTCAATTCGTCGACGGTCAGCTTCTCCCCGCGCTCTTTGGCGGCTTCCACCTGGATATTGATCAGCCGACATGCTGACTACAAGGTATGGAGCGGCAGGCTTATCGCCGTCACGATCTCGGTAATAAGTGCCATTTCTCGTTGCGTCCAGCTGTTGCGCCTACCAATTACTCGCTTTGAATATCGCGGTCGAATATAATGTGAGGCGAGTGGATATCTACGCTGGCAGCAGGCCGCGGCGCCAACCCTCTTATTGCGACGGGAAGTCAAAGGTCGAAGCGATGGAGGCGAGGGGCGATGCCTGGGCTTGTTCAATGCAGGCGACGAGAAGAGGAGAAAGATATGGAAAGAAAGGCAAGTCTCCCGGATCAATTCCTTGGAATCTTTTGGAATAGTCGTATAATTTTTGGCCACCTATCGACCACTAAAATCAATCTCCAACAGCCTTCTTGTTCGGATTGCCAAAGCCAGAGCATAAGATTGTTACGCCGTCGGCGCCATTGGAGATTGGGTATGGTGAGTACGGTGGTTGCATTGTGATCGTAATGTCCGACACTTGAGTATGACAGCTGCTCAGGTGCGTGCTGCGGACTCGAGCTCCTTGAGCAGTGGAGGGGCGTGAGCAATGCAGCTCTTGTACGAATCTGTATAAATGGGCTTCTGCTTTCTGTGCCTGCCTGTTGGTTTAGCATGAAGATGACAGAGGGAAAACCAAGGTCATCAGGAGCAGATAGATGTACTCACCGCACTGGAAAGGAGGAGGTTGGCGGGCTAATGTAGGATCTCGTCGAGAACGGACATTGACAGCTTCATTGCCGTCCTAATTTCCATACTCAACGCTTCGGTCAAGCCCCTGTAATAATGCGTTATGAACGGCATGACCAGCTTCCAGGATAGCGTTATGCGAGATTAGAAAATCCTTCCAGCGTCTCAGCATAAGTGTCATTCAGTCAATTTCAAAACAGGTGTTCTGCTTCTCTCTATCAGCCATAGGACTTTGCGAACCTGTATTCAGGCTTCTCAGCCAACCCCCCAAGAGCCGAGAGGATCATTTGGCCTTGCTGAGCTACCAGCCTGCAGCCTTCTCACTCGCTTGACGAGGATTCCCACACTCACCGGACCCACAATAGTACACAGTGTGATTGCCCAGATGACAATCAGGAACAAGTCGCTGGAGGTCTCCGTATTTCCTTCCGAGCTTCCTTCCGAGAAGATCCCTTTGCTCTGACCTACAGATGCGATGAGGAATCCGATCTCACCTCGAGATACCATGGCAAAACCAAGGATGGAAGCTGGATACAAAGAAAGTGGTTTTGTCTGCCTGGGTCTATCATCGCTGCGTGCTGCGCTGCTCTGGGGAGCCTCGACCTTGGCAGATTGGGCACCGCTCTCTGTGCCTTTGGCCTTGGGCTCTGATGCCAGATCCTGGTCTTTTGCTTCAATGACAGGCGTAGTGTTGTTATGTGCGGCAGGTGCTGTGCCCCAACATGTCCAACGATGCCATGTCTGCCTGCGAAGATAAGGTATCTTGACATTGGGAGTGCTGAGGCGTAGGAGCCACAGACCAGTCAGAAGCTTGGCTAGCAGCATCAGAAGAAAGTAAACTAGACCTCGCCACACTATTGGTCCATTGAACAGCTGAGAGATTGGTATAGAGAATCCTATAGAGGCAAAGAAGAATGGCTTTAGAAGAAAATTGACCACATCCTTGTAATATCTCTGGTAGGTGGACTGGCCCGAAAGCCCATCCTTTCGCTGGAGCAAAGATTGTACTGGCCGTGAAGAATGAGCCTCTGGTACGGGAGCGCCTTCTCTTTCTATGGGCTGCTCAGGCATGTCATCAAAGGGCGCAGGATTCGCTTGGCTGTTCATTGATACTTCACTTTCCGCTTCAACAGCATCACGGGGAGGATGTGGTGCCTCTGTGTCCCACCAAGTAAGTGCAACACCAGTGACGTAAGCCGCGAAGAGGTTGGATGTACCCGCATAAGTCGCCCCGGTCACTAGGCCAAATAGGATCAGTGTATGGATGCTCAAGACCGTGACCTTGTGTGACAAGACTCTACGAAAGAGAATGGACTTCTGCCGTATGTCGTTTGTCAATGATGTCAGCGAAACAACGACGAGTCGACAAAACAGCATCAAAGCAATGACCAATGCTATGGAAACAACAATGGGTCGGATAATCGTGATGCTGCTGATAGACGTCTCAGAGCCACCAAGGTTAGAGATGACCTGTAACATGATTAAGCCGACAACATCATCAAGCATGGCAGCTGTGGCCAACACGGTCCCGAGTCGAGTGTTGGTCAATCCACTGGCATTGAGTACGTTGAAAGTGGTGCCTAAGCTTGTGGAGCACAGAGCGGCACCCGCTGCAAATGCCTGAAGATTGCTTGTTCCAGACCATAGACACTTCAACAAGAAGGACAATGCGATGGGGAGAGCAATGCCTGTCAGTGCCACAGCGGTCGATGACCAAAGATTGGCTTTTAGCGCCGCAAACGAGGTCGAGATCCCACCTGACACGAGAAGTCAATGTATGCACCAGAATGATAGTGCACACGTCGACCTTACCCTCGTAGACCACCAATATCAGACCCAAGTAGCCAAGCTCCACGATCACATTTTGAGTCTCGGCCCTGAGCCAATTGGCTCCAGGAGTACCGAATAGAATGCCCACAAAGATCTGGCCGACCAGCCCACAAAAGACGATTGCGTCGAGGGCGTAAGAAACAACATTGGCAAGAAGAATGAATGATGACAGTATCACGATAGAGAAGATCTCGGGCTCATGGTAAGGTAATGCTGCACCCATATCACCAGAACAAACAAAACAACTTGCGCAGCACTGACTCAAATCGATCCTTTTCTGGAGAAATTGGAGGATCTAGCTCACCATCGAAGCTGTTTGGAGTCAGTCGAAAAGACTTATGAAAAGGTACATGGACTTGAGAGCGATCGAAGGCAGTCAACAATCAGCTTCGAAATTTGGGCTTCCCAGGACTAGAAGGGTTCACCCCCTGACCGGACAGTACGGATTATTCTCACCTCATACCTCATAATGCGCGCAATGCGTCCCTTGTTCGCGCCCGAAGGGTGGGGCGGGTAGCAGCTTAGACTATGTCCTTAGATCTGGGCTGAGGGCGAGGCCGTAGCGGCCGCAAATTGCGCATTTTGAGATATGAACTCTGAATTTTTCATACTGTTTGGTCAGGGGGTGTCCGGTCTGGGGGTGAACCCTTCTAAGGCCCAAGCTTCTGCTGTCAGCTGTCTGGGGTGGGGCCCGAGGCGAGGGTCCGACGTTTCGGAATTTCGTCCTGTACAAAAAGAAATGCCTGTTCCTAAGTACTGCTCGAACTCTCTTGAAACTCGACACTATATTCAGTATGTATCAAGTGTTACCGGTGGACTTTTTTGGAAATTTTGCAGGTCGTTTTGGTGGTCAAACAGGGCACTGGAACAAAAGGGTCATAGGCCTGGGCATCGCACATGACTTTTGTCCTCAAATCTCTTGCACTCCATTTTTCCGATGCGAATTTTTTGGACCTTTATTTGAATACTGCTTACAAACCAATGGGCGAAGAGTTTGAAGGCTATGTTTCTTCATCTCTCCCCAGCCTCAAATACGTTAGCCCCCGGACTGAATTCCAAGACTCTGCCAGAGGGGTGTTCAGAGGCAGTGTCTGCCTGCAATTACTCACTTGTTTGAGAGGTAACATGAACAGCAAGAAGAGCCGAGGAAGGCTCGCAGCAACAAGCACAAACAGGGCGTTTGCAAGCACAATCTGCCCATGAGCCGATGTGAGGCGCCGGACATGTGCTCTTGGGTATTCATGCAGACTGGCCCTGCAGGCCTGAAGGGATAAGCGGGATATCAACGCGCCTGAGTATTTGCTTGGCCCATTTGGGCCAGCGTGCATGCCCGAATACTGCCGAGCGTCCGCGTGGAGGTCCTGCGAGCCTGAGCGTCACTTGGAGGTTAGACCTATGTCCTAGCCCATCTAACGTCCATAGCGCCACGGCCTTGTCATTGTCAATTGAGCCGGAATCTTTGTGGATGACGTGGAAAGCAGCCGTGGAGCGAATTCGACGCTCTTCTTGAATCCTCAGGTGCTTGACTAGGACTATTGAGCCCATAGAGCTCTGCTACCGTATGGCTTCCCCAGAGCACTCCTTTCGCACGTGCCGCTTGAGTAACGTCCCCCTTGACTTCGAAACCTCGGCATTTCAAGATATCATCCATCTAGAGACGCGACCGGATCGTAGGGAGGAAGTCGTGAGATCTTCGCTGACCTCCGACCCCTTCCGTCCAGCATATCAAGTAGGGACAATCACATGGAACAAACCCCCGGAGCATCTACAACCGATGACAAAGAATGAAACTTCGACCTATACCCTTTCTGAGGCTTTGGGGCAGGGTGTGGATGTTCCTTATGAGTTGAGAGAAGTCAGAATAGATGCCCACTTCTATGGCTTTACACCGCTCAATCATCTGCCCGAGGACGCAGTGAATACTGTTGAGTATGTATTGCTAGGAGATCCTTGCCATCCAACGGGAGCCTCGAACTGACCCAAGATTTCTCAACGAATAGTATTGTCGCGATGACAGGAGTAGGAGGTCGCCCTTTCGTATCCTGGCAGCATCATTCCGGGCCGATGTGGCTGAGAGACTACTTACCTCAAGACATTGAGAACGCCCGGGTGTTCATTTATGGTTACCCTTCGAAGTTGCAGGATAGCGGCTCCCACATCCGACTACTCGATTACGCGGAGAACTTTCTCAAGGACCTGCGACGTTTGAGCAGTCGAGATGGCCACAAGGTACGTGATGTGCATAGTCTGAACGAAGCATTGCTCGACACATATCTCACAAATACCGAGCAGAAGCGACCGATCATCCTCATTGGTCATAGTATGGGAGGCTTGATCATAAAGCGGGTATGTAATCGGTCGCTCCGCACTTCAAGGTTGAAGAATTCTGACTTTGATGAGGCTATCATCGAGGCTCATGCCAATAGCGATGAATATGGAAAGCTTTTTGACCTCCTTCATTCAGTCATCTTCTTTGGCGTTCCGCATCGCGGGATGAATACTGCGGCTTTGGAAGAGATGGTGGCAAGCGAGCCCACCAAAGGCCTCGTTGAGGACCTGAAGGAGGACTCCCAAGTGATCAGTGATATGAGCCGCAGATTTGCGGGAGCTGCCGGTTCAATGCATATCGTCACTTGCCGCGAGACGTTGGAGACGAAAACCATGCAGAAGAACGAACTTGGCGTCTGGAAGCGGACGGGGCCACCAGCAATGATGGTCAGCGAACATTCTGCCTGCTTGTATACCAAAAACGAAAAAGTTGTGATTATCGAAGCGAACCATTCGATGCTTGCGAAGCTTTCGGATCATGAGGGTTCACGGTACCACAAAGTCAGAGAGCTGATCGCTGACCATGTTTCACGTGCGTATGATAGCCTTGAACGTCGGTGGGCCAAAAGAGAGTGTGGTGCTGCCCTTCGTGAGGTATCCATGGTTGCAGAGTTTGTACTCAAAATCATCTCCCTCCTCCAAAGTCGACGGGCAGATACCTCAAATGTCCAGGGACCTCTAGGGCAGGAGGTCGAGTTCCTCCAGGTCTTCCGGTCGTGGCATGATGAAGGGGAGCTTGCTGCCATCCTATTAGATCGGCGACTCTCCGTGAAATATCCGCAGGGCATTGCGGCTGTCCTTCGAAAACTCAAGACTACATTCGCATCGTTTACGGCCCTTGCAATCAGGTATCATGAGCCTAATAGGAGAAGCCTCCAACGTGAGCACTTTACGACGTCATCAAGCACACAAGATCGACTAAGCGTGACGTCTCAAGAGCTTGAGAGTCAGCTCCTGGAAGACCCTGATGTCACAGGGGACCTCTTTTCTAATCAGACGCTTAAAGCGACCTTAGGGAGTTGCAGGGAGTCCACCGAAGATCTAAAGCTTACGCTAGCACTAGCCACCTTGTGCTCCTTCGACGTGGACACCACGGGCGCGATTGGCACATTCCTCAACAATCCAGCATTGGGTCTCGCTCCGATTGTTCACAGGCAGAACCTCGTCAAAGCGAACAGCTTTCCAGTACCACAAGCTCTCTCAGGCCACCTGGAGGAGGTTCCAAAAGGGGAAACAGCTTCAGAGGTACAACTAGCGCATTATCGTGAGACTGGGCAGGGAAGATTCGAGCCCGTGATAGTTGAGTATAAATGCTATAGACCAGAAGTTCCAGGCACGAACCTCAGTCAGAACGACGCAAAGCAGAACGCTGAGATCGCTTGGATAAAGGATAAAATGCGTCGGCTGGCGGGTCTCCTACGAGCGGTGTCAGCCACGGGCAGTGGTCCCACTTCCTATGCTGCTGGTGACATGTCCTCGCACTTAAGCTACCTGGAGTGCTTGGGACTGCTTGAACAGACGGATCGCTATCGCTTTGCTTTCATCTTTCGACTGCCACCACAAATATCCCTCGAATCCGCGACAGGTTTGCGATCACTTTGGTCTCATATCGAGGGCTGCAAGTCTCAAGACGGGCTTACGAGCGCGCCTCCCTTGGAGCGCAGATTCTTGCTTGCATACCATGTTTGCCAGGCACTTTTAGACATTCATGCCAACGGCTGGGTTCATAAGAATATCCGAAGTGCAAATATCATGTTGGTACCGGGAAATTTTTCTAAGATCCCTACGACTTTGTCAGACGACCAGCGGGAATATGTCCCATTCCTGAAGGGCTTTGAATTCGCTCGCTCCTCTCAGGACCCGTCCTCCAGCCTGTATCAGGCCGACCTAGAGAGCAACCTTTACCGCCATCCTAAGCGACAGGGTATACCCACTGAAATTTTCAAGAAAGACCACGATATCTACGCAATTGGTGTCGTCCTGCTCGAGATAGGTTCTTGGAAGACTGTGCGTAGTAGCTTGGATGGTGAGTTCAAGAAAGCTAGGAACGGTGGGAAGTTCCCAACCCCGGATAAGATAAAAGAAATGCTATTGAATCAGACCCAAGAAAAATTCCCATCTTTCATGGGCACAAAGTACGCTTTAGCCGTCGAAAGCTGCCTAAAGGGACTGGATGTCGAATTCGATGACCAACACCATACCCTGCTATCCCTCGCGTTCAAGCAGAATGTCCGGGACGTCATCAAAGCTGGGGTGAATCTTTGAGATTTCGTCCAAGTGTGATACGTTGAAAGGGAGAGTCCTGAGATCAGCTGGGAGATCTTTAAGAATCTTACAAGCTGTGCAATTTGCGTGAGGCAGGGATCTGTGCTCTTGCCAACAGATCTCATACAGCGGAAGCCACATTTCGATATTTGGCTGCTTCGACGGATTGAATTCGCCCTCCGTAGAATATCTAATTCCAATGTCTTCCAGGAAAGGATTAAAGATGGTTGTCACTTCCTGTAACAAGTCCCTGGCTCGCACGGCTCCGGCTTCCTGGAGATGTCGTATGATGGGCCAGGCGTTGAGATAACGCTCCCCTAGAGCTAATTTCAGCATGCGATCAGATAGTGGGCTTCACTTCGCTTACTCGTAAATTTCACACCACCGCTGTCTTCATCAATACGTTGTCAGCGACCCCCATTCTTATTTAAGTAGAACATTTTACTCACGTGGAGTCAATGTCAGCGTAGCCGGTCCCTTCTCTGCATGCTCGAAAGCTGTAGAATCGTCAAGAGCTGGCTGCAACTCAGCTCTTCCGAGCTGCTTCATCAAATTCTCGGCGAATTGCGATCTGGATGCGTCCGCTGTCTTTAGCGCTTGATCCAGAGCGGTTCGATTGTCCGAAGATCCTAGAACATTGACATCCGTCTCCAAACGTGTGAGATATCTGACACATTCGAATTTGCCGTATTCGACCGCCTTCATCAGAGCTGTCCGACCACTGCGCTTCGAATGTGACATTGAAGCAATTTGTCTTTGCTCAAGCGGAGGCGACACGGAAAGCACACTGATGGCAATAGCCAATGTATCAGCGTCACACATGCTAGAATTCGCGCAGAGTAAATAAAGACAGTCTTCATCATCCGTGGTCTTTAAGGTAGTCTTTGCGCCTTTAGACAGCAATACCTTGACCCTTTCAGATGTGTTTTCTGGATTGTGAGATTTCAACAGCGACATCAGGGGAGTTTCTCCATATTTATTGGGAGTATCGAGGGTTGGTGGGCTGCCTCGCGCCAAAATTGATGTGAGATTGTTTTCAAATTGTTGATTTGTCGATCTTGCTCCTACGGCGATCTCGAAGATTGTCGAGCCAATATTGTCTCGATGGTCCGTGGTCTCACAAAGGTCGAGAAGATTTTGCAAAACTGGAGTGTACATCTCGGGATAGTCCAGACACCGCGCATCGAATTGCAACCAGTCGTGAAGGAGTGATCCAGCTTCAGGATATTGGAAATCTGCATCTGCGCCAGCTTCCAGCAAGGCATAGGCGGCACAGGAGTTCTTGGTTCGAATAGCATCAGCAAGTGGTGTATGTGATCGCAGGTCCTGATGGTCAATGTCGCAGCCATGTGACTGTAGTAATTTGATGCATGTCCGAAGAGACTCTATGGACCTTTTCGAGGGACCAAAATTCACCCATGACCGAACACAGCGAGGCAATGGAAACAGTCCGCTGATAGATTGATGATCTATGACCAGCAAGTGCAACATGCTCCGCTTTTTCTCACCAAAAAGGTCAACAGAAGCTCCCCTGGACAGAAGGAATTCAATCATTGTCGCATCCTGTCGGTACACAGCAGTCACGAGAGGACTCGCACTCCTTGCGGTGGGCTTTTGAGAATCCAATACATCAATGTTTGCGCCCATCTGAAGCAAAAGATCCGCTGCAACCTGCGATCGCGTGGCAAGTGCCCAGTGAAGAGGGGTCCCCCACGGCCATTCGTATGGAAAATGCTGTGTCAGTATATGTTGTTTCGACTTGCCATCAATTTGACCTTCAGCGATCGCGTCAATTGCTGCTCCTCTGTCCAAAAGCAGTCTCGCAATTCGTTCCATCTCGCAGGGTTTAAAATTAAATAGCCAATGCAGGCATGTCACACCGAACGGATCAGCAGGGATTGATGCGTCAGCGTCGTATTGCACAAGACATGTGACGGCGGCTTCGTGACCCGCCAGGCAGGCTTTGTAGAGTGGTGTTTCTCCTGCAAAATTCCGGGTATTGACATCGACCTCAAGCTCGGTTATCAGAAATCTTAAGGACTCCAAGTTGTTGAACATGGCTGCATGATGTAGTAAACCGTTGCCATCGGTGTCCAGAAGGAAATCAGTCCTGCCCAGTATGTCACATGCTCTCGCTAGAGATTCTGGGTTTGGTTCACTCAAGATATCATGGACTTCTTCAGGTATGATCTCTCGGACCATGTGATTTCCTCGGTTATAACCTCCAAGCTTCCGGAATATAGCACGTGCTTGCTGGTAAGCTTGTTGGTCCATGCTGGCCAGGTCATCAGCCGCGATCAGTGATCCGGTACTGACTGAAGCAACAAGCCATGCCAGTTGAGTTTCTTGGTCTATATTTGACGACGAGCCACATACGTTAAGCAAGCGACCGACGATCTCTTGAGCTGCTGGTAAGGAAGCATAGGCTGCATTCAAGTTGTAGATCAAATGTCTCTCTCGGAATCCTGGATCTGCATAATGAACGACAGAAGCCGCCATTCCAAACCATGTCTCTCCAGGAAATAGTTCCGATGTTTGCGGAACGATATCTCTTGGAATGGCGGCCTCCAGTTCGTTCAGCAGGCCGCGGTCGAGTCCGCTCCAGAAGGTCGTATGATCAACTCTGCGGGCGTTTTTGGCCGCGTCCATAATAGCATTACCACTCCCAAGTGTTGTATGGCGTGAGACAAGAAGCTGATGGTGTTTTGACCTTTCAATGTTACCTTCTACATGCTTATACAGAAAAGCCTCACTTACCAAGCTTCGTATCCTGCGAGTGATTCAGGGAGTCGTCTCGAATTCAGCGACGGGCGTTGAATGGGATCCGGATCAAGGTAGGAAACTATCACTTCTTCCAGTTTCGTTGCGAAGTTTGTGTCAACCTCCACAATCTTGAGCTTGCGATGAAGGAAGGCCTTAACCGTCGGTATAAAGTCATCACGCAAGACTGTATCCTGGCCGAATGCGGCAGATCCAGACTCAAAAAGCACGGATAACATGAGCAATGCGAATGCAAAGACGTCACATTTGTAAAGCAGGTCGCTAGGTACTTTGGAAGATTTCGTGGGTTCATTCACAGTTTCGGGCGCTTGCCAGTCCTCAGTTCCGCCATACCGATCGTACGAAATTTGTTGGCTGTGCTCCTCAAGAGGGATAGCTAATCCAAAGTCGTTCAATTTAGCTACGAAAGGAACCTTAGGATCTTCACCTTGGAATATGAGGATGTTGGCGGGTTTGATATCGCCATGCAGAATTTGATTTTCGTGTAAGCATATGAGGCCCTCCAAGACATCCATGCATAGTTGATAGCGGACGCAGAAGTGAATGTCTGACTGGCCATACTTTTCCGGATTGTTCAACAATTTCTCCAAATCGCATTGAGCTTTCTCGACTACCAATAGAGGCAGGGCTTCTCGTTTACCGCCCGACGAATAATCGTATCCCCACATGTGAAGCTTAACGATGTTTGGATGACTCCTTATGTTAGGATGCGCGAGGGCGGAAATTTCGAGCCAAAGAGTCTTAAGATGATATTTCCGCTGGTCACTAAGGTTGACTGAGGTTGCTGACCACGTCATCAGATCCGATCTGACCCTCTTGTAGATAAAGCCTTCCAGGACAAAGCCGTCAATGACCGTGAATTGTGCTCCTTCTCCTATGATGCGCCCTGTTCTGTCCAAGCACCAACCACCCACGTGGTGCGGACCACGAATTCCAGATTTGGATAGCAATAGAAGAAATTGAGATAATGTAGTGAACGGAGCCTGAAACTGGGCAGAGCCAGTGTAAGAAGTCGAAGCCTGACTCGTAGCAGGGACCCCGAAGTTGAAGCCTGGAAGGGAGAAGTTCATCACGGTTGATTACACTTCAATCGTGATTTGTCGATTATCGATCAGGCTGAAACGGATCAATTGTATGGATGCCTTTTGGCTTTGAAGACCCAGCACTCGGAGCTCGTGGGACGAATATGGGAGTGCCACACCTCTTCGATCATTGATGACAAGGAGAAGCTGCAACCAGAGAACTCTTCGCACTAAGGCCTTTGCGACTTCGTCGATAGACTCAGCACATCTGTGGGCTACGCACCATGGGAACAGGGGCACTACCAGGCTATTAGTACTGTCACTGTAGCAATCGTGCCAGAAGCTGAATGAAGCAGACAAGATCGACGAAAAATAGGCGAAATGATCGCGCTATAAGCTCATATGATGTCACATTGGGCAGCGACGTTGATCTCATGCAGGCTGCGCCTATCGCGTTGGTCGCCTCTTGTGTCACTGAGCTTACCACAGAACACGACAGCCCACACTACTGCCTGCCTACACTGAAGTGGAGCAGTCAGACAGGATCTTGACAGCCATTGATACTCCGGCCTATCACTCAGTGATTGCCTTGATTAGCAATGTAGCAGGCATTCCGCATAACGCCTCAAATACTGGTGGAGTGCTGCCCTTCTTGAGCCTGTGACAGCTGCGATTCGTCGCCTTGACGTGGTCGCATTGAGTGTGCCAGATTTTGAACCCCATCCTGATGACCTCCACGCCCCATTCAGATGACCTTCGCGCCCCACCAACCTCTGATGGTTTGAAGCCAATATGATTCTGAGACAGTGGCAAATTATGGTGTACGGCAAGTTGAGGTAATCTTACTTTTCGAAGGTAACATCTTTACGCCCAACAAAGCCGGTCCAACTTCTGTTCCTTGTAAAATTGCAATCCATCCGGTACCCAGCACCCGCTTGCGTTTGGGTACACAGATACATCCGAGTACGAGATGTCAGCCTGAAGGGCTAGACGTTAGTCCATGCGTGTCTGTCCATGCCTTCATCTTCCTAAATCAAGCGTGAGTCTCTTGGACAAAATCAGTCGAGGCAATATGGAAACAACCATTGAGCTATTCGATCAAGTCCGGCTTTCCGAAACACAGCGACGAAGTAAGAGCAGGTTGTGTCGCTTCATTAATTTGATTGAGCCATTGGTCGAATTCTTGATGTTGTACTCTCCAGCAATAGACATGATGGTACAGTACGATGTCAGCCCCTCGGCAATGGTGTGGGGATCTTTGAAGGCAGTGATTCAGGCAAGCGACCATGATCGCTGGTGAAGGGAAGCACTGACCCATCACCCTAGGCCGTCTACAACAGTATGAGTTACTACGCACTTATCGAGCGCACATTGACCGACATCTCACGAATACTTTCCACCAAGACGAGATACCAAAAGCTTTTTGAGCAGGAACCGACGGTACAGAATGCATTGAAAGAGCTTTACACCGATCTAGCTTTTCTGTTGCAAGATATACAGTCCCTAGTTGCGAGGACATGTAAGCTCAAGCGCAGTCTCTTCTTCTTGCCAGCACGATTGTTTGGCCGCTGACTTCCTTTCAGCTGTCATAGTTGTCCTGACAAATTTGCTCCGACCAGTGGACGCGAGATTTCGCCCAAGTGTCCAGCGTTTAGGAAGACTGAACGAGGCTTTCAAAGACGAGGTGGAATTGGCACACTGCAAAAATTCCCATGATCAGCTAAGGGAGCAGAGGCGCTGCAATACCAAGTTTGATGAGTTACTTGTGCACATGACGCATAGTCATGACGAAAGACGTGGTAAACCATGCTAGAATGTAAGCTTAATATATTGAATTTTGACTTGTAATAGATCACGAGATGCGAAGGGAAATCATGGTCTGGCTTGGCCACTATCGATCTCAAGAGGCATATCACCGGGCTGCCCGAAAAAGGCTGTCAGGTACATGCCTCTGGGTTTTTGAAGAACCATGTTTCAAAGACTGGACAAGGAGCTCAGCTCAGCCCGAGAAATCACGCCTGCTGTGGATCAAGGGTGCTCCAGGAGCTGGAAAGACTGTTTTGTCCACAGCAGTCGTAGACTCGATCCGTGATCGCGACTCCGGAATATGCGCTTTTGACGCCCTAGTCACATGTTACTATGGTGATTCCACAAAAGGGTCTGCGGGGACAGCATTCGATGTTTGTTCGAGCATCATCTCACAGATTGCGTCAAAACTGCCACGGATGCCCGAAATCTTGTTGGAGACTTATACAATCGCTAGCAGCCACGGACGATCGCGAATCTCCGAGGAGGACAATATCTACGAAATGTTCCAGGGAATATTAGGAGCTTTGACAGATGTCTATATCATCATCGATGCGCTGGACGAATATGAGGAAGTCAAGGGGATTGCGGAATGGCTAGAGACGTCTATGCGCTTTGCGCCTCAGCTGCGAGTAGCGTATTTCTCTAGAGATACTGCGTCCGTCAGAAACGTCCTGGACAAAGCACCTTACATCAACGTTGATGAGCGCGCTATCCGGGCCGACGTGCAAAGGTACATTGCAACAGGCATTGAGACCCTGTCGTACGCAAACACCAACGTTAAACAATATGTGCTCCGTACCCTATCGCACAAAGCTGGTGGAGTGTTCCTTTATGCCGATCTAAGCGTTCGGACCCTTCGATCGGCATGCCATGAAGAGGACCTCTTGAGGCTCCTGCATGGTACTCCCAATGGCCTGTACGATATCTATGACCTGATCATGAGCCGCGTCGACGAAGAAACTCCAGTGCGTAAAACCTTAGCTCACAGAGCGCTAACACTGCTGTGTACCGCCATACGCCCAATGACCTGGTCAGAGATGCGCTTTGCATTGTCGTGGGACCCGATGACTCGTCAATTTCACAGTAAGAGGGAGCCATTCAAGGAAACAGTCTTCGAGCTGTGTTGTCCACTAATCGAGCATGTGGCTGAGGGAGACACCTTCCAACTCGTGCACTTCTCGGTACTCGAGTATTTGCGCAGACTCCCTACAGAAAGCGGCTCAAAATCCAGGAGAAAGGAACCCGTTGTCGCAGAAAGTGATGGCCATGCATGGCTTGCGTCAATGACATTGACTTATCTGGCTGAAGAAAAATTGAATTGCATGATGAACACCAATGGTCCTGTGCACGGACTTAGTACATATGCTGCACTGCATTGGAGTAAGCACCTACTAAAATCTGGATTTAGTGAAGACTTGTATGCCACATACCTCATGTTCATGGACAATACACAGGCGCGTTGCAGATGGATTCTACAATGGCTCATCGTTCAAGAATGGTCATATCCCTTGCAAGAAATGACTCGACTGCTGAAGCTTGTTCAGGATTGGGTCCCTCAGAAAATCTCTTCACGGAGATCACTGGTGCCCATCCTGAAGGACATCCAGACGACGCTGATTGCTCTTGATGAGAACCAAATCATGAATGACAAGCCGAGCAGCGAGTCGCATCCAAAACGGACGATCTCCAATTTTGAAAGGTTGATATGTCTTCGGGACTTAGCCAGGGAATACACAAGAGCAGATGGGCTAGAGGATGGAATCCAAATATTTGAGCGTGCAATAACAGATATGGAATCCTCAGTAAACGGCCTGGGCTCCCAATCAGGTTGGTTGTTGAACAGCCTTGGAATCCTGTACGACCAACAAGGCAAGACACAGAAGGCTATGGAAACACAGCACAAGGCTCTGAGCATGCAGGAAAAGGCATTATCGCCAACGAATCTTGATCTTGTTATAACAATCAACGAGCTCGGACGCATTTCTAGGCATCTGAACCGATTTCAAGATGCAGAGAGCTTCCACAGGAAGGCACTGGAAACACTGCAACAAACGCTTCCAGAAGATGACCTCCACATTACTTGGACCAAAAGTGCTCTAGGTCGTGCATTGCTCAAGCAAGATCGACCCAGTGAGGCACTCCGATTACATGAGCAAGTTTGGCACGTTGAAATCAAGCGACTTGGTAGAGATCATCCCCATACTCTGTGGACCTTGTCTGACATTGCAAGATGCTACAGTGCACAAGGAAATACCGCCAAAGCTATTACTGCACAGGACGAGGTCATGAAATCCTCCAAGGAAAGACTCGGTCCTCAGAATACTGATACCCTATGGGCAATGAACAGTCTTGGGCTGTTGTATGAGACATGTGGCGATAAGGATACGGCCAGAGGCTTACACTCGGCAGCACTTGAGGGCCAACAACAGACACTCGGCAAAACCCACAGACACACTCAGTGGAGTCAAGAAGCACTGTGCAGACTAGACGACCGAAAACCAAGCAACAGCGCTTAGCTATCGAGGACGACGTGTCCTCTCATCTTGCTTTTCACAAATTTGGCATAGACACTTCAAGCTCGAGTAGGATTGGTAGCCATGTAGAAGCTCGGCTCAACGCCTAGCAGACCCCTCATCCTCTGCCACGACCTACTCCAGCCTCGCGCCTTGCATAGACTGACGTAGCATACAACACTTGCAGGGTTCTGAGAGACACTTCTAGCCTCGCGCCTTACATGATCCCCCCAGTGCTCGGAATATTCAAGGTCTGAGTATTAAGCATCAAAGACTCCTACCCACTTTCTCGAAAAACCTTCCAAAATTGATAGTTTCATTGCATTCGGGCGTGACTTAAGCTGCTCGTTCAGTACCAAGCACAGTTGAGCTCTCACACAATGGCATCGCCGTCTTCGATTCCTCTCATCCATACCATTGCCTCTCTCAGATCCTTCCGTAAATCTATCACTCATCCGATAGCTTTAGTCCCCACCATGGGTCTACTTCATGCCGGTCACCTTTCATTGATCCGGATTGCCGCCTCCCACAGCACGTCCATTATTGTCTCGATTTTTGCGAATCCCACTCAGCTCGTTGCCGAAGATCAGACGCAAGACCCGTACCCTTCTGACCTAACTTCTGACACTGCCACCCTAAACCACTTCAACCAAACCGAACTGGTCAACAACGCCGGCGACGGTAGGAAGGGCAGCATCGCCGCCATCTTTGCCCCTTCCTACGAAGAAATGTATCCCCATCGGGAAACCCCCGCATTCGTCACAGTTCCCCCCTTACACGAACGACTAGAAGGCCATGGTCGATCCAGCCACTTCACAGGCGTAGCGACCGTGTGCCTGAAATTGTTCATCGCGACATCGCCGCACGTGGCCGTCTTTGGGGAGAAGGACTATCAGCAGCTCATCCTCCTGAAGCGCCTCGTCGCCGAATTCCTGCTCGATATCAAGATCATCTCGGGCCCTGTAGTCCGCGACGAGAATGATGGCTTAGCGCTCAGCAGCCGCAACGCCTTCCTGAATGCAAGGCAGCGGGAAGTAGCGCCGGTACTGTGGCGTGCACTCAATGCTGGGGCTGTGGTGTACAACGACGAGAAGCGGTGTTCAAGGGATGAGGTTTTGGGGCGGTGCGCGACGGTGATGCGGGCAGTGCAGCAGGCGCAAGTGAGTAAGGGTGCCGAGGGGGCAGGATTTGAGATCCTTTATCTCGAACTGGTTGATGCCGAGACTCTCGAATCAGTGGGGAGCGTAGATACCAGGAAGGGAGCGTTTCTGACGGGTGCGATCCAAATGCTGCCGTTGGGAAAGGAGCGAGGGAACCAAGCTCCGAGACTTCTTGACGGGCTATTGCTATCGCCAATTTTAAAGGACTGAGATGATGCGTAATGAACTAAGAGTTCGTATCATTTCATACAAACCAACGTGCTTAATTTGGACATCAACCATGGCTTTTGATTTAATTTCCATCACTATCACAACTCCGCGAGAAGGCCCTTAGCCCTTACATGTATCAGCTGGGTAAGGCTCAACGATTGAGAGGATTCATTTCTATCGGCGAGAATCAAAACAGTAAAAACCATAGAAGGTAGAGAAGCTGAGCTTCTGTCGAGATAGCGCAAATCCGTCTTGAAGCCCGGTGAATACCAGGATCATTAGAATAGGAAGCAATCGGCCCTTAGAGAGTCAACAACGCTTCGAATTGTCCTGATTCGTGGCAACGGTCAGGTGACAATAGGTACTTGGAACATTCTCGGCTCAACATGATTTCACTCTGCTCACGCTTCACTCAACAGAAATTTGACCTCTTTTCTTTCATCTTAATGTTCCCCTCGGAGCTCGAGGACCAGGTAGAGGTCTTTCATCTGAGTTCAAACTTGACACATCTTCGCGGTAAGGAATCCACGAAAGCCTTGTCCATGCACTTATCATAATCTCCTACCAATCCCACTCTCTCTGCGATATTGTCGCCAACCCACCGAAGAAGCATGAGAGCAAATCTGACTTCTGTTTCCGGTTGACTGTCAGACCATTCGACTATGACGAGTGCATCCTGCACCCCTTCCAGAGTCTTTATCGTCGCAGCTGGCTGTTCGCCGGGTCCGGTGGCATCAACGCATGCTATCATTGACCGTTGGTAATCCAGAGTCTCGTTCTCATGATGGAAATGGCATTCCGCTATATAAGGGAAAAGAGTTTCTATGTTCAGTCGCAAGACATTGCCTTGTATGATTATTGAAGTCGACGATTCTGGTAGTACTTTTGTTTCTGTCATTTCGATCTTCTCGGCCAAGGTCTCACCCGAGTTCGGTATCTCAACTGTGATAGCGGGCTTGACCCCTTCCATGCCACGAACCTGACGTGCCGAACCGCTTTTCAGGAAAGTTCCATACTCACTTTCAGGAAGATCTTGCTCATTTGTTTGCTGATATTCACCGAACGTATACTGATCTATTGGGCCGAAGACACTAGTCCAGCTCCAGGTAGGAAAACCAGGCCGACGACGAGAAGGTCCAGTTGGGCTCTTAGTCACTGGATCTCTTCTCCACAGAAGTCCCATTGCAAATCCGACACATGGTTCCAATCGCCAACCCGTACAAGTGATTGGGATGCCCCATAATGTCACAAAAGGGTGTAGCCCAATAATGCCTCTGAAGGCATCTAGTATATCACTTTGATAGCTCAAGGTCTTGCTCGTGTACTTTCGTCTATCCAGGAAAAATCCCCTGTGCCTTGCATTTGTTCGTTCAAGCACCTGGTCGCTATAGTTGGAACTAAATTGTGTCATAAGCGTGGGACCCGAAATGGTCTCAGGCAAAGCCTCGCTCAAAGTCGCTTTGGAGCAGCTGAAGTAGACTTGGAAATCGGTAAAGAAAAGGCAACGATGTGAAAGCCGGAACTCTTGGAACGTCCATCCGCGCGTCGCCCATACAGATCGATCGATTACTGAACTCAAGTTGGGAAAGGTCCATCGAACTTGACCATTCTTGACTGGTAATTCTTGATAATTGGATCTTTGTCTCGTGCTGACACCCGCAAGGCCAGAATGAACGGTGGCTCCATCAAGCGCGACGATGGTAAACACAGCACCGGTGTAGACTTGGTCCATCTTCGCAATTGCTTCATGCCTCTGGGAACTATCAAGTTGCGGAATGCAATATCTATCTACCCAGAGATAACGATATCCGAGACATCGTGTCGCCTCCATCGAATCTCGGATAGTTAGTGGTATTTCCGGAGGAGGCCAAGTCGAATTTTGGGCGTCTCCTATCGGCGGCTCCTGATCACGAGCTAGATCTGCTGCCATTCCCCAGACATAGCTCAAAGCCACGTATTTGTGTCCAAAGGGGAGTGACACGATGGTATTCGTCATACAGTCCAACACGTAGAGCTGCAGTGAATATGTGATCTCCTTCGCTTGAACGCAAGGGGCATGGTGATTGGCAGCACAATCATCAAGCCATTTGGTGATGCGAATGTAAGAGATGGCATTGCGATCAACGATATGCACAGGACATGCATGGTCGCCCGATCTTGGAATGGGAAATAGGAAGCCAGCTTCAGCGAGGACTCGTGACCATGGCCGCTTGGAACCCCCGTCGCCGTGGAAAGCAAGGAAGCGCTGATTCTCCTTAACGAGTCTGGGAGTATGAGCCTTCTCAGATACGGGCATCTCTTGCAATAGGGTCAGCCGCTCTGGGCATTGGTCTCTGTTACCGGCTGAAATCATGAATCCACAAAAAAAGCACCACTTTTTGAGGATATCTATGCCAAGTTCGGGAAGGTCCTTGACATGGTGCCCTTTCGAATCTATTTCAAGCCGTGGATTCAGAAGTTTGTCAACGTCTAATTGTTCATAACAGCGACGGCAAATTTCTGAGGGATCCGAGGCACGAGTTATCCTATCATCGTTCGGCTCGACTCCTTCCACTTGACGTTCCATAGCTGCGGTGAGAACAGGAATTGGATACCCGATAAGACTGAAAGGAGTAACAAGCCGACAAGGAAGGTTGATGCAATCGCAGGAAGACCTCGATGCTCTCACGGACAGAAAGGACGACGTTCATGGAGTAGACGAAAACTAGATAAAAGCAAGCTTGCAAAGCTCCAAGGCATCAAAGGGTTGCGGGGTAGGGAACGGAGGGGGCTTTGCATGGCAGTGAGCATCGTGTCCTCTGATTGGCAATTCATTGTGCTCATGGGGAGGTACACAGATACAAGCTACATGTATACACCTTGGACACATGTCATGGTGAGGACCCCCAAACTTTGGCGCCTGGACGCATCCTAGCGGAACGCCGGAACCACCTAAACGCAGACTTCCCGCCCCTAAGAACTAGCGGGTCCGCAAAACCTTAGTCTTTGACAATGATTTTTTCCACCAGCATCCCCGTCATCATTTTGTCACCCACAACCCTCCACTTCCCACCCTAACACCAACGAAATGTTCGGTCGTACGTCCCAACTCCCACTTTGCTCCCATCCCTTCCCCCGTTCTCCCCCTTTGA
Source organism: Ramalina intermedia (assembly GCA_003073195.1). Taxonomy (NCBI): domain Eukaryota; kingdom Fungi; phylum Ascomycota; class Lecanoromycetes; order Lecanorales; family Ramalinaceae; genus Ramalina; species Ramalina intermedia. The sequence continues at coordinate 276,685 of PEKF01000007.1, forward strand.
TACCCCCCGCAACTGACCCATCTCCCGCGCGAACAGCTCAAGAAACTCAATCCAAGGAAGAAATACGTGTACGCCTCTCCCTCCTCTCCCCTCCTCCTCGGCCCCCATCTTTCCCTCCCACCAGAGCGGTATTTTCAGTCGACTGACCCATAAAACCACCAGGCCGCCGAACAAGAATCCTCCCAGACGATCAAACAGGTCGTTGCCGGGTGTTTGATCTTGTATTTTTGTATGTGAAAATCTCGCCCTTCCTGTGTATTTTGGATGGGAGAAAAGGAGAAGGGAGGGAGAGAGAACAGCGGGGGTTGGGACAGATGGATGGTTGGATGGCTAATGAGACTGCGCCCGGGATAGCACCATTTGCGATTGAGTATGTGAGGAAATTGGTCTGAGTTGTGAGGGGGAGGGTGTGGTGGATGGGAGGGGATGGGGCCAAGGAGGCAGGAATGAGCAGAAAGGAGAGAGGGGTGGGATGGCAGAGCGAAGAAGAATTCTGAGAGTGAGTGGGTGTGTCGATGGGCAGGGTTGGAACACGGGCGAGAAAAAAAAGACTCGCTACTACTTCGATGATACGAGGGCCACATCAAGGCCGGAAGAACGGTTGTCTTCAGATTCGATGATGGCGGCTGTTATCTATCTATCCATCCAAACGGGACGAGATTTACATGGGGCTTCTGTCCCTCGAGTGAATGCTAATACCGCCTGTTGGTCAATGCCGACGGCCGCGCTTTGGTATACTCCGCCCAGTCCCGATTGATATCCTCCAACTCCTTCGCTAGATGTGACAGTTGGGAATGATAGTCCTCCAAGATCTATGGCGAGGCAAGTCAGTCTCGATGCGTACCAGCAATCAGGGAGGAGGATTCAACACGTGCCTTCATCGCCCTCTTCAGTATCTCCTCATCAATCCCGGAACCACCCTTTCTTCCATTGTCGCCACCACCAAGCCCCCGTCCGGCTCTTTCGTATTCTCTTTGTAATTGTCGTCCCCTTTCGCGCACACTTACCATCCTCGCCCAGATCTCCTCTCCCCTCCCATCCAGCGCGGGATCAAACACCTGCTTCTCAAGCCCCACTAGCTTCTGCCTCAACGCTTCCTCTGCGCCGTCCATCGCATACCCTCTGTTCCGCAAACACTGCGTCTTGGCTGCCAGCCCGAGGCATTGCCTACTCAGCTTGAGATGCCTCCGCCGGCACTCGGCCGCACGGATCGACACCTCGAGGTCATGCTTCTGCAATAGCGCGTTCAGCCCGTCGTTGATCTCGTGAAGACGCCCATTCAGGATATTGAGGTGCTGAATCTGTTGCAGCATGCGAAGTCCTAGTTGGTAGAACCCGCGCACGGCGACGGGGATGGCACCTGGAGATGGCTTTTTCGCAAGAGCTTCCTCCCATTTCGCTTCGTCGTCTTCCGGGCCGGGGCCGTAGAAGGGGGCGGCCTCGGGGGGTACGGCATTGTAGAGGTAGGTTTGGAAGAGGGTGAAGGGGGATTGGGGGTTCCATTTTGAGAAGGCGAGCTCGATCTGGTTGATGACGGACTTCTGGCCTGTGTATTTGTGTTAGTGGCGTATTCTTAGAAGAAGAATGGACTGGGGCTCACGTGGCTCGATCTGCGAATCTCCAAACAACCGCGACCGGCCACCCTGAGATTGGCCCAGAACACTGGCCTGCTGCGGCTGTTGCTGTTGCTGCTGCTGCTGCTGCTGAGCCGGCTGACCAAAGCTGCCAAAGAGACCGCCACCTTGCTGTTGCTGCTGCTGGGGCTGCTGTTGCGTCGACTGTCCAAAGTTACCAAAGAGACCGCCGCCTTGCTGTTGTTGGGGTGGCTGCTGTGTCGATTGTCCGAGAGCACCAAAGAGACCGCCACCCTGCTGCTGCTGCTGCTGGGGCTGTTGCTGCGTCGATTGTCCTAAGCCACCAAAGAGACCGCCGCCTTGCTGCTGCTGCGGCTGCTGCTGGGTCGATTGTCCTAAAGCCCCAAACAATCCACTCCCTTGCTGTTGCTGCTGAGGATTCTGCTGCGCGGTTGACGATCCAAACAGTCCCCCACCCGCCGGCTTTGCTGGCTCCACTCTCCCAAACAACCCCCCTGATGGTTGCGCCTGGGACGTAGAGCTCCCAAATACCCCTCCAGCTCCTGTCTGGGCTGGCTGCGGTGTCGAGCCAAAAAGACCACTGCCCGCCTGTGGCTGCGATGTACTCGCAGTGTTCGTGCTTAGCGAGCCGAAGAGGTTGGGCTTGTTTTGTGTTGTGCTGGGATTTGCAGAGCCGAAAAGTCCAGTACCGGGTGGTGCTTGCGTGCTGGTATTGTTGTTTGGTTGAGAGAAGATTGAGGGGGCACCGCCTGATGGCTGGCCGAAGAGAGAGGACATATCACAGCTGTGCTATACGTTCCCAGACTGAGACAAATACAAAGGAATGATTACTCAAAGCCGTTGCGCGATAGAAGTGTGTTGATGAAGCGGGGAGAGCGCGTTTCTCTTGAAACTAGGACGACACCTATGACTTTGACATGGCGTATGATCGCGTGACATATAGCAACGATGGTCGCAGGAAAATGAGTGACTGGAGAGCAAAGCTGAGCAATGCCTTGTCTGATGTGCAGCAATCAATATTAATATCAACAATTCCAAGAAAGGCATTTTTCCCTCTCTAGACGCGCCAACCGCGCCCGCCGCGGCAGGGCGGGCCACGCTACGGCGGACCAAGCTCTCCCGCAATCATCGAATCCTCCACCTGGAGCTCTTCATACGCTGCTTTCACCTCTTCACCTGGTTTCACATCAATTGCTCACCACCATGTCCGCTCGTGAACCCCGGTACGTTCCCTTATTTACCCAATCGACCCACCACCCCTCTCCTTTCACCATCATCTCCTCCTACACCAAAACCCCCTCTTCACATTCACACCTGCCAAGTCTTCCTCCCCACCCACCATCCCAATCGCACCTCCATTACCCCCTCCGGCCCCTCCATTAACTCCATCCCCCACAGCTTCTCCCAAAAAGTCCTCATCGACCCGACCCCCCTCCCGGCCTCCGTTCCCCCCGTCACCGAATGCGGCACCTCCTCCGCGCCGCTGATGAGCGCATCCTTCTTCATCGGCGACCGCTGCAAAGCCTTCAACGACGACTACATGCAATGCAAGACCGAAGCGTACGGGCGCGGGGAGAAGGAGTGTATGCGCGAGGGGAGGAAGGTTACGCGGTGTGCTAAGAGTGTGTACGTTATATCTCCCGATTCACCATCCTTTTTTCTCGCTTTGGAGGCTGTGCTTGCGGGAGGTGTTGGAAAAGCTGCGGAGGGAAGAAAAGCAAGGGGCGGGGTGGGGGGGAATTTAGGGGTGAAAGGGTTCGGAGCAATGTAGGGCTGATTGAAGGGACTTGGTGTAGGATCGACGAGATCAACAAATCCTGTCTCGACTCGTTCCGCGCGCACTGGGAGTGCTTGGAGCATAACAATCAGCAGATGTGGCATTGTCGGCGGCCCGAGCAGAGGTTGAATGATTGTGTTTTTGAAAAGATTGTCAGTCTCTCCTAAACAACCCCCACCCTTTCCCCCCCACACAACTTCCTACCCTACATTCTCTGATGTTTTGCTTACCGTCTTCGGATACTTAGGGTCTGAAAAAGGAGATCCCGGGGACGCCGGAGGGTGAAACGCCGGTGCATTTGCGGGATCGGCAGATCTTTTCGACAAAGGCGACGAGTAAGAGGATAAAGGATCCAAGGGCAGGGAAGAAGGAGGAAACGAAAGCGAAAGCGGAGGGCTAGGAGAGTTGGAGCGCATTTCAGAGGTAAATCAGAGAAGGAAGAGTATCACTCTTGGCGTACGGACAGTATTGAGTTGATGCCATTTGTATCTGCTTCATAGCCACGAACTGTGGCTCATTTGGCTCAAAAGGGGCAACGGAAAGATGATGGAGCAATTCGAGAAATTCAATGATCAACAATCTGAAGACATCCCCATGTCCTGCATCAACGTGCCATCTTGCGTACCATTCCGATAATTCATCAAGCCTCCGTCCTCTGGTCGAAAATATCAGAGCTCAACCTCCCACACCTGAGTCCTCATTATCTTTGATCATATAGACACTCAGCCAGCTCGATTCTCAGAGCAAGGCCGAAATAGGGTCGATATGAAGACTAATAAATTGAATATTGCAACACCTCCACAAAATAGCAAGGCCATTTCCATTTTCAGGATCTCTTGCATCTCATGGAAGTCTGCAATGCGAAACAAATCCCACCGGAAAATGTGTTGAGACTGATCTCAACACATAATCTCTTCTGTTGGAGAAATTCGAATGAAGGATCAATCGAACGTGGAAAGTAATCAGCGGCCGGCTTGCTTCTTGGCTCCGGCGGCATGACTTTTGCTTGAAGGCGGTATCCGTCATCGATCTCAGGCGGCTGGCAATGGAGCCACATGCATCAACTCTCTAGACTGCCTCGACAGCGTGGCGATCTGGCGTAGGGCAGGATTGTTGGGCTCGTCCTCGGCGATGCGCATATAGTTGGCCTGCAGACGTTGACCAATCACATCCAACACCTTTCGAGAGACTTGCGAAACTTCCGAATGCTATCACGATGATTAGCCACGTGTTCTTTAAGAATGCACTGAATGATTGAGGGCGGCATACAGTTGGATCAATAGAATTCAAGACAGTCTCCAGCCATGACAGACGTTCGCGAACATTGGTCTCCAAGGATCCCGTCACGGCCGCGCCCACAGAAAGATTGACCAACGGAGAAATGTCCTGGAGGTAATTGGATGAGAAGTGAACAAAGACCTGGTCAAAGATGGTCGTTTGCTGCACCGATTGTAGCCACTAAAACGGTCAGTCGAGTACCATCAGAAACAAAGTGGAGGACTTACCATAATGGTGGCGCCTTCGTAGTCGTTCTTCTGCATAAGCGCAGCGATGGCCTCAATCTCCTGCTGTTCTGGTGACACCTGCATGGAAGCGGATTCGCTAGGGGTAAGTGAGTCACGACGAGCAAGGGCATGGCCGTCTTGATAAGCTCTCTGCTGCAATTTCAAGATCTCCGACTGGAAATCGGACTGAGCGGCCGCCATTTGATGAATCGTTTCCGACAGCACGCGGACAGCATTAGTGAGCTGGTCGATCTTGCCAGTGTCTTCACGTCTTGTCTCTGACAGGACACGGATCGAATTGTTGAGTTGCTCAATTTTCGCGCCGTCATTGCGATGTTGGGTTTCAGCACGCTGCAGTTGCTCTTTCACTCGGTTTTCTGTGTCTTGGCCGATCTTTTGCACGGTACTGATGGTAAGGTTCTTGAAGGCCGGGATGACCGAGCTATTGAGAGCGCTGGCGAATTCGCGCTCGACCTGACCGGTCACACTTTTGGTGACTTTTTCGGAGATGGCGCGATACACATCGGCGCTCTGCATCGTGTGACCAACGACCTCGTGAAGGGCAGGCTTGAGACTCATGGGAAGAAGGGCTTGCAGCTGCTGACCGATGATGTGCGGTAACATCTTATCAAGCGAGCTGGCTGTCGACTCGCCAATGTAGGGCGTTACCGACTCCTTGATCGTTCTGGTGACGATAGATGCCAATGACTTCTCGACGTTGTCACCGAGCTGCTTAGACACAAGACGCAGTATAGCTTCCTGATTGGCACCTGAGGCTGCATTCTGCACTTGCTTGTCGCTGTCAAGGCGCCGATACAAGGCATCCAGTTCGTGCTGAAATGCTTTGTTGAACTCAGCAGCAACTCCTTGCTCCATCTTCTTCATTTCTTTATTCAAAAAGTCGCTGGAAATGCCGACACTGACCGGGTCTGCGCTGGCCTTGGTTGGAGAGCGCTCACCGACGGTCGCGACTTCTGCGGTCTGCTTCGCTGACGTTTGGTTGGGCTCAGCAGGCTTCGCGCCGAGCGGAGCGGGCTGAGGTGTTGGCGAAACAGTATGCTGTTCTTTCTCTGAAGCAGTGGGCAGAACAGAAGGAGGTTCTACTGCCTTTGCAACACTATCGCTTGTGCCGTTGGTCTTGGCCTTTTTCTTTTCGGCCTTCTCAGCCTTTCCAGCAGCTTTAGAAGGGCCCGGGTGAGCAGCTGCAAGTGCAGACTCGTCCTGCACCTCCTTGCGTGCTGCCTTTGATGCTTTGGGGGGCGTTCCAGAAGAGGCAGCATCTCCATTCACAGTAGCAGCAACGCTCGAGGCAGGCGCACTTGGTTCCTTCAGGTCTCTCACGGTGATCAACCCCTCGGCATGAGCGTCAATAGAATGCAGAGCTTTGTTTTCGCTGGAAAGGCCGAGATCTTCTCGCTTGAAGCCCAGACAGGTGACGCCTTTAGAGTGCATGACATAAAGCTCGAACAAGTTCAAGCTTTCATCGTCCTCCACCCCCCTCACTTCATTCGCAGAAGGTACTAGATCGAGGCTTCGCAGCTGCCCAATTTCACCGAGGGAATATTCATGCAATCCACTCATGACTGCAGTCGACTCAGCTTTCGCCAGGGTTGAGTCTTTGCTCGCAAGGCGCTGGACGAATCTAGCCTGATTCATATTGGTGAGATTGTACTTGGGCGCAGAAAGGTGAATTAGATAGATCGAGTTTCGAGTAGGATGTCCCACAGCAATGACACTGGTAGCCGGATGGTATGCTACGCTGCAGATTGCGTCGGTTTCATTCTCGTGAGGGAAGCTAAGCTCCTGGACTGCTTTTCCAAGGTGCAAATCCCACAATTGGAGGGTGTGATTCTGCTTCATGCCAACAATGATGTAGCGCTGTGCGATGCCCTTTGTGTAAGACCGGGTCTTGTCGACGAACAGAACTGAAGTTGGCCATGTCTTTTCAGCCGCATTGGTGGTGGAGAGCGTCAACAAGGGGTTCTTGATTTCAATAGCTGCGAGCCTGGAAGCCGATCCGTTTTCTTCAACGATCAGATCTCTGGTGTCCCAGATCCTCAATTTGCCTGCTTTATCGAGCGTCGCTATCGCAGAGTCGTCTTCGCTGAAGCTGAAATCCTTGGGAGCTTTGCCGGTGGTGATTTTGAGATTCCTCTCCGAGAAGTAAGCTTCAGTGTCAATTGTGTGATCAGGTTTGAAGTATTCGGATTTTCTCGCATGCATTGGGAAAACAATCTGAATCGATTTGCCACGACCAATAGCGAAGAATTGAGGGTGCCTCGAGCTTCGCTTTGCCCGAGTCTTGAGCTGCGCACTGAGAGCTGCTTCCGCCGCGGTGATGGTTGGGGGAAAGATAACTGCCTTTGATTCCATGTCTCGTTGATCAAAATCCATGTCAGGCTTCTTGATCGTCGTCCAATATGCTGCTCCACTGACGCCAGTTGCAATGACCTGCTGATGCCCTGTTCCAGCTGGAGCAGTTGAAGTTGCGACATTGAAGATTCTGTCTTCGGTTTTGGGGAATAGTAAACTTGAGGTGCCATTCTCCTGTTGGATGATACGCACACCACCAGTCTTCGGCATTCCATAGACAATGAAATCCTTTGTCGCTGTAGCGAGTGTTCGGTCAGTCTGATCAAAGTCCTTCTTGAAACGCGCTATATTCACAATCGCATCATCTCGAATGATCACGGTCGTTGCCGCACCTTGGTTGACATCTATGCAAACAAATGGTCGCATCGGGAATTGATACGTGGGTACCTTTCGTCTAGGTTCGGCCAGGGTGGCCTTTTCCTCGTCGGCACTCTCCCATTCGTCGACAGCGGCATTTGTAGTGGCATCCTTTCCCTTCGCTTTTGTCTCTTCGGCAGGAGCCATGTTCTCCTTATCCTCGTTCGATGCAAAAGCCGGGACATCATTTTGAATTCCTTCTTTGGATTGATTCTCCTGTTTCACCCCGTGTTCTTCAGCTTCTGCCAGTGCGTGCTCCATCTGCTTGTGTACTTGACCTCCAACCTCATTCAAGGCCTCTGCAACAGTCTCGGCATCCTTGCTTGGAGCGCCAATGCCCATCAACGCTTCGACCTGTGTTCTGCCATCCTTCAGAGGCTCTGGGCCGGGAGATTCGATACTTTGCAGAACCTCGCCTCCAGACGGTGTCAACTTCCTTCGGGAGTAAGAGACGGCAGCTGGAGGCGACGGCGATTTGACCTTTCTTTTCGTCATGTCTCCGCTTGGAGGAGCACGAGCTTGTGCGTTGAGTGGGGAGGATGCGGAAAGTTGTTCAAAGGGGTTCACGTAGGTGAAGATGCCACCATCCTTTGCGGAAGGCGATGCTTGAGCAATAGCCTCAGGCTGGAAAGGTGTAGGCGTATTTTCCTTGCTCCCGAAATAGCGGATTGGTGAGGAGGTACGTCCCGAATGGGGAGTGTCCACTGCCTTGTGCTCTGCCTTTTGCTCTGCCTTAGATGAGCCCCGCGACTTTTGATTGTCGGTTTTTCCAAGCGTGGCCTGGTTCAGCAGCTTCAGGAGCGAGTCTTGATGTGTGGCAGAGGCAGAACGTGGGGAAGGTTGCGCGGGTGTCGAGGGTTTCGACGTCGACCCGCGCACAGAGGCTATCAGATCAGAAGCGGATATCCCACGGCCATGGACACTGTGCGTGTCAGGACCCGAAACCGTTGGCTTTGAGTTATCTGAACTTTGCTGCTGTTGCGAGCTCGTCTGTGAGGAATTCGCTGGCCCAAATCTCAGTAGATCAAGTAGATTTGCCTGAGGGTTTGCCTTGCCAGTAGATGGAGCTGCTAGATGGATACAGTAAGTATGTGAAGTAATGAACACAAGTGAATGGTTGAGTGACACATACCATGCTGTGGATGAGGAGATTTCGAGGCTGAGGTTCCATCATAACCGTGCGAGGGCTTTCTGAAGTTTTGTGGTGCCTGGGAGGCACTATTGGTGCGTAGATTCGTCAAGAGGCCATTGAATTGAGCATTGGGATCTTCTGCTAGCTTGGACATGTCTGGAGATGAGGTATGTACAGCTCCAAGAAGAAGTGAGCTTTGCGCGTTGGCGCGGAGGAATGATAGGAGAAAATTGGACGAAAGAATCGTAAGACCACAGACTTTGGCTCTTTAGGAAACGTTAGAAACGATGACGCGCTAGAATCTTGCTCTAGTTGTAGTGTGCGTCGGGAATAATATGAGTGACATGTCTCTCAGCCCTACGGTTTCCTCTTTAGAACACGTCAAGCATGTTCATATCTAAATCGAGCTTGAACACCGAGGTTAAAAATCATCACTGCATTGTGCCTCCTATGCTTCAATTTGTGAAGCAACGATAATGTTCTGCTTGAGAAGGTGAATCCACACATATCGCCTTGTGACCATCCTTCAGCTGTCTTTACTGACCCTTCACTCCTCAGTTGGCTACCAGCTCTCCTCTTTTTCCCACTTTTCGCCAGTCCTTAGTGAGTGCACATCATCATCTTCATCGTCAGCTCATCTGATCCTTTCGCAGCTTTGTCGTATCCTTCTTCGTCCTCACCTTCCTTCTCCAGCGCCCCTGTCTCTACTGCTCCGCCCTCCTGATCGTTCTCTTCTGCTCGTCCTGCTCATGGGCAAGCTCCTGCTTCTTCGATTTTGATGGCAACTGGTTCGAGCCACGGCTCTTCCCGTCACCGTTGCCCAGCTCGATTTCTGTCTCCAGGAATGCCTCAGACTCATACGACACATGTCAGGAAAACAGTACGCAGGGAATAGGTGGAGATGTCTCGTTCATGATCGCGGCGCTCAAAGATACGGCTCCACCGCTGGCCAAGGCGGCTGCTGCTGGGTTGAAGCGAAAGCTGCAAAGTAAGCCGGACTGGGGGTTTGCTGGCATGATGTGGTTAAGGAATCTGAGGGGCGGGGGGTTTCGGCTGCCCTGTATCAATGTGCAGGTCCGGCTTTGAGGGTCGATGCAGAAGGACACAAGATACCATTGCATAGCGCTAGGTGTCTGGCGTTGAATTGAATCATGAGCGATGGGATGCATGACTGGAAGGGCCAAGAGGCTATCTAGCGAAGAGCGAAGGGGCAGGGCCTAAGGATTTGTTCATAAACGCAAGCATCTCATCACGAACACGAAACAACACTCCTATAGGTGATTCAATCGCACGTGTATTCGCTATCAGTGTTACTCCGTCTCAATTGAAACGTTCATCCCTATTCATCGACATAGAACGACTATATGCTTGCATCGTCTGTTGTATCCAGTAATCAAGCAGGCGCTTTCATCCGCGCCCCACTTTTCTAAGCAACCACTCTTCTGTATAGCGCGTTTCTGCCACAATGCCATTATCCAGCTTTATTTTATGCGGAAACTAGCTCATAGACCTGCCTTGAGCTCTGTAAGTGTACAAAGGTATTTCCACTCGGTGGTGAATCGCGCCTGCTCTATTCGCTCTTCGTTTTTGCAAGGTAGATATCAGTCGTCGCTTTCCTTGAGAAATACGTCTTGTCTCCCCATACCACGACCTTCAAACCATCTTGCTCGATCTTTTACTCCTGTTGGGCGAGCAACCCAAAACAGATCATCCACCATGGCTGCAACAGATAGGGACGTCCTCCCGTCGCAGTAAGTCCCCCAACAACTCCCCCAGCGTCTAGCACAACTAGCCTACTCAAACGGACCCAAAGCATCAAGCCATCCCACTACGACCTCGCCCTTACCAGCCTCGAATTTCAGGGTCCATTTACCTATCAAGGTCATCTCAAGATCGCTCTCATCGTCACATCCCCCACCACAACAATCACCCTCAACGCCCACGAACTCCTTCTCAAAGGCGCCACCATCAACGCCCAAAATGCTACCGACATCTCCTACGACCCAAAGGCCCAACGCTGCACTCTCACTTTTGCCGAATCTATCTCGGCTTCCGAGACTGAACCCACCGTCCTCGAAATCAGCTATAGTGGGACTATGAACACCAACATGGCCGGCTTCTACCGCTCCAAGTACAAACCTGCCGTCCCACCATCAAAGTCCGTGCCTATGGAAGGGGATCACCATCTCATGTTCAGCACCCAATTCGAGAGTTGCGATGCCAGGCGCGCACTGCCCTGTTTCGACGAGCCGAATCTAAAGGCGACATTTGATGTGAGACTTGAGATCCCGGAGGACTTGGTGGCGTTGAGCAATATGCCCGAAAAAGGCGTTGCTCAGAAGGGAAGTAAGGAAGGGTTGAAGGTCGTAAGTTTTGAGAGGACGCCGAAAATGAGTACGTATCTGCTGGCGTGGACGGTGGCAGATCTGGAGTATGTGGAGACATTTACGGAACGCAAGTACGGTGGGAAACAGTTACCGGTGAGGGTCTACACAACCAAGGGTTTCAAGGAGCAAGGAAAGCTAGGCGTGGAGGTCTGCGCCAAGGTGGTCGATTTCTACTCGGATCTATTCAAGATTGAGTATCCGTTGCCAAAGATTGACCTGGTGGCCGTGCATGAGTTCTCGCATAATGCGATGGAGAATTGGGGTTTGATCACGTATCGTACCACGGCTATCTTATACGATCCCGAGAAGTCGGATGCCAAGTTCAAGAATCGGATCGCCTATGTCGTGGCGCATGAGTTGGCACATCAGTGGTTTGGGAACCTGGTGACCATGGACTGGTGGAATGAGCTGTGGTTAAATGAGGGCTTTGCCACCTGGGTTGGCTGGTTGGCGGTCGACAACTTCTTCCCAGAATATGAGGTTTGGTCGAGATTCGTCACTGAAGCTGTCCAGACGGCGCAGAATCTCGATGCTCTTCGCGCTTCACATGCTGTTGAGGTTGCGGTGAGGGATGCCTTGGAGGTTGAACAGATCTTCGATGCCATCAGCTACCTGAAGGGGAGCTCCGTCATTCGCATGCTCGTGGCTCATCTTGGGAAGGAAGACTTTTTGAAAGGTATCGCTGCGTATTTGCAAAAACACGCATACGGTAACGCTAAGACAGTCGATCTTTGGGCAGCCCTCAGTGAGGCATCAGGAAAGGATGTGACCACGTTCATGGATCCATGGATACGGCAAATTGGGTTCCCCGTCATCACAGTTGCCGAGGAGCCTGGCCAGCTTGGCGTGAAGCAGAGCCGCTTTCTCTCCACTGGAGATGCCAGTCCAGCGGAGGATCAGACCATCTGGTGGGTGCCGTTGGGACTGAAGACTGATCCGAAGGCAAAAGACACGGCAAGTCAGGCACTATCAGGAAGAGAGACTACCCTTCGTGACGTGGACGAGACTTTCTACAAGCTTAATTCTGATCAAGTGGGCTTCTATCGTACCAATTATCCTCCACCACGTCTTGCGCAGCTGGGGGCTGAAAAGCACAAGCTCAGCGTGGAAGACCGAATAGGACTGGTGGCGGACGCTGCAGCGATGGCTATCGCAGGTCATGGCACAACGGCCGGCTTCCTAACGCTTGTTGAGAAGTTTGGCGATGAGACGAATTACGCGTAAGTTGTTGCTCCCAAGCGAAGCTAAATTTGCTGACAGGCGCAGTGTCTGGTCTCAGATACTAGCATCCCTTGCCAACATTCGCTCAATATTCGCAGACAACAAGACCATTGCTGAGGGTCTGAGAATGTTCACCTTGAAGCTGATAACGCCAGCGACAGACAAGGTTGGGTGGGAGTTCCCGAAAGACGAGACGTATGTCACTGGTCAGCTGCGTGCTTTGTTGATCGCTGCTGCCGGCGGTGTTGGTCATGAAAATACACTCACGGAAGCCAAACGTCAATTGACATCGTACATCTCTGGAGACAGCAACGCGATTCATCCCAGCTTGCGATCAGCGGTCTTCGAGACAAGCCTGCGTCATGGCGGGCCTTCTGAATACAAGGCTGTCCGGAATGAATGCCTACAGACAAGGGCCATTGATGGTAGAGAGATCTGCCTTGTATCGATGGGCAAGGTTCCAAGCACAGACCTCGCCACAGACTTCATGGACTTCATCTTCTCCGACAAGATTCCTGTACAGGACATGCACTTTGGCGCGGCTTCAGTGGCAACCAATCCAACGGGACGAGCGGCTCTGTGGGAGTACATACAGAGCAATTGGGACAAAGTAAGCAGCAAATTGTCGGCGAGGCCTATCGTGATGGACCGTTTCATCAAGATGAGTCTGTCCAAGTTTGCAAGCCATGATGTTGGAAAGAGCATCTCAGCCTTTTTCAGAGACAAGAACACGGAAGGCTGGGACAGAGCTGTTGTGCAGGCTATTGATACGGTGGAAGCGAATGCGAGCTACCGCGAGAGAGATGAGCAGTTGGTGCTGGAATGGCTTCAGGTGCACGAGTACGTTCGGTAGGGTGTGGACATAGGCGATGGCGTAGTATATTCTACTGACGGTCCAAAATCTACGTCAAACTACGTCTTACAAGGGACTTGTTGCGGTCCATCCATGGCTTTGACCCCCTGCCCTTACTTAGGAAAAAAGGTTCAGTGGCGCCGGGAGACACATCATCTGAGCTCATCTGAGCTCAACTGTACCAACATGTTTCAATGCTCTTGACAATTGTTGCTGAAATTAAATGTTCGAGCACACTGTTCAGCGCTTCGACACCCCATGCCGCCACTGATCGAATTACCATTTATGTACTGGTTGGCGTCAGCTGGGAAGGTGTTGCAGGATCCGTCTTTGAAAAACACACCCTTTTTATAGTTCTTCATGGAGCCACACACATTAAGGTCGAACTCCGCCTCGTCCCTATTCAGTGTGGAATATGCCAAGACTTCTCCCCCACGCTGGCTGTGGGCATATGGAACACTCTCTCTCCTACACTTTCATTTAGAAACTTGTCTATTCTGTCTAGTATGCTTTCTCAAGTCCGCTACCTCTAAAATTTCCTTCATCGCAAGCTACCACCAACAAGCATGAATTTACACTGGCTTACCACTTCGACATTGCAGTTCTATGGTAGATCGCTATGGCCTTTGAAATTGCTCGTGGCACCAACGGTAGAGCAAAGGTCTGCTTTCTTAGATCTCCCGATCGACGTCCTTTGCCATATTTGCGACGAGCTCCCTCTATGCGCAAAGATCCTACTTTCTCATACCTGCAAGGCTATGTGGTACATGCTGCGCAGCAAGTGCTCTTCGCAACTACACGCTCTCGTTCAGAAGGATCGGTTCAATGTGTTGACTGAGCTGGGGAATCTATTGTCAGATCACTATCATTGTACCAAGTGCAACATCTTACATCCTGTGGAATCTGATGACGTCCCAAGCTTGACAAACTGGTATCGCCGCCTACACCACTGCCGCACACCAAGCCAGATGTTTGATCATCTGTATCTGCAACCCTCCTACGCAGTTTCGTTCCATCACGTACAGCTAGCGCTGAAGTATACTCGAATGAAGGGAAAGCACCAGGATTGTCGAACCAACATTCTGCAAAAATTTGAGATCCGTCCAGGCAGCTCTCCTGTCATCAAGGCATTCGCCGCAAAGCCGAAAGTCGTTAACGCGAGGTTCATACTACTGGCGACATACGTCCTGCATGCAGGTCCGCTCCGAGATGCAGCCAAGAAGGATCTTGAACAGTTTATAATGTTCTGCCCTCACCAGTATTTTGGCTTTGGCACAGGGCCAGGCAACTCCTTTGCCGCGATCTTGCAAGAGGCCGTCATTACTGCGGCGAATATGCAAAATCAGTACACAAGGCTGTTCTCATGTGATCGTTGCCCAACAGACTATTCCGTGGTGGTCGAAGATGGTGAGGCCGTCGTGGAGGCTTGGCATGACCTGGGAAATGGATTCTCAGTTGAGGATCCCAGCTGGCAAAGCCACCTTTACTCGGACCAGAACGGAATGTTCAAAGGTTCGCAGTTCAAGTATGAACATGGGAGTATCTCCAAGATGTATGATAGCTGCTGTAGTTGATTCCTGTATATGCAGTGACTGCGATCACCTGTTTGGGTCCTCTGCAGTATGATCAAGCCCAAGAAAAAAACTAAATGCTCGAATAGAGGCTACGAAATAGCTAGGAGCCTGCTCTCCCACCTAGCTCGTCTGCAATGAGTGCTGCTAAGCTACTGACGGTGGTGTCCGTTGCCGAAAACGTCATGAAGGGTACATCAACTTCCAAAGCATGGAAGACGAACGTCTGAAATTCTGCTGCGAGCATTGAAGCCAGCCAAATATCGCCCAGCTCGTGCTCAGGTCTCAGCTGCTCCACCGGCAATAAGATGATGTTGGCCATCCTCCTCTGTACAATGGCCCGAAGAGCATCGGGTTACTAGTTTCCATCATGCTTGTGCATGGCGTTGGCTATTCCTCCGGGCAGAAGATCTCCTGTCGCTGGACCTGCATGATCAGTGACATCCGTGTTGCGAACGAAGGCTGCTTAGAGAAAGCAAGGTCGTCGGCGTTTGAGTGCTGGGACACCATCGTTCAATCCGCAACCGCTTTGAATCCGGAGACCGCTGAATGTCATTTTCGTGGATAGGGAACCGCCGAACAGGTTGTTGTAGCCAGGCACCCACCTAAATGATTGTTGTATTAAGGAGAGCGGTTTCCAAAAACAATCATCAGAATTGAAGAGTAAAAGGGGGTGTTGGTCTTGGTCTTGGTCTTGGCGGTGATCGATTGCCACAAAAAAACCACAAAAACAAGAAAACAAGGGGGTTAAAATGTTGGAGATTGGATTCGAGCCAATGTCCTCTAGCAAGCCGTCTTAGCCTTGAATGGTTTTGGAGGGAGATCGTCCCGTACACTTTTTCCCGAGGATCGCTCGCAGTGCCAGTTGCCAACCATTTTGACCAAGGAGAACGACTGCGCTAGCGTGATGCCACTACACTACCCGAACTCTCGTATGGGAATGTACGTATTATTGTGGTATATCAACAGATTGCACTCAATTTGTTACGAAGTATATGACTCTTCACCAGTAAGATACAATGAGGTCTGATAAGAACTATCTGTTCTGGATTTCGTATGTACCTTACTCGTCCCAGCTTTACAGCCTCCAAAGCTCACCTTGTATATATAGATTCCGTCAATCTTCGTTTGAAGGGGCCCTTTTCGCTGCTTCAACCCGAACCTCCAAGGCAATATGGAGCTTGATATGTACTCTGACGGTGTATACGGCAGGTAGTTTATAAATTCCTTCAAGTCCTTTCTTTACCTATCAAGGGCATCTTCCATAAACATCGCAGTAGCAAGTTTCTTCGGCGGGACAACTATAATGAGAGTCGTAATTAGTACGGGAATCTATCATTGAACCGGATCGTTGCGCTTCATTGACTCCCTCTCTTGTACAACGTGAACCTGATAGCATGCAATGGACATTTCTTGGACTCACTAGACAGCCTGTTTGCCAAAGATAACGTGCCACAAGAACTCGAACACGCGGCCGCTCTTGGCATCCGTCATATCGGTGTCAGATATCCATTGTCGGAAGTGCTCATAATCGCTGAGCGGCCGTTGCGTTACCTGAGAACGCGAAACGGCAAATTGTGCACAGCAGGCAGCGCCAACCTCGGGTGGAGCCTCTTGAACACCTTTGTCCGTCGATGTACCATTGAAGATACTCCGCCAAACTTCGGCTGTGACATGCTCGTTCTTCCTGTGCTTCTTGAGACAGCCTGGGTTCCAATTGCAGCGAAGGTTTGCGTAGCCAGTCTTTTCCACAAAAGATAGCTGAAGGGAATCAAGGGCGTTTACGTTGGAATGCAGGGGCGTGTCTGTGTGCCAGGCCGACAAGAAACCGGAGTGATGGGGATGCACGAAGGCAATGATGGAAGGGAGGGAGTCGTAGTGATCGATAATGTAGGTCAAGTAGGCCATTGCTTCGCGACCTTTGTTTACAGGGGTGGTGAGTGTCTCATTTGAGAAGGAAGACGTGGACGGGTTGACAGTATAGACTGCATGCTGCCATCTAGATATTGGACAAATGAAGGGTTACAAAACCGTGCTTGAGGGGCGTGAGTGGACAAGAAGGATGATGACTGACGAGGGTAGCTCCGTGGTGACCCAGCTGGTGTCTTCGCTCACCATTTTAGCCATAACAACGATCTTGTCACCGGCTTTAGTCCCTGCGGTGGATAATTCATTGAATGGAGTGGTAGAGAAAGAGTGGGCCAAGGAAGATCGAAGATATGCGAAGGCGCTGTATTGGTCCCCAAGATTCAAGAGATGTCGCAATAAGAGTACAAGAAGTAGTATCAGTGTGGCCGAGACGCCAATGATGATTCTATTAGTAGTCTTCAGCTTCAGCATTGCCATATAAGTAGGCTCCAAAATTCAGCCTTTGGTCGAAAATCGGCGAAAATTGAATTGTAGGGTAGGAGGATGAGAGGCTCTTGAAGCTCGGACGGAATCAGTCATGCCAAGGTCGGCAGAGCTAGCCTAAGTCTGGACTTAAGTACAACAGTACAATCGCATTTTTGGTGACTCCCTTGTGCCCCCTGTCCCAAAGCCCGTTGTTTGGTTGCCTATCCCGCCTCTAGCTTCTAACAAATGGCGTTGAAATCGATTCCCAGACGAGTAGGCTGTCTGGCAAATGCCAACTGGCAACAACAGTAGGGTAGGGGGCAAAAGCTGCCGCCTTCGCCGCATCTTGAAACAACAAGTAGTGATCGATATGGAAATATCTCGGTAAGGTTGGCTTACAATTGGCGCCCGGCATACTTTGGTTCAACGAAGGTTTTGGCTGCCACAAGGGAGTTACCTTATAAGAGCAAATACCTGATTCATACACAAACAATGCCCCACTTCCAACAGTCTACACTTTTCTCAAAATCCTACCTCATTCATACATTTTCTTTCATACATCTGAAACGTTGTCGATAGGTGACTGCGCTTGCAAAAGGATTGTGACACGTTCGGGGCCGTAAGAACAATAGTCCGGGGTGGAGTAACAACTGTAAGACGTAACACGGACAACACTCGTTACTCATCACTCGTCACTCACTTACCCCACCACTCACCCCACCACTCATCCCACCACTCACCCCACCACTCACCTCACCACTCACCTCACTACTCACCCCACCACTCACCTTACCCATCTACAGCATTGGCTTACTGGTGCGGACGCAGAGCGAGCTTACGATAGCAGTGCAGTCGTAGCAGTAAGCTTGCTATTACATATTTGGGATGGTAGTACGGACGCAGTAATGCGGACGTAGCAGTGCGGGTACTACAGTAAGCTTACGACAGCAACCTGAGAAGTGTATGAATCAGGTAGAAAGGTGTATAAAGTTGGAAGGAGTGCATGGTTTGTATATGAACGAGGTATTTGCTCTTACCTTAATCTCTTGAGTCGAACGTCACTCCCATTTGAATTTCATTGCTACGCATTATTCTCGCCTTAATGAAAGTGAGAAAGATGACCGAGCTTGCAGGAAATTCTTCTCAGTCACGCAGCAACTTTCGGTCTCACTTACACCAAACGAGGCGCGCCTCTCTGCCGGCAGTCTAGAGTTGAAAATGACATTTTAAGGCGCAATGAGGGTTACGCAGTGCTTCCCCTCGCTCGCTATCGATCATTATTCGCTGGATCTCCCGATTTCTATAGGGAGGGACGTGCATTAGCCTCCTAGACTTTGTGTTGCACTGCATGGTTGCTACCCTCTGTGGTGGCGGCGAGTCCCCTGAGTTCATCTTTTTGCGCTTGGCAGAAGATCAAGGCTTGCAGAGATGTACCTCGCTAAAAGCTTTTCGTCTTAATAGGTAGCCAGCCAGCGTCTGTGGAACAATCCAAGCTAAAGACTGAAATGGTAGAGAAGGCTGGGGGATGGTATTTAAGAGATGGATTCGTCGGGCCTTTCTTGAGATCTTTATTCTAACGACTCTGCACAAAATGTCCCTATTAATATTTAGAACAATGTTGGTTTTCAGTATCTTCCATACATCATATGCATACTTCCTTTTCCAAAGCAAGTATCCCGCCGTTGATCCCGTGATCATAGGCTGCCGAGCTAAATATCCAGATGAAAAGCCTATGTGTGGCCAAATGCTCAATTGCACTATCAGTGGAGTCCCCAGCGATTATCCAGCTCGATGGTCCGCCGGCGCATCTATTCTAGCCTTTATACCTACCATCGTAGGCTTGATGTCCAACAGCGTTGACGAAATTACTGCGATCGCCGAGGAGTCATTTTTCTTGGCAGTATGCATTTCTCTCTCGTCGGTCACGGTCTTCTCATCCCGATTGGGTGACCAGATGACTGCAGCAAAGCCCAGCTATCAGAGTATCCAGTCTGAATATCTACAAACAGCACGGAACCACATTCTTGAGCTACTGAAACGCAACAAGCAGAAGCACTCAAAAGGATGGCGAAACCCGCATACGCAAGATGCTGTTATTTGCATACTCATGATTGGGACAATTGCGCTCATCTGGTGGCAGCTCTTTGAGGTCACACGATATGGGATCGTCACTTTCGCATGCCCGGTCAAGGTCAATGTCTTTCTATGGGCAGGACTTGGCCAAATCCTGACTCTTATAAATGTGGGGTTGAGACATTATACTTTCTCTTACAGGAGAGTGAACTTCAAGGCCAAGAGTCGAGCTCCACCGCTTCTGGACGGCCCTTTCAGCGATCCTGCGGAGACCGACATCCACGTTGAAAATGTGGCAATAGTACTTCGCTGTCTCCGCTCGGGATGGCCGCGTCGTACCCTGCAATTTTCCACGGCCGTGTTCAGTTTTGCTGTATACACATTCGGCACGGTAGTCCTTGCAAGCATAACACTGTTTGAGGCAGCTGATGCGGTTCGAGTTGTTGTGGTCGTTGCCATCAATGCTGGGATTGGGCGAGTCATCGCATATTGGACGCTATCGTCATTGAGGAGGGGAAAGAAAGCAATCTTGGTTGATGTCCCAGCCGCACATATCGACCAACTATATGACAAATTATCTGACATCATTGATGAAGAGTTACATGGATTATTCGAGTTTCAGGGCTAGTTTCGAGCAAACTTGACCGTCGGAACTCGGTTGAAAGATTCAGTATAGGTATTATTGGAGATGTCAAAATGATATGGTGGAGTTCAGACAAATCCAGATGGAGACGATTCCAGCACTGTTTCCATACTCGAACCTTGAACAGGCTAGCTCTTCGATCCTTGACGCATGGGACCTCCGCATCTTCGTCGATCGTATATCATGAGGTGGAACAATGCTTCGCAGCATAAAGCCTGAGGCTGATACGAATGGTGCTGGTTTAATATTTGTCTCTATTCGCTGACGAGGCCATGTTGCAGTTGGTTGCTGTGACCGAAGTACAAACAGCCGAAGCTACGGAGATGGCCTCAGACTTGTAGGTTTCGGTGATAAACTCAGACCTAGCAGTGCCAAATGTCGAGGGAGAGGAGCAAATATCGCTAGGGCTCTACGAGCATTGGCCGTTGTAGGGAATTCCAGCTGTACCTACCGCCTGATACAAGTTCTCAACGTACTCTTGGCCGAGACTTCCGTTCTCGTTGGAAGGTTGCGTTGGCATGCTTGTGGACTCCTCGACCCACGGTGGATGCTGGGCAGTCTTCTGATACGAGGGAAGGCCATGAGGGTCTCATGTTTTGGCGAAGGTAAAGAATTCGAGAAATCTATAGAGTGATAAAAGGACGCCTACGATCTTGTTTCTCTATTGTGCTATATTTCTGAGGAGCTCTTGATCTCGAGGAAAATAAGTCAGTGTCATTTAGGGGCTTGGCCCTTTATCTGCAATGAAACCATTGACAATCTTGTCAGAGATCACGCCGAGTGTTTGATCTGGCCCACTGCTCCAAATTCGATGTTTCTGGAACCGTATATGCTCATGCATGGTCATCCATATCATTGGCGACAATGCGTGAGAGGTAGAAGCGGAGAGTCATCGAGGTGTTGAGGGAAAAGGCTGTAAATTTCCCCAGATTGAGGTCCAAGGGCGATTGTCGATTTGATGGCCCAGTCCTCGCATCCTATTGCATAACCTGGATCCCCAACTAATCTGATAAAGTCTTGTTCTCTCCGATGCCTCTCTGATAGCTTTCTGGGCTCATCCCTTTCTATAGCATGATTTTTGTATCACTTGAAGAGATTCATATAGTTGCAACAGCATTGTTCAGCTTAAAATACTCAAACGGACAGATGATAAGTATGATTGTCTATGATTGAGCCAAGCCAATAGATGCAGCTACGTAGCCCCAATACATGAGGCATCCCTACCGGAACTTGATCTGTGTAGGAAGAAGCCTTTTCCAGTTGTGTGGCTCTTGACATTGTCTAAGGAGGCTCCATAAACCAATTTCCATCCCCAAACCCGTCAATACAGGACAAGAGCACAACGATGAAGTCCCCATTTCCTAGCATTCAAGATCTCGACGTTGTTGATGCTGCACCTCTGCCCTGATTGATTTCTGCAAGTCCAGCCACATACATGACGATGGAGCTTAGTAGAGTCGCAGGTATCTTTGGATCCGGTAAAGCAAAATCTAACTCACCAGCATCTCCCTCTGGCTGGCATCCGTAGCTTTGAGACGTGAGGTTTTGATATTTTAGGCAGCGGGATTGGTTGCGAATTCACTTTGATTTTTGCTTCTCGTGCGATACAGGCCGTTGTTGTTGTAGACATCAAATTTTGAACGGGAACAAAGACAAGTAATCTCATTCATTCTCGCAAGTCAGAGTCTTCCAGAGAATGCAGATCCTATGCCAGTGGGGTGGACATGAGAGACCAGGCGAGTATCCAACACATATTGGACGAGACCATGGCCCTCTCGGTCGTAGAGATTGTTTTGTGGGCCCTGCTGGCCTGAGTAACAATGTCTTTTCGCTCTGCGAGGCCAAATTTTTTTTTGTGCCTGGGCATAACTACGGACCTCGCTGCAGCAAGCCGCTGGACCGGCAATAACACCTTCTCTGAGGGACATAAGCACGGGCATTATCACATTTTTGAACTTTCTTTTGCGACTGAAGAGACCTTCCTAGAGCCAACATCTATGTTGCAGCAAAGCATGCCGTCAAGAGGCTTGTGCAAACCGCAGGTAGGCGGGTTGATTTCCTATGTAGAATGAGATGAATGCTTCAGCTGACCGAATGTTCCACTCAAAAGTTCTGGAGAATGCTCAACAGCATATCCGCATCAATGCTGTCGCACCATCCTATGTAGGAGGTCCAATGATCAACAGATTCCTGGAGGATACCCCCACAATGAAGGCAGCGATGCTAGGTGATCTAGCCAGTAGGAAATTAGCTGATCCAGAAGAGCTTGAAGACGCAGTAGCGTTTCTCGCGTCAGCTTCAGCAAGCTATGTCAATGGTCACACGTTGGTGGTAGATGGAGGTTCATCGCTCCAGCTGGCCAACACCCCAGTCGTCGAGCAAAACCCACAGTAGGGCTTGGGGTAGCGTGTGAACAGATTGGGGCTGGGCTTGCTCAAGGTTCGGAGCTTAAAGCTGTGCTGGCTAGTGTAGATCGAATGAAGCTTTTGTCAGCCGTGATTCAATTTGAGCTTTGTCTCAATTCTGATATTTAAGAGACCGCTTGAGTAAAATCCGGTATTCAAAGGCGGTGACTGATGGCCTTAACAAGGATTTGACGTTAGATCGGATGGTGAAATTCATAGCTTTGCTCGCTGCTGGCGCCACCTCCGGACCAAGAGCACGAGCAGAATGATTGATGCACCAATTCGTAAACCCAATGCGATCTTGACGGCTTTCTGCATCTGCTCGAAGTAGCCATCAAGTAGATGGGACCCTGCAATCCCTGTGGCTTGGCCCTTTCCCTTTCCAAGCATTGAGGAGCTATAAGTTGTTCCATCGATGCCCCCTACTTGTTCGATGCTCTGATCTGCGGTTCCTCGCTTTCTCATCTCCTCTATTTCTCTCACCCTCTGAGAACGAAAGGACCGAGTCAATGACCAGATGAAGAATCGTATATCCCAATGGGAGAAAGTCGGCCAGCTGAACAAAGTAGCGGTCCGTGAGGGATCGAGAACGTCAAGAAAGTCAGCTGTAATCCCAAGAGTAAGTCCCCACAACAGCATTGGTGGTTCTGCGCTCAGCGCCTTCTCGTCTCCTAAGAGCCACATCGGGAATGCTTGGAGAAGTCCATGAATCGAAGAGGGTGCTTGCTTGGATACACGGATGGAGGCGGGCGCTTGATTATGGATCACACTCTCTGACGGCTTTAGCCTTACTGCGCTGAACATCATCTCGCCGGCCAACCAGCGCGAGATCTCTTTGGCGACAGGACCTTTCCTGCCAATGACGCGGTCGGAAATATCAGCACGCTCAGTCGTTCTGAGTTCGGGCGATAGCAGACTGCGCAGGGACACCCAATGGGCTGAAGCGACTTCGTCGGGCTGCAGTTCCAGCGGTGGCGTATCGTAACGCAACATCAAGAAGACAAACGGACATAGCACCATGAGTCTGCACCATATCAGCGATGTAACATGTGAAGTGGACATTGGGAGGAAATCATACGGCTTCTTGCCCCATGCAGTGGTGATCACACGCTCCGGCAAATTGCCTACTCGCAAGCACCAGTCGTCCTCAAGATCTAAGCCTATTTCCTCCTTTGTCTCCCTCATGCTCGTCGAAACATCTTCCGGATCCTGAGGCTCCCTGCCGCCACCTGGAAAAGCCACGTGGCTCGTCCACCGATCACCTGACCTAGAAGCACGCTTGATGTAGAGTACCTCCGGCTCGCCCTTCTTAACCCAGTCTTGGTCAAAAAAGCCATCTATACACTCATTGAATGGCCTTGACGAAGAATTTAGCTTTTCCGAATCATATTCTGCCTTGTGTTGGAATGCTGGTTTTATACGAATTATCAAGGCTACAGAAGCCCTCTTACTACAGCCAGCCGGGTTCGAGACGTGCACGGATGGATTGGCATTCAAAAATTGTAGGACTCTCCTTAAACGCGGTGCAATTGGCTGCTCTTGAGACATACCTCCAACAGCCCGGCGCGAAGCACGAAGCCAAGATTGGAAAGGAAAGCTCGGAAAGAAAGAAATCGTGATTTTACCAATCTTCAGTGGCTTCTCTATCTATATTGAATGAAAAGATGAATGGAAAAAAGTACGGGGTATCATATTTCCAGAGATGTCGTTCAGATCTGCGGCCCGTTCCCGCGGGCTTGCGCGGGGAACTCCTGCCGGTCCCCACGTGGGGTTTTGGGGCTCTCTCGTTTCTCAATCTCTCGTCTTCTTCCGTCACTGCCATTGCTTGAGAATAAGTGGACCTGCGGTGCTCGCATCCTTTCATTCAATCAATTAGACCACTGCGATGCGGTTTGGGGCTACGCTTCGTAAGTCAATCTACGAGCCCTGGAGATCCAGCTACATCGATTACCCGAAGCTCAAGAAGCTCCTCCGAGAAGACGAGCCCGAAGAAGATGCTCAACCCTGGACGGAGGACGATGAGAGCAGGTTCGTCGAGGAGTTGTTGAACGTTCAATTGGAGAAGGTCAATACTTTCCAAAGCGATACGTACAGACAGCTTCGCCAGCGGACCACAGACTGCGAGACCAAGTTGCAGCGGCTGGCGGGTGCCGAAGACAACAATGAAGCACGCTCGAAGAAAGAGGCAAGCAGCAACGAGGCGCAAAAGGCTTTGAAACAGCTGGATGGAATCACGGCGGAGATCACCGAGCTTGAGAAATACAGCCGTGTCAACTTCACCGCGTTCCTAAAAGCTGCGAAGAAACATGACCGTCGGCGGGGATCGAAATATCGAGTGCGGCCTCTGCTACAGGTCCGATTGGCCGCTCTTCCATTCAATTCCGAGGACTACTCTCCTCTGCTCTATGAAATATCTACCATGTACTCCTTCGCCCGACAGCTCATCCATGGCGGTTCGGAAAGGTCCAAGAGTATGTCGGAGAGCAGGACAGGAAATGACAAATTTGATAGCCACAAGTTCTGGGTGCATCCGGATAATCTGTTGGAGGTTAAGACATATATATTGCGGCGTTTGCCGATATTGATCTACAATCCTCAGGGATCCAAGAATGCAGATAGTCGAAGTGCTGATCCGACCATAACGTCGCTGTACTTTGACAATCCACGATTCGCCTTGTACAACGAAAAGGTCGAAAAACCAGCCGACGCGTCTTCACTACGGATCAAGTGGTTTGGCCAACTCAGTGACCGACCAGAAATTAACTTCGAGAAGAAGACGATGCTGGAGAATGGAGATAGCGAGGAGATCCGAGTACCAGTGAAGGAGAAATACATTCAGCCTTTCATCCACGGCGACTACAGGCTGGAGAAGAATATCGACAAGCTCCGAGACCGAGAAGGTACTGAGGGCAATGGTGTTGCGGCCCTGAAAAGGAGCGTCGAGGAGATCCAATCATTCATCAAAGACAACGAACTCGCACCAATTCTTCGTGCAAACTATACGCGCACTGCGTTCCAGATACCAGGGGAGGACCAGGTCCGCATCTCGATCGACACTGATCTGGCCTTCATTCGTGAAGACTCGTTAGATCAAGATAGACCATGTCGTGAACCAGACCAATGGCATCGCGGCGATATCGACAGGCTGGGTCTCAAGTATCCCTTTCCAGAAGTCAGGAAAGGGGAAGTCACCACATTTCCATACGCACTCCTGGAAATCAAAATCAGCAAAAGCGCATCCAGAAAAACCGCGGAATGGGTGCAAGATCTCATGTCCTCCCACCTGGTCAAGAGCGCCCCCCGGTTCTCCAAATTTACCCATGGCGTGGCGCAACTGTTCGAGGATCACGTCAACAGCTTCCCGTTCTGGCTCAGCGACATGGAAACCACGGACATCCGACAAGATCCACAGGATGCCTTCCGCGAGGAGCAGGAGCGGAAAGCCAAACAGGCTGCCGATGAGCAGGCCGTCGGCAGTTTCGTGGGTGCAAGGAGCGTACCCTCCTTCAAAGCAGCGGTAGGCTCCCCACTGGGCAAAAGCCCCAGCAATTTCGGTCAACGCCGGTCCGACTCGGAGGTCAAGCATATCCAGACAGAAGCCGACATAGACGGCGAGCAAGAGACAACACACGAGACGACGACTTCCGGTCACGCCGCCACCAACAGGGGTCTTCTATCCGGCATCTCAGCCTTCTCCCCCTTCTCCAATTCCAAGTACGCCAAAGCCCACCGCGAAGGTCCCGTGTCTCTCCCGCCCGGCGTCCGCAACCCGGAGAAGTGGATCAAGGACATGAACCCCGTTCGCGTGGAGCCCAAGGTCTGGCTGGCGAACCAACGCACCTTTGTGAAGTGGCAGCACGTCTCCGTCCTGCTGGCGTCCTTATCGCTGGGCTTGTACAACGCTGCGGGCGAGCACAACAACGTCGCCCGGGGGTTGGCGGTCGTGTATACGCTGGTGGCAGTGTTTGCCGGGTGCTGGGGCTGGAGGATGTTCATCGTGCGGAGTCGGATGATCGAGGCGAGGAGTGGGCGGGACCTGGATAATGTGGTGGGGCCGATCGTGGTCTGCGTGGGTTTGACGGTGGCACTGTGTTTGAATTTCGGATTCAAGGTAGGCGTGTCTGGTCGGTTGACTTCCTGGTTTGGATATCCAGCTGACGATAAGTTTAGTACC
This sequence comes from Ramalina intermedia, assembly GCA_003073195.1. Taxonomy (NCBI): domain Eukaryota; kingdom Fungi; phylum Ascomycota; class Lecanoromycetes; order Lecanorales; family Ramalinaceae; genus Ramalina; species Ramalina intermedia. The sequence goes on from PEKF01000007.1 coordinate 303,085, forward strand.
ATGCCACAGTTGTCGAGAGGCAAGGCCCCTCTAGAGGCAATGAAACGAATCATGTTTGGGGATTCCAGCAATTTGAGTTATGACGGGTACTCGACCATAAAGGATGATAAACTTTCAAGGGGTTTTTTGGAAACCAATGTACCATTCTCAATGATTATCACCATGGCTATTCCAATATTCCCCGACCCAAGTTTGCGCTGCGTTATAAACCAAGCGGTATATTGTTCGTCTCCTTTTTCTACCTCAACCACCCCAAAAAGAAAGAAAAGAGCCAATGATAGGTTGTATATTCCATTTCCTGAGTCTGCTTTGATTTGACTCAGAACTTCAATATATCGGCGCTCCTTGCTTACCTAGGCCAGAAACTTATCGGCCACCCTTCAACCCCAGTCAGACTTCGCAGCCATTTTTGAATGCTCAGTGGGGGGGGGGGGAAACCCTCGTTCTTCTTCCGCTTCACTCCAACATGTTCTGCCTCGTAATGACCCTCCACTGGAAAAAAATTCTGCCTCTTTTCGTACTTGCCTACCGTTCTCTGCCTATACTCTGTACCAGAAACGGACTTATCTGCCACTCTTCCAACCCTGGCCGGACTTGGCCGCCGCTTATGTATCCTGAAAGAAAATTGACCTCGCCTCACTTGAATCCCAGTCTGAGATGTTTCTGCCTTATAAGAACTTTGATTAGATAGATTCTGCCTCCTTTCGCGCTTGTGCAGGACCCTCTGCGCCTTCAACCGTGAAGGGATCATTGTGCCATGAATCCCCACCACTGTTAGCTTATGAGATCATATCAGCAACAACGTAGGCCTGACAATTTTCGAACATTGATGGGATTCAAGCATGAAAACCGTCAGTACCCCTTGAAAGTGGGATATGATGAGTACACTCGAAGCAAGTGCCCAACACATGGCCGACCACCGAGCCTCGAAGCCCACACAGGCGCACATGCCTTCGCAGATCACTCAGTCACCTCCACCTCCGCCCCCCTTCATCCTCAACACCCTCACCCTCTCCTCGGCCTTGCCCATCTTCTCCCTCGCTGCCTCAACCTCCTTCCCCGCAGCTTTGACCGCATCCTCCGCCCTCTCCACCTCCCCCTTTGCCGCCTCCCTCTCCTCCCTCTCCCTCCTATTCTTCTCATCACTCCTCTGCTTGATCCCCTCCAACTCCCCCATCAGCTTCTTCTTCCCCAACGCATCCTCCGCCGCCTTCTGCCCGGCTTCTTGCTTATTCAACCCTTTCCCCTCCCCCAACAACTCATCCGGGTATCCCCACCCCTTCAGGTACACGCCCACAGAGAACCAGGTCTTGCCTTCCTTGCGGACTTCCTGTCGGGGGCGGGTCTCGCGGTAATCGAGCCGGATGCCGCGGCTGAGGAGGCGGGTGGCGAGGCGGGCTTTGGCGTCCGGGTCCATCATTTGGGATTCGGTGGCCGGGCGAAGGGAGAGGGTGTGGGACCAGAGGGCGTGGAGGAAGGATTCGGCGAGGTGGAAACTGGTGTCGTTGGGGGAAGGGGAGGGGGAAGCTGAAGAAGGGGAGGAAGGGGAGAGGACGATGGCGGCGATGTAGGCTTCGAAGACATCGGCGATGAGTTTCGTGTAAGGGGTTGGGCCCGAGGAGTGGTGGTGCGGGGGTTTGGATTTCGTTTGGATGAGGGAGAGGGTTTCGGGGGGGATGATGATGCGGGTGGGGAAGCCTGGGATGGGACAGGACCAAGTTTCAGTAGAATGGTCTCGCCTTTGAAAGGCCGAGATGAATGGACGGTGTGAATGGGGGATGGGGAGGAGACATACCATACTTAGTGGCATACTCGGCCAAGGTGTCGTTTTTGACGAGCGTTTCCCGCTGCTGACTCAACCGCCCTGCCGGCATTTGTGGGAATCGCTTGAGCACGAGCCGTGACGCCATCAACTCGATGTATGCATCCCCGAGGAACTCAAGCCGGTCGTAGGAGGCGTCGATCTTGCCAAGATTGGGCCCATGAAGAGCCTCCGGGTGTGTGAAGACGACCTTTGCAATGTCTGCAGGGATGGGAGGGAGTTCAGGAAGGGAGACGGTCGTTGTTGATGATGATACTGGAGCCGCAGACGCGGAGGGGCTTTGACGCGTTATTGGGCGTGGGATGCGAAAATCTTCTGGATTTGGCTTGGAAACCTCGTGGGGAGGCCCTGAATGAGCGTGCTCCACATGGTCTCTCTTCTTCTGGGGTTGATGGTTGGTTTTGGTTTTCTTTGCATGGCCATCGGGCAGGTGTTGCTTCCAATCATATTTACGCTTGTTCGAGGAGCCCATTGTGCAATAATCCAGCGACTGTGACTTGAAATGAAATAGGTGAATTGGCCGTGCGCTATGAATTAGGTGAATGTGGCAGAGGAGACAAAAGTCGAAGACAAGCAAATCTCGACAATGGACAGACGTTATCTACAGACTTTGGTTGAAGATACTAATATTTGTGTGGAGCGCAGAGGAAAGAGCTCTCGGCCCATCTTTCTTCCGACCTCCGCTCGACCTCCACCTCCAAGACTCCCAAGCCTCCGTACTTGCATAACCCTCCACCTCCCCCATTCCCTTCGCACGACCCATTCCCCCATCATGCCCCCTCCACCCCCCCCCCCCTCCCGTCTCCACGCCCTCCTCGCGGTGCAATGCCGCATCTTCTCCCACACGTACAACCCCCACCGCCTCCGCCAAGGCACCTCCGTCCTCCGCCAACGCCTCAGGGGACCCGCCACAGCGGCCTACTACCCGCGGCGCGTGACGGGGATCAAGCAATTGCTCCAGGGGATGAGGAAGGTGGACGCGGGGGCCGACGTCGATACCTGGGATGAGAAGGAGGAGGACCGGATCGTTCACCTGAGCGCGGCCAAGGCGCGCGGGAAGGGGGCGCCGAGGAAGAAGAGGTCGGCTGATGGTGAGTGTTTCTTTTCTTTTGTTGGGTTGTCTCGCTGAGAGTCTGGGGTGGGATGAGCCAAGGGGGTGGAAATGTAGAGTCCTGGAAGATGAGAATGATGGAGTGCTAATCTATGGTGTGTGTGTGTGAAAAACAGAATCCAAGAAGATCAAGTCGAAGAAACCGAAACCTGCGGCTGCAGCTCCCGCTGGGGGGTTAAAGTTCTAAAAAAGGACAATGGACGAAGTGATTGTTGCATAGCGTGGCGTTGGCATTTTGTGACGAGGAGGGACGTCTGCTGGTGCCGTCTTAGAAGCAGGATGGTCAAGGAGCTGGCGATGCCAACGGTGAAACATTTGGATGCGAAGCAAAGGTCCTTTGCCTGAGAAGAGGGCTGTGGTATAATTGCGCTGGATCTGGCCTGATCCAAATTCACAACTGTGAATCTCAGATGGCTGTGCCCGCTTGGCTGCGCTCAAGGAATTGTGTACAGAGGTTCAAAATTCAATCGCTGGCTATGGTCGCCGAGGTATCATCACGTGCTTGCAAACCAATGTCTCCCGCAAGTGCAGTTCGACTCAAGTCTCAGAAAGCGGTGCCACCAATGACCTCTCCACTGAGGCCTTCCAATTGAGCTTCCGCGAGCTCACTGCGCAACCCTTCCCTTCGGCTTTCTCGCTCCCTGGTCTCCCATTCCCTCAGGACCTCTCTCTTCACCTTCTGCTTCTCCTCAATCGTCTTTCTCAGCTTCTCCGCCTCTTCTTCAAGCTGACTGATTTTCTTGGCTGAAGCGGGATCCGCATTCGGAAAGGCCTTGCCGCCGGGAATGATGGCTGGCAATGACGCCAGATGATTGGTTGTGGAAAATCGTTGCGTACGTGGATACGTTGTCGAAGATGAATTGTTCGACCGGAATGGGGGAGCATGGCGAGATGTATCGAACGTTGAGGGGGCTCGATCATACGCTGAGCGTGGCGCATTCGGAACATGGTCCGAGGGTGGTGGGCGTGATTCATACGACGAGCGAGAGGAGCCGGCATGAGGAGCGGTGGGAGGACGACCCCCACGCTGAGATGGCGGTCCTCCATAGCCGCCTCGTGGTCGAGTAGGTGCTGAAAGTACAGAGCTGTTACCTGGGCGACTGTGTGCAGACATGGACGAGGGTGAGGTAGGCCTAGGGGTTGCAGGTGCTTCACGCGAGGCTGCCGAGGGCCCGGCTGGCGCTGGCCGAGTTTCACTCATTCTGTAGGACGATGGTTGAGATGGAGGACCCTTCTCTGCATGTCTCGGGCCATGTGATGGGTTCGGATAAGCATTGGAACCACGTCGTGGGGGCGATCCGTAAGCGGCTGGCTCGACAGGCGGCGTTCTGCGTCTTGGTGAAATGGCTTTTCTTGTACGGGGAGACCTTTCGCGAAATTGCTGACCGCGAGGACCTGCAGGAGGCCTGGATTCTCGATAGGTTGGACTTATCGGGCGTGAGTTTGTTTGAGCCATCCGGTCGGGATGCATGGGGGGGGAAGATCGGCGGGAGGAGACAGGCGAGGCTGCACGCGACACATGCTCGGAGCGTCGCGGTGGCGGAGACCTGCTCCTCTGGCGCGGGCGATAATTGTTCTCTTGAGGATATCTCGAACCTGGCTCTTGTTCGGGAGAATAGGGTCGTCTTTCGTATCTGCCCCTAGGTGAAGGACCTCGAGCTGACCTTGGCGGTGGTGACCGCCGCCTTTCGTAATGCGGACTATCCCGCCTGTTCCGAATGGGAGATCTTGCCCTTACAGGTGATCTGGAATATCTTCGAGAGCGCGGGGCCGGTGACCGAGGCCGATCTTCCCTCCTGGGCGAATAGCGCCTTGATTGGGGGGATCTTGGACGTCTGTAATCATCTTCTCGTCTCGCTCTATATGCTGGGCTTCGCGATCTTCTGTCAGGAGGAGGCGTACGGGCCCGTCGAGGTGAAGCGCGATATCCACGATAGTCTGACCGTGGGGTTTCATTGCGTTCGGACGGACGGTAGGTCTCTCTAAACATAACGCGAAGTCAGCATTACCCTTTGCGATGCAAGGTCGCCACGGCAAAGATGCAATTGGCGAAAACGCGCGAGCAGTCAACACAATAAGCTGAAATAGAGACGGGGTTGCTCTCTCTCAACCGTAGACCTCCAGAGGGTAATATGAGAAGAACGCCGCTCAGATGTACTTACCCACCAAGTGTGCGACTGTCATCATATCTGAAAAACTCAAGTTAGCATATTGGAAAGTCATGTATAGCTTGAGCAATGCCAATGCATCACACATTGTATAGCAAGTGCATAGAATGGAAATCACCTTCTATCGCGACCTCGATCCATCACATGGGCCTTGAGAGTCAGCTAAAACCAAATCTGATCATCGCATCATAGCCAGGCTCGCGGAGTCACGCAAACACTCGTGTTGACGTCAAAAGTTGAGTGCCGATTTTGGAGGATCTGAAATTCTGAATTATTTTCAGGGCGCTAGTCCCAAATTGGCACCAACCATCAGGGTATCATATAACGCCAGCTCACTACAATGCAGAATTGCATGGCCATCTTTCTTGACTCTTGTGTAGACCCGGACGTATCTGCTTCTTCAAAGACATCTGGGAAGGATGTCGCAAATCCCTAGGACTGATCCCGCATCATCGCTTACGCCTCTCCTCATCCTTCTTTTGCCTCTTCCTGCTCTCATTCGCTACCATCTGGCTGAGATCTTCCTCGAAGTTCCACTGCCCTTGCTCTTGCTTGCGTTCGGCTTCATACAGCCTCTGCATGTCTTCCTTGCTCATTCCATCTTTGGCTTGAAGAGCATCAGGATCCATTGCTACGTCAACATCTCCCGGCTTCTTCCTCTTCCGAGTTTGATCCTCTTGACCGAGCACGGGCAGATTGTACTGTGCAGCCTTGAGATCGTACGTTCTGTCTCCTCCGAAAAATCCAGAAACTCTTGCCTGCTGCTCCGGCACAACTTGGTACGCCTGCTGTGGATGCGTGGATTCTTCCGTTTCTGTTCCTCTCTTCTGTTTTCGGAGGTCGAAGTCGCCTGCTACACTCTCTGCCCCGCCATATTCCGAAGGGATGGTGGAAGCCATGCCACCAGGCGTCTCCAGACCGCTGGGAGTCTGCAGACCTGCCCCAACGTCTTCAGTCTCCTCTGCTTCCTCTTCTTCGCTTTCTTCCTCCTCTGATTCCTCCTCGGGTTCCTGCAATTCGCCCCAAGGGGTTTTCTCCACCGGTTCACCTAGGTTGTTGTTGTGTTGTGGTTGCAGAACGCCAAAAATATCCCCTCCATACAACGGCTTATTGAATTCATCAACAGGCGGCTTGCCGTAGCCCCCCGGATGGAAGCCCCAAGACCCTCCGGGCGGTGGAGGAGCATTGAGTCCTGGTACCCTCAGAGCAGGATAAGATGGGGGAGGACCAAAACGCTGTTGATTGATCAGCCATGGCGGCGGCGCGCCGGGAGGAATATTGAGAGCTTCTTTCAACTCTTCGCTCAGCTCACCAGGTCGCAGATGTTTGAGATTTGTCTCATACTCCTTGCCCTCGTAATAAACTTCTCCGTAGCGGGTAAGCTCAGGCTTGGTCTGGAACCTGAAGAAAGCTTCGTAAAGTTTCTGGTAATCAATGTCCAATTTCCCCATCTTGGGCTGAACCCTTTCCCGCTGTTTCTGCTTCAAACTGGCTTGGTCCTGTTTCTCCAAGGCGGCATCCCGCATCTCGGCAATACCCGTTTCCTGTATGAATTTGGGCAGGGCGAACGCTGGCTTTTCGACCCCACGCTTGGATGAGAGATATTCACGCTTCAGAGCCCAGTGCGAAGGGACGGGCACAACATTCCGATATGCTTTGATATGCACGAGCAATCGGGGATCTGTTGCAGAAGTGTCGGTCCAGTCGACCGTTTCGGGCTTCTGAACTAGCGCTTTCAATTCTGCCACTGAGAGTTTGTTCTGTTCCTTCCTCTTCTTTTTTGACATCTTAGGCGGTCCTGCTGCTTCCTCTTCTTCGTCCGGTATGGCATTATCCTCATCAAAGTATACTTCAGGCTTCTCTGGTTCTTTAGTCGAAGGATCTTCCTTGTCAGATTCCTGGAATCGACTCATGATATCTTTGTATTGGTCATAAAGCGGATCCGGACTGACAGATTCGTCACCGTCGTCGGGCTCGTCCTGGACATCATTCCTTGCGGCAGACACCCCATTTCCAGTCGGTAGTGGCTCAGAGTCGGCAATCGAAGTCGATTGCTCTGGAGGTGGTGTGGATGCCGGCTAGGGTACGAGGTTAGAGCCCAGGCTTGAGATGATGAACCTGGCGCTTACCTCTTGTTTTGACGCCTTCTTTTTGGCTCGCCTAAATTGGTTCTTTGTAGACTTGGTTGCAGGAGCCATCTTGAAGCTGGATACCCTTTCAAAGGTCAGCATTGCCGTGCGAGAGGTTTGTTGAGTGTAGTGGAACACGTCTCGAAGCGTTTCGGAAATGGTATATTCAAGCTCTTGGATGTGATGAGAGAAGCCGAATGCGTTCCGCCGGTACATACCTATGATCTTATCGCAACGAGTCGCAAGAGTGTAATTACGAAGAGTGGATGGAGAGTTGAAACTTGACGTTGAGGAATTTCCGTGCTAGCCTCTTCGAGAAGCGCCAAGCACTGAAACGCTAAGGTTTGCGGTGGTGGATGAACGCGCGGGGGAGTCTACTTGTCTGGATACATTCCTACAACGGCGTGCGCGGGCTGTCGGAGGGTACGAGGGTAGTCTTGTGCAATGCTTTATTCGCTATCTGAAAAGCCTCTAGATACAGCAAGTGTTCTCTAGACTTTAGCCTTGCCTTCCAACTTGTTCATCTCAATTCTGTCATTTGCATATCGAAATGTATTGAATCTGGAGTGTCATTGCTTGAAGCATACGCCTCTGCTGTCCAGAATGCCAACGCTATGTCCCGTTAAACCAAGGTCTTGATGCTTGTCTGATACCAACTGAAAGCAAAAGCTAAAGGCCGTAGATGTTTTGATACTGATGTTTTGAGTGCCGATGAGCTCGGGGAGGTCGTTAACAAATCTTCAAAGTGTGCTGTTGCAAAATGAATTCAAGTCTGCAGGGTAGCAATAGGCTGACAGGTGGTCCATGGTCACAATGTCCGCTACTCCTTGCAAAACAGAAGGCAGAGATCCATTTGTTGGCGTTCCTCAAAAGCCAGGTGTGTCATATAGGAATGTCCAACTCGAGGCGAGGTGCCACTGTGATGCCAAGGAAGTCTTATGCTGAGGCCCAAAACGCCGCTTGATTTCGGGGGGAGTCAGAGAAGACCGACCAACTGTATGCAGTCATAAGCAGGCCTTTTTCGTGTCGTCATATCGTGTCGTTAAATAGAGTACAGTCTAGAGGGGCAAGCCTTTTCAAAAGAAATTACCGTTCACTTGAGGTAAACGGCCGTAGGACGATTGCTGTGGCAAGTCTGTCCCATACTGGGCGAAGTTGGACCCGTTGGCCATCGGGTGCGATTGGCCTGCTGAATAATGGGGATAGGAGCCTGAGAACGGGGTCGGAACTTGAGCGTTCATCGACTGGCTGTACCCGTTCACTGAGGGGGAACGGCTACGACCCTGACCATCTAAAGCCATGATCTTGCTCTGTATCCGACGACCGTGCGGTGTCTGCCGGACCGCGGGCAGGATTGGACGGATCGCATCAACCAAAAGGGTCTTCGTGTTGGGATCGGCATAGTCCATGGCGGTTTGGACCACATAGTTGGCGTAAGAGTCGCGCAACATTTTTTCGAGCTCATTCAGGTTCAGCATCTCTTCAATGAGTACCCGTGTAACGCTTGGATCGGCGCCTCGCAGGCACTTTTCGATGACGTTGGAGCTGAACTTTTGCTTGGAAAGTTGAGGGATCTGGCCTTGAAAAGTGTAGCAGAGCGGGTCTGTGAAGCAGGATTCCTGTAGGTCGACGATGTACTGGAGTACGTAGTTTCCGAAGGGGTCCTGTACCAGGTGAAAGGCATGCTCCGTGATCTGCCCGATGAGTTGCGCCTTCTGAGCGCCAGATGCGTGGTCAATGCAGCGTTGTAGCACGCAGCAGCCGTGACGGTGCGTGCCTACAGCGACACAGCTATTGCCGACCGCTGTGAAGATGAACTTTGAAAAGTCAGTGAGAGATTCGTCAAGGACATGTAGGGTCTCATACTTGAGCATCATCGGCAGACAGCCGATTGAGGCACTTCTGAATTACGTGATTCCCGTTCAGGTCCTGGATCAGTTCTACAACTTGATGGGTCAGAGCACGTATGATGGTGGAGACCTGCTCAGGAGTGCTGATGAATTCGATCATTTTCTGGAGGGCTCTCGTGCCATGACTGTTGAGTGCAATCTTGACCATCTCGGGGGCAGCGTTGTTGATCAAGACTGTACGCTGTTCATCGTTGGAGAACTCCAGTAATTTCTGGCATAGGTAATTTCCGAATGGGTCTTCGAAACATGTCAGTGGTATAAGAGAGCAGTTTCTCTTGCAACTGACCAGTCATCAACTCAACCACATGCTGGCAGGTCTCCAAAAAAATGAGCTGGACGTTCTCGGGACTGCGTTCCTCCAACTTCTTCTGTAGGTATCGGCAGCCGTGCTGATCTTTGCACAAGCTCAAAATTTCCCCTCGCACGGTTTCAAGCTTCATGTTGGAGAAACGAGCTTGATCTGATTCTAATCAATATGAGAAATTATGGTGGAAGCTCTACGACTTACCATCTCCGTGGGGTGCACGGCGTTGCTGGCCCATTCGGGCGGAGCCGTCGTGGAAGCGAGCTTGTTGCGCGTAATTGGCGTAAGGTAGGAACCCGTTCTGATTTTGAAACATCTGCATCTGATTTTGGAAGGCAAGTGGGGTTTGCATCATTGGATTCATGCTCATGTTCATCAATTGCATGCCGTACCCAGCGTACATCTGAGGATTCGCGAAAGCCATTGGGTTGTATGAATTTGCCGCTCCAGGCGAGGGGTCCGTGGGCGATGAGGTAGTCGTCATTGTCGGGCTGAAGGCTGAGCTGCCGGCGTGCTGTGGGATACGACCCAGACTGGCGTTGTGATTATGAAAGTGTTGAGTGTGATTCTTGGGCGGTGTCACATTTGACAAACTGGACGTGTTCTTCACTGTGGGGACGTCATTGGTAGAATACGAGGCGTGAGAATTTGCCAGTGAAGGCCGGGTAGAATCCTGAGGATGAACTTGAGACCCTGAGCCAGCTTGAGAGTAGGCTGCGACGCTGGCCTCCATGGAGTGGCGGTTTGTCTGTCGCGAAGTGACCTTTGGTTCTGGAGACTTCTGAGCCTGCAAAGTCGAAAAGCTGTTGTTTTGGACATTGGAAGCCATCCCGTTGCTCTGCTGTAGATTATGCTGAAGAGATAAGCGGTGACGTCCGGCAGCGTTCCATGAGTCGCCTTGCGTTTCCATTCCGGGCGATTGGCTCAGAGCCAAATCCAAAGCAGCTGAAGCTGCGGACAGCTGCTGTTCACCATTAGCTAGGACATGGTCAAGGCTTAGCTCACTCACAGTTCCCGAAGCCTCGTTCTGGCGAATCAGGACCGGAAAATTGTTGTCATTCATGTGAAGGTATTTTTGGATTTCTGGCGACGTCAAACTCTCCTTGGTTCTTTCCTCATCCTCAAATAAGAATGAAGTGGTATTCAATGGCTCCATGTCCATGGATGCAGATGCGGATCCTTCAGGCACCGACTCGTGTGTTCGGTTCCTCAAGCCCGTGACCGGCATAGAATAGCGGTTCGACCTGTGCTCGCACGTCATCAGTACATTCACTCTCCAATGACACATATTCCAATGCCAGGATCTTCTGATTGGGAGCTTACGATGCTGCATTTCGACGAGCTGAACCTGAGGTTTCAGGTACAAACGCCGAGGTTCGGTCATTCGAACCACGTCGGGATCCAGGTACTGACTTCGATGGAAGGGCATCTGGGGCAATGTGGTTCTGGGGAATTTGAGTCAATTCGGAGGGCGGGGAAGTCAGCTGTGAGCCTGATCGACTGCTACGCGTATTGCCTGGGGGTGAGGCGAATGTTGAAGTTGAGTATCGATTGCTACGGGAAAAGACGGATGATCCGTATGAGACCGAGTCTCGATGCTCTGCTCCTCGACGTTCCAGTTCCCTTGGAGGTGTTGTTGGCTCGCTTTGGTATCCTGGGTTGATACCAGCCTTCTGGAGATCAAGCCCGATCTGTTCAAGCTCTTGCAGTTCACGAGCATCTTTTTCGTTGAAGAGTTGCATCTGCACTCGGAACTGGTTACGCTGCTCAGCAGCGAGTTCGTACTCCTGTTTCTTACGCTCGAACTGGGCAATCAAGTCAGCGGGATCCATGATCAAGCAATTAATGCTGTAATGCAAGGCTAGGTTGAGTCAGGTGGAAAGAAGTTACACGAATGAGGGACGTAGGAAGGATATAGGTAGGAATGTCAAGAAAGAGAGAAGAGAGTGGAACTGAGAAGAGAGATGATGTATTGTTTCGCGAAACCTTACTAATTGGGCTTTCTTGAACATCTGAGATGAGGACTACGTTAGCCTTTGAACAATTGAGATTCAGTTTGCCGACCGCCCATTCTCAACACATCAACAGCATCCTAGGGCGTCATTTTTGACATGGCAGGATCAGGACGACATACCGAAGCAGGCACATCGTTTGAGCTTCCACCGTTTCCTAATTGCTGACCTATTGGCGGCACCTGTGGCTGCATCTTGCTCAAGTCTGTCGTGAAGCGCCGCTGAAGATTTGGGGGCTCTATTGGGGTCGGAGCCTGAGGAGGAGACATGAAGCTGCCAGAGTGACGGAACGAGGGGGTACTTTGGCCGGTGGTGTTCTCACTATGGAGACGGGAGAGGTTTCGAGATCGAAGCTCGTCCAGCCGAGCTGTGAGAGAATTGTTGAGAGACATAATGATATCCTGAAAGAGACATTGGTTAGCGTTGAGGTACAAGATACATGGGCTTTTTGGTGTTGTGCGAGCGGGTGGGGTGTAAAGGCGGTGAGGGCAGGTGACGGGGAAACGGGTTCGTTTGGAGTGAATGACACAAGATAGCTTTTGCCAGAGATCAGAGCATAGACCCAGGAACGAGGGATCGCTCAGTAGACACCAGCGAGTAGGAGGAAAGGTACCGGTTAGGTCTTCAAGCCGGCTGTTTCTGAGTGATGATATTGGTTGGAGCTGTGGTTGGCCCGGCCTGCGTGGCCGCTGAGAAACTGGTCTGTGCACGTGTTCCGGGCTCTTATAGGGCGTTGAACGGGTCCAAATGATCATACATCATGGGAACATGGTACAAATACATGGGAAAGGTAGTGAGGAACCCAATTGTTGAAGGATGGCGATTTTCAAACGGAGGTGGAAACTGGTGGGATGCTGCCAGCAATTCTTGCGGGAGGAGGGAGGCTCGGTGGTTGGGCCAAAATAAGGTTAAAGGGTCTAGGCAGGCACTAGTTTTTGGGCCGAGGGGCTATCGGGGCTCACGCAAGGTCTCAAACAACTCTAGACTAGGTGTCACTATCATGATCTACCGGAGGTATGTTTCAACTTTCTACTGTTCCTGCATCAGACACATGCACATTTCAAAAGAGGAGCTATTTCCCGGATTTCGCAAACGGGGGCGCGAGTCTAAGCATATGGGTCGCAAATGACCAATGTTCGGGAGGGTACCCATCGTGTTTCATGATGAATTTCAAGGATGCACATCTGCCCCGCCTCGCCCGCCGGCCTGAAAATAATCAGGGCTAGGGCTGAAAAGTCAAAAAAGATTTATATGGAATTCTGAAGTCTACAATTGTGATGTTTCTGATATTTCTGATCTTCCATGAGTATGAGATACAAAAGATCACAATATGGTACCGCCAGCTGGGCGCCCTCGCTCATCACAGCCTACTGTGGTAGTCTCTCAGGAACCAATCCAAAGCCACCAAGGTAATCCAGACGCAGACGAGGATCGTGATGGGAAGTCGCAAAGACCTCGTTCTGCTGGAGCCAAAGCTGCTCGTCAAACGCCAACGCCGACTCCGAGAGCGGACGGCTTTGACGGCACTTTGGGACCATTCTATGATGCAAAGTCTTTGACAGCGCCCATCAACACCGCCAAAGACAAGTGGAACCTGCTCCCTGCCTTCCTGCAAGTAAAGGGCCTCGTCAAGCAACATATCGATTCCTACAACTACTTTGTTGAGGTTACCATCAAGAAAATCGTGAAAGCTAATTACCAAGTCGTCAGTAAGATCGACCCTAAATTCTACCTGAATTTTACAGATGTCTACGTAGACCGGCCCACTCGGCCTAGTGAGGACGAGCACGAAAAGAGCAGCAGTGTCCTCTCTGATGTATCTCCCAACGAATGTCGATTGCGTGATGCCACCTATGCTGCTCCCATCCGTGTCAACGTCTCGTACTGGAGGGGTCATAGGGAAGTGCGCAGAAGGGGGATCCTAATCGGTCGCATTCCCATGATGCTGCGAAGCTCAAGATGTGTGCTTTCGAATGCAACTACAGAGGACATGGCTGCTCTGCAAGAGTGTCCACTCGATCCTGGAGGCTACTTTATTGTGGGCGGGACCGAGAAGGTCATCCTGGTCCAGGAGCAGCTCAGCAAGAACAGGATTCTTATTGAGAAGGATAACCGGGCCGGAGCTATCATCCAGGCTTCGGTAACCAGTTCTACGCATGAGCGAAAGTCAAAGACATATGTCGTTCTTCAAAAAGAACGTATCTATCTGAAGCACAATTTCATCAATGAAGATATTCCCATTGTCATCCTGTTCAAAGCCATGGGGATTCTGTCAGATAGGGAGATCTTGGAGATGGTAGCAGGCCATGACGCTGCCTACCAAGACACCTTCGCCATTAATTTCGAGGAGAATGCCAAGCTCAATATCAGTACCCAGCAGGAGGCATTGGAGTACATTGGTAATCGGATCACAATCAAAGGCCGGCTCATTCAAGGGGAACGTAGGAGAAAGCATGTAGAGGAAGCCATTGAGGCTCTGAGTGCCGTCATCATCAATCACGTCCCAGTCAGAGATTTCAACTTTCGGCCAAAGGCCATGTATGTCGCATACATGGTTCGCAGAGTCCTCATGGCCCATCACGACAGCAGTCTGGTTGACGACAAAGACTTTGTGGGTAACAAGCGACTGGAGCTGGCTGGTCAACTACTGTCTTTATTGTTCGAGGACCTTTTCAAGAAGATGACCAAAGATCTTCAGAATAACATCGAAAAGGTCCTGCAAAAGCGCAACCGGACGCAGGAGTTCGACGCTGTGCAGTGTCTTCAGAGCCAGACCAGTCACATCACAAGTGGCATGGCCCGAGCAATCTCATCGGGCAACTGGGATCTGAAGCGATTTCGAATGAAAAGGGCTGGGGTAACGCATGTGCTGAGTCGGCTGAGCTACATTAGTGCTCTCGGAATGATGACTAGGATGAGTAGTCAATTCGAAAAGACTAGGAAGATCAGTGGGCCCAGAGCCTTGCAGGCGTCTCAGTTTGGGATGATCTGCCCTTCGGACACACCAGAGGGAGAAGCGTGTGGTTTGGTCAAGAATCTAGCCCTCATGACCCACATTACCATTAATGATGACGAGGCTCCAATCCGGAAGTTGGTCTTTGTGCTTGGAGCTCAAGATATCGAGAATGTGACTGGCAAAGACATGTATGAAGCTGGTGCTCACATCATATTCATCAATGGGACGCCGACAGGTCTGACCCACGCACCAAAGCAGTTTGTCACCAACATGAGAAGGCTTCGCCGTGTCGGTCGAGTGTCAGAATTCGTGAGCGTATGCATCAACACGCATACAAGCACAGTGCACATTGCTACTGACGAGGGTCGCGTATGCCGTCCACTGATCATTGTCGAAAAGGGACGATCAAAGGTCACAAAGCAGTCACTGCGAAGACTGCGCAAAGGACGCTATGGGTTTGATGATTTTCTATCTTCGGGTCTAGTCGAATACTTGGATGTGAATGAGGAGAACGATGCGAATATAGCAATGTACGAGGACAACATCAACACCACCACCACCCATCTGGAGATCGAGCCATTCACCATTCTTGGGGCAGTAGCCGGCCTTATACCATATCCTCACCACAATCAATCCCCTCGTAACACATATCAGTGCGCAATGGGCAAACAGGCTATTGGTACCATAGCGACCAACCAGTATAACCGCATCGACAGTGTCCTCTACCTCCTGGTCTATCCTCACAAGCCTCTAGTGAAGACTCGCGCTATCGAGCTTATCAAATACGACAAATTACCGGCGGGCCAGAATGCCATAGTCGCAGTCATGTCATACTCAGGCTACGATATCGAGGATGCTCTCGTCATCAACAAAGCGAGCTGTGATCGGGGCTTCGGCAGCTGTCAGGTCTATCGTAAGCTCGCCACAGTACTGCGCACCAACCCTAATGGGATTTCTGAACGCGTAGGCAATCCGCTGAAGGAGAACGGTGTCAACATAAGGCAACATGCCCTTCTCGACGAGGACGGACTCGCTCTCGTGGGCGAGAAGATGCACTCGGGGGAGGTCTACATCTACAAACAGATCCCCGAGACTCCAGCCATGACATCCACCATCGGTCCCGGTCAACCTTCAATGAAGGACGTGCAGTACAACCCGGCGCCCATGACCTTCCACGGGCTCGATCCCGTCTACATCAACAAAGTCATGATGTCCACCACCGAAACCGACAACAAAGTGATCAAGATCCAGACGCGCCAGACGCGCCGCCCGGAGATCGGCGACAAATTCTCCTCCCGCCATGGCCAAAAGGGCGTGGTGGGCCTCGTGGCCGAACAAGTCGACATGCCCTTCTCCGACAGCGGGATGGTCCCCGACATCATCATGAACCCGCACGGCTTCCCCTCGCGCATGACGGTCGGGAAAATGCTCGAGCTGGTCGCGGGCAAAGCGGGCGTCCTCAACGGCGAGCTGGAATACGGCACCGCCTTCGGGGGCAGCAAGGTCGAGGACATGGGCGACATCCTCCTCCAGCACGGCTTCAGCTACTCGGGGAAAGAATACCTGACCGACGGCATCACGGGGGAACCGTTGCCCGCCTACGTCTTCTTCGGGCCGATCTACTACCAGAAGCTCAAGCACATGGTCATGGACAAGATGCACTCGCGCGCCAAGGGGCCGCGAGCCACGCTGACCCGTCAGCCCATGGAAGGGAGGAGTCGGGATGGGGGCTTGCGCCTGGGGGAGATGGAGCGGGATTGCCTGATCGCGTACGGGGCCGGGCAGCTGTTGCTCGAGCGGCTGATGCTGAGTAGCGATGCATACGAGGTAGATGTATGCGGGACGTGCGGGCTGTTGGGGTATCTGGGGTGGTGTCAGAGTTGTCAGAAGAGTGCGGGTGTCAGTCGGATCACCATACCCTACGCCGCAAAGCTGCTGGTGCAGGAGTTGTTCAGCATGAATGTTGTGGTGAGGATTGGATTGGAGGATGAGTTTCCGTCAAACAGAGATGAGACATAATGTTGCTGTCAGCACCTGACATGATGTCTGTGATTGGGCACTATGTATATAGTCTGTATGTAGATGAAATGATACATGGCCTTCAAGACAAACATCTTACGAAGAACCTGCAATAAAGGTATCCGATTGTAAAGATGATCATGTCCATTGTCTTGAGCATCCACTCCACTCCATCGTCCACTACCTGCTGGGCGAAGGCTGACTGGGCTCATCGTGACCCCGGTAGTGCCTTTGTCTCGTCAAGACCGCTGAATCGTTCAGTCAGACAAAGGCTGCAGTCATCACGCTTGTGGCGTCACATAGAAAGGAGCAGATATGGCATCTTCAAGCAGCGCTCACAGCTGGACCCGGATGCCAGTAGTTGGTATTTGTACATCCCGTTGTTGAGTCAAGATCGTAAGGTCTACCGGAGCGAGAAAACCGTCATCCGAGTCATGCAGATGCATCCTCCAGTACCGCTGTATTCTTCATGAAACCTATACAATCTCACTCGCTCCCGCCCGCCCCAGCATTCCGTTGCTTCCTCATCCTTTCCTCTGCAGCCTTGGCCATCAGCTCCCGCCGGCTCATACCCTGCCCCTCCACATTGCGCTGCCCACTCCCGCCAGCAACCGCATTACTACTACCACCTCCGCCACCACCTGCCCGCCCAAGCACAAACTCCCCCCCTTCCCACCCTCCACCATCGACATGCCCCGCACCCCCCTCCCCCTCCCGGGGATCATAAAAAACCTCCTCACTAACCGCCTGCCCGCCGCTCTTCCAATCCCCCCTCCTCACCTCCCCCTCAATCATCTTACACAGATCCCAAAAACTCCGATCATGCTCCCCGTGGACATTATGCGCCAGCTCGTGACACAGCGTATCCCTGATGACCTTATAATCGCGATACCCATCATACGCATCGGTCCGCAGACGGAGCTCAATAACCTCCCCCTTATTCCGATTCAACCCCAAAGTCTTGGACTCGTGCGTGGTATGCTCGGCGGGATTCATCTCCGTCAGCACGCCGACGCTGAAGCGGTGCTTCACCATCGAAGCTTTGATGCCCGGGTCCGCGGCCAGGCGTTCGAGGAATTTCTGGGACCGGGATGGGTTGGGGAGGTAGGGGAGCGGGAGGATGGTGTGGAAGGTGTAGGTGGCTTCGTCTTGGAGTTTGCGCCAGTCGCGGTTGCGGGACGGGGTGGCGGGTTTGAGGGAGGAGCCGGACGAGGAGGAGGAGGAGGTGGCGCGGGGGTTGCGTTTCGGGGCGGTGATGGAGGAGAGGTCGGAGGCGGTGGGGGCGAGGAGGATGATCTTTTTGGATAGGAGGGTGGTTAAGGGGATGGAAGGGTCGGCGAAGGGGGGTTTGAGGATGCCGAGTTTGGGGGTGATCATGAACTTTTGATGGGTCGTTGGGATCGAGAGGTCGTCCGCGATCTTAGCGGCGAGATCAGTGATCGTGGCAGATTCCATGAAGGTGAGGGTATGTGGTGTGCCATGGTGGATGAATGTAATGTCAAGTGCGGACTCTGAAGACGGAGGTGGGCTTTCGGCGTTGGAAACGCCGGGCTGGTCTTCGCCTTCTGTCGTCATTTCGAGGGATGTCAGGAGATGTGGTAATGTCGAGAGGCTGTTTTACACAGTCACAAAAAAGATAGAGCTACAAGAAACGCGAAAGACCAGTAATGCACAATGAAGGTAGAAATAGAAGGTAGAAGATTGAGGAGGCGCATTTGTCAGGCATCCAAATCGTATGTCATCATTCAAGGGTCCAGGCTGCCGGGCTCCCGCTCCCGGGAGAATAGCTCCACCATCCCAGGGCCTATTGGTGTGCCTGGGCAAGCTTGCCACGTTTCAGAAGCTGTGGAAATATTCTGTAAGGGTCCAAACGTAGATTGTCATTGGCAAGCAAGGCAGGCAATGGTCCAATGGCAACATTGAGTCTCGGCTTCAAGACTGCAAAGCTCCACGTATTCCGCTTGGCGGGAATTCACGTACAATGTGGCATTCAACAGAAGGGCGAACATGAGTGGCGGATATATTCTTTAATTGCTCAAGAGGTCATGAATGGAGCTATCATAGAATCAAGCCATGTAAAAGGTGGCCAAATAATTTTCAGGAGCATGCATGGCAGAGGATATTGCCACTTTTGACGCCGGAAATTCGATGATCGGACCGGAGTCACTGAAGCAGGTATGAATCTTCTAGGGGCATATCTCTCCAGCATCAAAAGGGTACTGGTCAAAGGAAGTCTATTGACGGTCAGCTTGGAAGAGTCAATCTTGAGAGCGCGGCAAGAGAAGCCCAAACGTAGACTTACCCAGTCGAAGTCGTCGAAGGCAACTGAAATGTTATTGAGCTTGTCGGTCGGCTGTATGCCACCCATTGAGTTGTCCTCGGGCACTTGTGGGTCTGTGAAGAACAGCGGAATATCTATAGGCTCATATTCGCTGCCTGGAGCTTCTGAGCATGGAACGAGAGCGTATATGGCAGAAATCTTCCGTTCCATGGGTTTTAAAGCTGACACGATCTTACCAGCCTGCCTGGACATTGTCTTTTGAGCATCGAATATCGCAAGAGATCTCAGTAACAGTTCAAGCTTCGGCTGAACAATGCTCTCAAAATCCTGCTCTGCTATACGGGGTCGCAGCTGGAGCAGCACCAATGACAGAATCATCGCGGCGAGGAAGAAGTCGCTGGTATTGAGGGAAGAGAGAATCCAGCGTTCCTCGTGAAGCTGGCCACCTGGTTGCGCTTCCTGATGTAGATCTACCTGAAGCTTCAACATCATCATCGAAGCTTCCGTACATCTATCCATGGTTTCTACTGACGGTCGCTGCATAGTAAGGTTGCGTCGATGAAGGATGCAGATGCTCTTTTGAAATAGGACCTCGATATTAGCGCGCATAACGATCACATCTGAAGCGTCGGCAAACGAGTGTGCCATGCTCCTCAACCTAAACGGCAAAGGTATGGCGCCATGAACTCGTCGAAGCTCGGCGTCAAGCGTTGCAACCTTAGGACCTGAGGGGACCTCAAAGGACGACTCGTATTTCAGGACTTCCTCAAACGCGGCCATGAGGCCGGCTTTCACAATGAAATACAATAAATGGCTTGGTTCTGTCGGGGGCCGTGCGGCAGGCAAGACTGTTGAATTTTCGTCAAAGTCTGAGTCCTCAAGGTTGCTTGGTAGCGCCGTATCAGAATTCAGAGACTGCGTCGAGCTCGGAAGACCCATTTGATAGCTGTTGAGAAGATCGAGCTGGCGCATGATAGCCCAGCAGCGCCGTCTCATCTCTCCTTCGAAAATTGTGACATTCTGAAGGCGGCTAGGGTCCCGATGATAACCCATACGAAGGGCCTGACGCATGATCACGCCAAAAAGCACCCAAAGCTCACCGACTGGCTCAGGGCTGCACATGTACTTACATTGGGCATACAAGAGCAATGCCTCGATCACGTATCCTTGAGGCTGCGCAAAGTCTCCGAGGGTCAGACATTGAGCAGCAGCAGTGAGCAATCGATTTTTGGCAGACGGACGGCCACCCTCGTCTGGTGGCTTCGATCCCTTTAGGTCACCAAGAACGGCGGATATGGACAGGATTGCGAATAGCTGTGCAATCCAACAAATTGGGACTTGCCGGGGGTCCTTCCAGAATGTTTCATACTGTTTCAATCAGCCTTTTCTTCAGAACGCAATGATGCTCCTTACCATTCTTTGAAAGTGTTGAATATGCACAAAAGCTTTGTTGTCTTAGCACGCTAGAACTAGCTGAGGGCCAGGAGAACATACGAAGGACGACAAATTTGACCCTGAAATACGTCGAGAGGTACCGATCAACATCCTCGCGTGGCGGCAACTCTGATAGCACAACTTCTAGGTTCGATGGTCTCCCAGTGGTAAAGATGCTGATCTTGGTGGCTTCATCATTTGGACTTTGTAGACCTGCGTCTTCCGCCATGGGGACGTTGTCAGCATTGCCATCGAGGCCAGCTATGACGTCTTGTATCTTGGTCGGTCAGCGCTATGCTCTAGATGTGGCAGAGAGGCTAGCTACGTTTTCAAGAATGGCTGTCCATGTTGTCGGTCCAAATGCTGTTGTGTCAGCATGCTCCAGCCTTGATGATGCTGTTGAGAGATCCTCTGAGATGGCAGTGGGCTGGTAAGTTTCGGAACTTATACTCTCCTACCGGATCTACCGTTATTAGTGGGATGCTGCAAGCTATCAGAAGCTACGCACAGGACGTCTGGCATTATGGTGATGCAGCTTTATGGCCTCGCCGACTAGTCGTTCAAGACGGCGTAACTCATATTCGGTGTGACGAGTCTCGCTACCGCTCTCACCACTCATAGCGAGTGTTTTGTCCGTGGAGGTGACATATAGACAAGAAACTTTATCTCCACGCTTCGTACATTCCTCACACGGGTGTTCACGATTGCATTTCAATCTAATGTGATCAGTAAAACATCCCAACTGGATTCGTAGTCTAACTTTCTGGTTCGACAAGGGCCACATGACACCGGAACCCGGTGTCTCTTGGTAACCTTGGAAGTTGACAAAGCTCGTGGAGGGTAGCCATCGAGGCGGAATTTATACTGTAGCGGTGACTTGCCGGCCATTTTGCGGATGCTGTTTGATGTTCAGGGTCGAAGTTCCATGGCAGGCAGTAATACTATAACAACTCTGGTCAACTAGATGCTATCATGTTGAGCTGTGAGTCTTTCAGAGCCGGTAGCTCGTCACTTGATTGGCCTGACAAGGCCACAATTCGGATGTCATTGGCTGTAAGGGCGGTGGCCACGATCTATACATCATCTGCGGGAGATGCGCGCAGTCATAATATGATGAACCAGCTTTGCTAAACATGAGGACAAATGCAGAGAATGGTCCGTGCTCATTTTCAGCCCTAAATCTCATTTCTTGTGCCCACGCTAAGACTTGTCATTCCTGAACACGGCGAATCCTTGGCATTCCTCATTCTTTTTTCGAAAGTTGGGAACGTTCAGCATGGTGGACCAAGCCATTGAAATTCTTGACATGGATGGTAGCGGTTACATGACTTCACATTATGTCTGCGCCTGCTGGACTTGACCCGCTTGCACCATCAATCTCTCTGAGCTCATCATGTCCTACTGATACGCTTTCGTCTCTCGATCACACCATTGATAGAAATTGGCAGCCTTTCCGTTGTCGATACTTTCCTGTATGTGATCGGGTATCTGGCCAAAGCGGCCCCAAGGTATGATGAACGGGCTCGCCTCCTTACTGGTGATCTCTGGTGAGACTGTGGCAAAGAGCTCGGTGTAGGCCCCATACTTGGCTTCTTTGAACATGAATCCCTAGCGGACCCAGTCAGAAACCCTTCACCTCAGAAACACAAAGAGATCTTCGAAGGAGAAGAGATCTGACCTACCATGACCATGCGTTGAAGTGATGGCAGATGACGCTGCAGCTCTGTCTTCAGCAAACCAGGGTTGACGCTCTGGATTCCATCAGTCGATTCTTGGAACACTCGTGGGGCTCTTCTCGACCTACCACGTTGGACATACCAGCTTGATTGAGGCGCCGTGTTGACTCTTTTGCCAAGAACACATTGCCCACCTTGCTTTGCATGTAATTTTCCATCGCATTCTATAGCAATGAGCATAGGTTTGAAATAACTTCGAGCACCACTAGTCGCGCACCTTGATGACCTTGGGTGATCCGTCACCGTTCATGGTGATGCCCCCTCTGGGAACAGACGCAGCTATGATCGACGAGACCCAAACAATACGGACTCCAAGAGGGTTATGATCTTGCGCCGCTGTTCTCCGGAGAGTGGGCTCAAGGTAATGATTCAGAAGGAAAGGTCCGAGGCAGTTCGTGCCCATCTCTAAATCATGTCCCTATCATGGCAATGTCAGCGATGATTTAGATTATGGCAGTGGCCAGGTTCTTCAGCTGAGAGAATAAAATCACGATCGTCTTCGAGTATCAACTTACCAAGCTTGTCTTACTACCAGAGGGCGGCGTCATGAGGCCAGCGTTGTGCACCAGGACGTCAAGTCGATCCTCTCTCGAAAGGAAGTTGCGCACGGATTCTCCGATGGATGATAGGTTCGCAAGATCGGTCTGTAGAGCTTCTACGCGGCCATTTCTCGTCTGGACTTGGCTCTTGATTGTCTCGATTGCCGCATTGATCTTTTGGACAGACCGCCCAGCAACATAGACTGTGCCGTTCAAACCAAAAAGCATCTTGGCAAGCTCAAGGCCGATTCCAGAGGTGCTCCCAGTAATCAAGAAAACGCGGCCACCTTGATCGCTGGCATCCTTCTCCGTGAAACCAGGGCACGGGGGAAAGATCTGGTCCAAGGGTGGTGGCATGATGTTGATAGGACCCTGAGATGTCTTGACGCGCGAAAACAGAGGGAGTGTGTAGGGAGACTTTGTTTCTTTGAGAATTCTCGAGTAAAACGAGGGAGGAAATGCTTCGATGAACTATCCACTCTTATATACGTGTGCCAATAAGCCAACGCAGCTTCAGTTGCCGGACATTGCGAAGGTGGAATATTACCCAACATGGCAGATTTCTTAGTACCGAAGCGAAAGTCTTAGGGTCTCATTGAAGACGGTGTTTGAAGGGCGATGCTTTGCTGAGATGAAAGAGCACAAAGGGGCTGGCTCGCAGGCAGCGGACTTAGCGAGGATTTACGAAAATTACCCAATGGGGAAGTTTCGTAACAACAGTCGTAAACAACCAGACCATTCAAGGTACCAGGGTTATTCATTGTAAATATGGCGCAATTGCTGATCTAGGCGTTGGGCATTATTCTTGAAGTCACTGCATCGTCTTGTTTGAGGTATAAGAACCGTTGAGGGACCGATCCAAATGCCGGACTTGCGTGTCTTATGCCCCTAATTGAAATTGTAGCTTTGCTGAGACCATTACAGCAGTCGTTGCAGCGTAGAGACTCTCCCTTAGCAGGATTGCCTCTCCGAGCGAAAGACGACGCCGGCTTGCCTCCAGTCACTTGTGAGGCAGCTGGGTATTACCCATCTACTTCCGTTAGCATGGAGAATCCTCATAGGTCCAGTCTATTGTTGTTTGACGATCATGGACTCCTGATAACGCACCACGAAAGAGCATGCCTCGGTCTTTGACTCGTGTTGCCGCTATTCCGCCCGATGCCTGTGATCTGTACGTTGATGGATATTTGCGTTGTCCTGATCCCCTCGAGCGTTAATCTAAGCCAAGGACGGGAAAGTGTGGCGGTTGGCCCCCCCCGAGTCCGGACTCCCCCACTTGTTGGGTTGGTCAGCCATCGCGGGGCTCGCTCATCCACCACTACAAGAGCATGCCGCCAGATACAAAGCCATATGGGAATGCATGTAACAGCGGTACGCTGCAAGCTATAAGACAATAGACAATCACCATCACAACATTCAACCAACTTGCAAAAATTCTCGGTTAATCTCATTGCGAGGATAATATCGTACAGGCATCCCGTAAATATATACTGTATATCAATTCTTCAACATCATGGCATCGAATACGGCAGACCCAGACACCAGCGCTCAGGCTCAGAACACATCTGTTGCAGCCCCCGAACTTGCCTCTGAGCCAGCTGCTGCAGCTCCAATTGCAGCGGCGACTGACACCGATACAACAGTGAGCGAGCCTGTACTGCATTTGAATGACTTCGCTAAGAAGACTGCTGTAGAGTGAAACGGATGATTCTGCTTTGGGGGAATCTGACACGTAAGTCGACGCAATCGAAAATGGCTTGCATCTGACGAGTGTTTCTCTTCAGCGAATCCTACACTGCTTCGCTTACATCCAGCATTACTGCTTATCAAGTCGAGCACGGCCGCCGATATCACGCTTATCAAGCAGGCAGTAGGTGATGATCCCTTTTCGCAAAGTCGATAGCTGAACTCAAATAGGATATGTCCTGCCAAATGATGAGGCACGTGAATTGATTTTCAATTTGATTCCTATCGCTAATTGAAGCCCCTGTAGCAAGAGCAAGAACGGTGAATTAGCAGTTTGAAAATGTTACTGCCATATTCTTACGAAGGCATGCAGACTCGACCTCCAGTACCATGCACTGCGCCTCGCTTTTGGGGACAAGGCGTACTTTGCACCAATTGGAGATGAACCCAAGGCTATCATGGATGTTGGCACCGGAACAGGTACAATGCTCTCGCTTCGGACATGCTCGAGCTAATAGCACTGTTCAATCACAGGAATCTGGGCAATTGATGTCGGTCAGTCACCGCCAGCTCTGTTAATATGTATTTGAACGCGGCTGACGATTCCCACAAGCCGATATACACCCGGATACAGAGGTAAGGTCTCATGCTGAGCGGCGCACGATGTGTAATCATATGATAGTCATGTCTGATCATTTCCACAGATCATCGGCACAGATTTGAGTCCCATACAGCCGCAATGGTAAGTCAAGCAAGCGAAGTTCTGCAGTGTCCCAGCTGACAACGTTCATCAGGATACCTCCAAATGTCAAGGTAAGAATCAGTAACTCGAAAAAGGTCAATTAGATTGATCCCCTTCCAGTTTGAGGTCGACGACGCCGAGCAGACGTGGACCTATCCTGAAAATCATTTCGATCTGATTCAC
This sequence comes from Ramalina intermedia, assembly GCA_003073195.1. Classification (NCBI taxonomy): domain Eukaryota; kingdom Fungi; phylum Ascomycota; class Lecanoromycetes; order Lecanorales; family Ramalinaceae; genus Ramalina; species Ramalina intermedia. The sequence goes on from PEKF01000007.1 coordinate 328,117, forward strand.
ACTCGCATCATGAGCGGGAGCTTACGCAATTGGGAGAAGTTCTTCGAGACGAGCTTCAGGTATCAGCTAGCGCCTCTGGGGCCCCTACAGAGGGCTCTTTGCCGCATGCTTTGCTAATTGTATCGATAGACACTGCAGACCTGGCGGCTGGATCGAATGCCAAGAACTTGACGTTGATGCCCGCTCCGATGACGGGTCCTTGGCTGCAGATTCCTACATTGTCAAATGGGCTCGCAATCAGGAAGAAGCCATAAACAAAGTCGGTGCGACCATGCGACTCGACGGTTCGAAGCTCAAGAAGCAGTTGGAAGACGCCGGCTTCGTTAACGTGACCACACGAGAGTTCAAGATCCCCATTGGGACCTGGCCTGCTGATCCCAAAATGCGCGAGACGGGAGCTTTCCAGCTGGTGGCGATGTTGGATGGAATTCAAGGGTTGACGCTGGCTCTATGGACAAGGTTCCTTGGATGGAACGAGCAAGAGATTGAGGTCTTCTTGGCTAAGACAAGGGCTGAGTGGAGGAACAGGAAGATCCATTCTTATTGGCCACTGTGAGTTGCCATACCCCCATTCGAACTATCTGTGATGCTGACAGCCACAGGTATGCTGTTTACGGCCAAAAGCCTACGATATGAGATAGTCTGCTTCAGTATGTCACTTCTCCCTCGGACGAAGTGACTCTTCCAAAATGAAACCGACTTTATGCCAAAATCAGAATCCAGTCTGCACCCTTCCCGATCGGGTAAAGTCGGCAGAATTTCACCACTGCCGCGATGAAGAATTGCATTTTAATGTACTTAGCGTTCCAACGACAGCGATTTTCAAATTCTGACGTTCTAAATTGCCACTCACGGTTGGCGTTTGGTGTTTTGCACTCACACTAGTGGTCGAGCAATTTTGTCCACAATGATTTTGCCCTGCTCACCGGCATTTCCTCACTAGATGCTGTGGATTGATCTTCGTCATTGGTCGCTACAAACATCATCGAGGCGACACTCAACGCACAGAGAAGAAGACCTTGAGCTCTAATCGCACTGCCTGTAACTCGGTTTCCTTTCATTGTATTGCCTGTGATTCAATTTCGAGGACTGGCATATTGCAGTCATACTTTCAAGCACTAGATCAGCTATGTGAGTCAAGGTACTAGGAATTTTTCGGCAGCTCCACAGTGACAGCGATGCGTCAACATCCATCCGTAACGTTAGATAGAGATAGAGACACCAGTTCAGCTGATGAGAAGTGGACTCGGAATAATCATCGGGCTTGCATCTCGGCGTCCAACATTGAAACCCTTTTTGCTATTTTCATGGACTCATGAAGCTTGCATTCCCGCGTATCCCAGAAGCACTCTTGGCATTGTAATGAGTCCAATTTTATCGAGTGGTCTTGATAAGCGATCTTCAAACCGTTTTTACTGACGAATGGGGAGTCTTGATGGGTGCCTTCTTCGTATCGTACCCTCGACCTTTCACGTAATTATGACGCAAGGACTGCTCTGAGGGCTGGTTGTACGACGGAGGCTTTATTGGCTGACTCATTGACACATAAATGTTAAACTGTCATTCTGGACCCGCGGCTTAGATTGTTCCTTGTTAGAAAATTTCGAAGAATGAACAACTCAACAGACTGTATCTCGTCTTCGAATGATCACAAAAGGGCAGGACCATGAGAAAGACATTAGCTTAAGGTGTGGACAAAGCCCGTTAATGGAATTCTAAAGTGGAAGCCAAGAACGGAATACTCGATTGCCGTTGATGTCTGTTCAAATTGTGGGTCAGTTGAGTAGCTTGCAGGTTTGCAGTGGCCGTGCTTTGTTACATAGCGTATCATTTGGGGTAAAAGAATAGTAATATACTGCCTTCTATATGACGATCTCAATTGATCAATTTGTGGTAACGACTGACAACTGCTATCTGAGGCCATAGGATACAGAAAACGATTGTGATTCCGACGCCATTCCTACACCAAGAAGGTCAACCCCAAACCAGCCTTTTGATCATGTTGCGTCTTCTGTACGCTTAGGGGTACTGGCACGAGCCTCCTTTGCTGTCAACGCAGATCGCAATCCCATTGCCACATTCCGTGCAATAAGCATTCTCGGAGGCGTAGCAATTACCCTCTCCAATAGTGCACTCACCACCGACGTGAACGCAGTTGGTGCATGATCGGGCGCTCAACGAGCGAGGCTGGGTCAGGTTAAGCACGACGATCGAAGTCACCAATGTCACTGAAACTTACTACTTCACGAACCATGGTCTGTCCGTCTTGGCGAACAACTTCGACACCCATCGGGCTGGGAGCAGGGCTTGCCATGGCGCCGAAGATGGCCATAGAAGCGATGATGAAGGTGGTTTGCATATTGAGTGTGGGAGGATTGACAAAGATTATATGATTGTGTTGAGGTGTAGCTGTATTGATTGTAGGTATGATTGATGTGTTTGTTGTCGAATGTGATTTCTCAAGGATTAGCAGGAAGGACGTGTCTTTTATATTTATGAATTGGCTGATCAGAGGTTTCGCACCTGCTCACTTTTTGACGAGGATGATGATTCTTTGCTTTCAGTTACCTGCACCACGCTCACGTCAGGAGCCTCTCTGCATCACTGCCTTCAGGCCTGACCAGTCAAGGAGACACTTCATGGAGACCTAGCTGACTGGTGAACTACATTGCAGAATGATCTCTCATTGACAATGTGCTGACATGGAGGGTAAGTGACGAATGTCCCTTTGTCACGGTATGAACGATGGGTGTGGAGTGATATCAAGGGTCTCAACGCCTCATACCAAGATCCACAAAACGAGTAACGAAGATCTCATGCAAAGATTTCCCAAATGGGTAACGCAAAGATATCCAAGATACGTAAAAATGGAATTGAAGCTGACCTTGCGAGGTTTGTAATTGCTTCGGACACTGCTTTGTCTCGATGAGGGTGTCTCAAAGCACGATCGCCAGCCCCCGTTTAGATTGATGTTCCCTCGCCCACATGACCTGCATGCTGAGTTTACCTCCCACATTCTTCCATGCCTCCTGGTTCTTTCCAGTCCCTTATTACCTTGTACGTCATTGCAGGCAGCGGAACGGCCAGATACTTTGATACCTCGCCTGCCGCCCCTTGACGGTCAGCTGAGTGATCAACGCATGATTCTGGGAATTGACGGTGTAAATGATGTCAGGTCGTGCTAAAGACTTTGCCAATGGAAATATTGCTCGCGACGTTTGTCCGGCTCAGCTCCCTTGGGTTCCATAAGTAAGATTGGGCCCGACGACACGCCGACTGCAGCACGCATCATTGCCTAGAGTGGAAAGTCAATGCGCGGTCTATCTTGTCTATGTAATCAACCGCGGTGGCTCGGCTATACCACGGGTGATCTTCACGCGCTCAAAACCTACCCTATTCATTTCTTCAACAATCATCGCCTGAACACCTGTATTCACAGTCTTACCTCGATCTTGTTCGATTTGTGGCCTGGTCATGATGTAAAAGAGTAAAGTTGCATTCGTCGATGCAAAGGATTTGACGACTCAATTGCGCGCCACGTTGCCGTGTCTATTGAGACGCGATTTCAGGGGCTCCGGCAAAAGCAACAAGATGATTGAGGGACGTCAACAATGAAATCACGATCAATGTGTCTGCGTTTTGCGCCCTGCCTCCTCATTCTGTTTTTCTTTCTTGTGGCCGCCAACTGGTCATTTCGCCGATTCAGCCAACAGACAAAAGTAGTATCCAATGAGATTTATGCTGGCCCCAAAGCAGACCCAGAGCCCGGTCAATTACATGGATTCCTGCCACTAGACATCGCTCAAGAGACATGCCAGAGGAGACGGTTGAATGCGTTTGCGAAAAGAGATGTGAGGCGAAAGGTCTACGATATGTTCTTGATCAGCAATGAGCTGGACTGGCTTGACATCCGTCTCAATGAATTGGAGAACGAAGTGGATTATTTTATCATCCTTGAAGCCGACTCCACTTTTCAGGAAGGTCCTAAGGCATTGAGACTACTGGAACACTGGCAAGATTTTGCGCGATTCCACCCAAAGATGATCCGCCAGACGGTCAAGCTTTCGGAAGCGAAGCTGCCAGATGGTGATACTTGGGAGCATGAAAGGTTCACGCGCAACGCCCTTTTTGATCAAGGAATAGCAGACCTACCGGAGCAAGCGCGACCGGAAAAGGGAGATGTGCTACTGGTATCGGACATCGATGAGATTCCACGGCCGGAAACCATCAGTCTCCTAAGAAATTGTGCCTTTCCACAGCGTGTCACCTTACGCAGCCATTTCTATTACTACAGCTTTCAGTGGCAACATCGAGGTGAGCAATGGGCTCATCCACAGGCAACGTACTTTGATGGATTCGACAAGACAATCAAGCCTGAGGAGCTCCGCTCGGGAGCGCAGAAGAGTCCGTACTTTGAGCTCTACAATGCGGCGTGGCATTGCAGTTCGTGTATGGCGACACTGAATGATCTGGTTGATAAGATCACCTCCTTCTCGCATAAGGGTTACAACCACCCGCATATTCTAGATAGAGCAAGACTGCTGCAGACTGTTCGAAATGGGGTTGATCTATTTGAGAGAAAAGATCAGATATACGACCGGATTGACAACAATCTCGACATTCCAACACATCTCAAGAAGAATGATAGCCAGGAAAAGTACAACTACATATTGGATCGCGACCCGCCGAATGCCAATTTTGCAGACTCGAGCGGCTCCGAGTGATGCACGGCTCAGTTTTGCAACGATATGTCATTGATTGTTTCTCAAGCGCTTGAAAGCAATCTCTCAAGCAGACAGAGCTATGGATGACACTATCATGCCAGAGAGCAAAGGTAAATCTTCCTCAACATGTATGTGATATTCTTGTCTCACCTTGTTGTGTGATAGAAGATTTGATGCACGGCCACAGCCACGCTAGCTCGCCGCTACCGAGTGGGGCACGTGCAGATTGCGATACCCCTGAGAGTGTGAAGGAGATGAGGCTCGATGAAACATACAGCCGCGCAAACGGCATGCTCGGATCAGTCGCAGTAAATATGCATGTTGTTTGAACATGATGAAGCGCTCAGAGTTAGCTCTGTCGGGCTCATCTCATGGTACGGAACACAGCATGGATATGACTTGTCCCGTGGCGGCAAGAGATATGCCCTGTCCATTTCTGAAGGAGTTTTCATTAAAAGGTGATGATGTCGTCCAAAAGATGGTTTCTTCAGATTCGTTGATCGTCTGCTGTACTGTTGAACTGTCTGTCTTTTCCAGCTGAGCGTTGTCTGACCAAGATGGTTTCTTCGCGTCCACTGTCTCTACCAATCCTTGCGTTCTTGTTGTTTCCAATCTTTCTCTTCTCTACCGCGCTTCCTATCCAAGATGATGAGTGCTCCAATGAGCCAGAGGCTGCTGCTGAAGCTGCCGCGTCACCCAGCAACTCCTCGATGTCCACTCCTTCAAACACCACCACGATTTCCACTCCTTCAAACACTACCACGGATAGCAACACGACCACGAATTTCCAAGGCCAGTTCATTGCGGGGGCCGACATAGGCACTCTCTTGCGTATGGAGGCAATTCCCGGACGCACTTTCTACGATTACGATGGTGTCACTGTCAAAGACCCTGTGCAACTGCTGGCAGACGCAGGCGTCAATGCAGTTCGGATAGAAGGTGAGCGTGGGCAATGCCTGGGCCCGACCAACTTTGTCAACAACGCAAGCACTCGTGCGGACGAGCTGCTCTTCCAGCTTGACTGGGGATGTCTGGACATTCAAGTCAAGACCGCGGTGCAGGCTGTTGCTCAGGGCATGCGGGTCGTTCTCACCATCAACCAGGGTTTCACCATCCCCAAAGAGCTGGAGTCTCTATCATACCCTGACATGATTGAAAACGTCCAGACGGAGGCAAAGCGCCAACTGCAGCCATTCCTGGACGCCAAAGTCCTTCCGGACGTCATCTTGCTGGAGAACGAGGGCACCGACGGTATCCTGTACATTGAGGAGTCAACCGGCCACATCCGCGGCACCAAGGACAACAAGGCCTCCCCAGACACAATCGACAAAGAGCTCTGTGGCCAGATTCCCACGGGGAACATGGTCTCCTACCCGCAGCTCTCGGGATACTACAAAGCCGAGATCCTGGCCTGCAACGACGCCATCACCGCGGCCGGCTACTCCACCGACACGGTCCGGTACGGCATGCACTCCCACGGCCAGTACGTCCAATGGAAAGAAGGCGTCGTGCACGGCCCGAACCCGCCCAGCGAGAGCGAGCTCAAGGACTCCGCCGGCAACGCCTGCAGCACCCAGGTCATCCCCGCGGAGATCCTCGCGCAAAACGCATCCCAACTCCTCACCATCGCCGGTTTCTCCGCCTACCCCGACCCCATGACCCCCACGGACATCAACTCCGCGGACTCCCAGAAGGCCACGCTCGAGCGCTTGCAGAAGACCCTGACCCAGCTCCAGGGTTACGCGGAAGCGTACGGGAAGTACGAGGACGGGCCGTTCCAGGGGCAGTACAAGCTGCAGGGGTTGGGGGTCGAGTACGCGACAGCCTACCACGAGGAGGAGGTCGCGCAGGAGCAGGCGTTGACGGAGCTGATGTGGCAGACCGTCAAGGGGTACTCGGCCTTCCTGGGGATGCTCTGGTATGAGCCGTTCTATGTGTACGGGGATTGGGAAGGTGGCTTGGCCAGTCTCATGCGCAAGACGGGTAGTGGTGATGTTTCTGGGGAGGTGCCGACGGATATGCTGAAGACGTGGGGGCAGGCGGCGGTTAGTCCGTGGAAGTAGGCTGCTTTGGGGGGGGGGTGGTCGGTGGTGGTGGTGGAGAGAGGGGGTTTGAGATCCTTCTCATCTTGAAGTGATGGCTCTCGTCGTTGCTTCTCATTCCTTGTACATTCTGATAAGGGTCAGGCACCCTTTCAGATATCTTTTTTTCTCGTCCAAGAGGATGTTCTGCTGCGCAGGCTTTTTAAGATCGTTATCAGGACTCAAACGCTCCTCACACCATTAAACCATGCCATGTCCTCAGACCAACGTATCTGGATGGCCCTCCTAGGCTCTAAGTATAGGATGTCTGTGATGTTAACGTGGATTTGTTTTTGGATACAGGCAAAGCGGAGAATCAAAGGCGAGAAATTATCTACGGGTCGCGTTGGAGGAACATCTTAGCAGACTTATGATCGTTCCTCATAGGAGTTTTTGCAAAAGCTTATGAAACCCATTTTTTGCAATCTGAGAGCGACTGAGTACATCGAACGTGCCATGGCCGTGAAATCATATGCCAAACAACTACCAAAAAAGCCACCTTGATCCAATTCATCCACCCAATCCAGGGCTTTAAGCCATATCAGAATCTCCTTTCTTACCACTTCCCTCCATAGCTACTCCCACCCCAGCTGCTTCCTCCGCCATGGTGACTCCCATGGTGGCTCGAACTATGGTGGCTGCCGCCGTGTGGCCTCTCCTTGTACTTGTCCTCCAACTTGCTACCCGCAATGGCACCGGCGATCGTGCCCAAAAACCCGTGACCGCCACCGACCCGGCCGCCGGCATAGTGGCCGGCTATACCGCCACCCAGGGCGCCGAGGAGACCCCGCTCGCCCTCGGGATTGTTCGGGTCGTAGGGAGCATTGGGGTCTTGTGGTTGCTGGCCTGGCTGTTGTCCGCCGGGCTGCTGCTGCTGCTGATACTGTGCGTTGGGGTCCTGGCCGTAGCCGCCGCCGTACGACTGTTGGTGCTGCGGTTGTCCGTACTGAGGTTGGGAGGGGTATTGTTGCTGGGAAGGGTACTGCTGCTGTTGCTGATCGTACTGAGGTGCCCCGGGAGCGCCACTAGAATGAGGGGTTAGCAAAACTTTGAGGGACAGAAGAGTCTGAAGAGTGACAGGCTTACTAGTACCCGGCATGTCCCTGAGGGTTGCTTGCGTCATAGGCTCCGAATTGTCCGCCTTGTTGGCCGTGCTGAAAGCCACCCTGTTGCGGAGGGCCGTAGGAGTCGTTCCTCTGAGGTGCACCATACCCCTGAGGAGCGTCTCCATATTGTGGTTGCTGTGGCGGGTATCCTTGGTTGTAGCCCTGCTGTTGGTTCTGGGCGTAGTTGGGTGGGTATTGGTTGTATGGGTCAGACATGATGGCGATTCAGAAGAAGATGTGCAGGTTCGGGATCCGTATGCGAGGCTGTCGAAGAGACAAAATGGATGGCGTGTACGGTCGAAGTGGTAGTGATTGATTATTCGAAGAAGTCGTCGTTGAGAAGCAAGCGTTTTATACCACGTAAGAAGGCTCTGCCGAGGGGTTTTCGAATTGCCCCTCGCGGAGGCGCAGTCATCATCAGCCATCATCAGCCACCTGCTTCTTCGGCTCCGGTCGCAAAGTTTGCCCGCTCTGCACACCTATTATTAGCTGACCTCTCGAGAGACGGTGACGCAGCTGATGTCGATGTCATGAGGACAAAGCGCTTGTCGGGCGCAGTGTACCTGCCTGAAGATGTACGCGATCTTACACCACAGTAGAACACGATATACTGGGTTACAAGGCTGTAGATTTCATTTTCGGGCGTCTTCTCAGCCAATCATCGCTCAACATATTGGAAACCCTCCAAGCGGCTAAACCGCTATTGGCCCAGCCTGAAGGACTGGAACACCACGGCAACTCTTGCTCCCAAAATAATGCGTTTCAGACCAGTTTGAGCTCCCTTCATCTTTTGTGGTCTTCTGGCTGGAAGTCTTCGGCCTCTCATGCTTGTGCTCTGACGCGCTGTGCGTGCTTAGTCGACAGCTCTTCGTTATCTCAAAATTACTGCGTCTCGGTGTGATTCCTACTCTTTCGCAACTACATGTGTGTTGTGCAGTATTCGACACCGGATATAGTCAACATGCGCCTTTGACCTTCCTTGAAAGCCATTGACCTTGGGCGAGAAGACCAGACCTGCGGTCAAACGACAATTAATCGCGCATGAGAATGCGCTCACTCTTGATACTCCTCTATCTCTTCCTTGCGACGACCTATGCCATCACGCTCTCGGAGATTCAGCCTATTCAGGGTTTCCCTTCCCAGTGCGCCAACGGTTACAACACTCCGCTCCAAGACTGCACCTCCGAGGAGCTCATTAGCCATACCTGCTCGACCAAATGCATTACATTTCTGGAGGCCTTGACCAAGATCATAAATGAGGACTGCAACGGATCAAGCGCATTGCCGAACACGCTCTTAGGGCTCTTCTTCGTCTCCAAAGGAACGGCTACGCTGTGTCCGAATGTGCTGGGATCTTCGGGGTCCGATTCGGAGAGCAGTGATGTTGGTTCAGCGGCTACAACAAGCTTGATTGCCAGCCCTTCGAGCACGACCATGAGCAGCACTGAGGTCAAGACCACTAGCAAGACTGTATCCAAGACCACAGTCATCGCCACCCCAACAGTCTCATCGACGGTCTCTGCTGCTGGTACAACGACAACAACAACAAGAAGCAATATCATCTCGGCATCAGCTGCCACTACAAGCCAAACCTCGCAGGCCGGGGCTCAAACCTCGTCGACCGATGTGGCAGCAAGTCCGACGAGTAAGGGTAGAAGTGGAGCGGGAGGTACGATACTTGATTTGGGGTCTTCTGCACCGCCAAACGCAAGGCTGAATGCAGGGATGTGGATGCTCTTGACGTTCCTCCTGATAGCAATCGGGCTACGGTGATAGCCGTGGTCGTCCGCCCTATACCGCGATGGATGAGATGGAGGTTCATAGAGAGGCAGCCTAGACGGCAGGCCTCTCGTACCTTTTCTGTTCCTGATTGAAACAATTCGTGTTTTTGACGTTCTGCGAGATACCACAGCGAGGCGTTTACCACAGGGGCGAAGGTTCGATCATGGCATGACTAGATCGCGGACAGGAGTGATGATGGAGGCTCATTGTGTCAGCAAAGTAAAAGTGAGGCCTACGAAATGAAAATCAAGAACTAATGGCCATGGACATTCGAGAGACGATCATTGCATGATAACGAGTGGCGTGGAGGAATTGTGCATAGCAAGATTCAACGGTAGCAGGACACAAGGCCATGTTGTAATAGCCCCGATGTCGCCTTAATTACTCACCTCAGTGATATGAATCCAGGGTCTAATGTCGGTGTAGTGCTTGGATAGGAAAGAGAAGGGGACCCCTCCGACGGACGTTTGCAGAATGCAGAATGCATGAAGAGAGTCAGAAGCTTGGCAAAGTCCCGCTCTCCCCGACACGCCGGCCGAGGGCTCCTGCATACGACGTTGAACATAACTACATAACTACATAAGCCATAAGCAAGGCAGGGACTAAACGGCTAGCTCATTGTCCGTATGCTTTTGCTGACGCTCAGCGCTGTCAAGCTCGTGTGTCTGCGCTATACGGAGATTGATTTCTAGCTTTGCAAGAGAGGCTACCTTGTGACTCTGACTCTCTCCATTGAGTCCATGCACCAGTCCAGTTGGCAAGAATTGGGGTACCCTTGACCATTACCAAGTTTAGCCACTTCTGCTTTCCGAACCCCCTCTACGCCCTGCCTTACGCAAGCACAAGCTTTCTGCCTGACTGCTGTCGTCCCTGGATTACCTCATCACGACTCACACACACTTGGTCGTAAAATGAGGAACATGGATCTATGATCTATCCTCTTCGCGTGAGGCTGATCCACCAGGCTCCTTTCCTCAAGCGGGGGACAGAAGCGCTTGACGGTGTATGTCTCACTCCTAGATCTTACTCTTTCCCGTTCCCTCGAGGCTACTGACCAGGCGCTAGTCCCATCGACTGCCCTGAACGCCAATACCACGGCTCTCGAGCCCGTTGGCATATACACGCCATGACGATACCACCAACCTACCATGACTCCGACGCCGACGATGAGTTTGAGTATGAGCGCTCTGTCATGACCTCCCCCATCATGCCTACCGATGATGAGAATTCCCCGACGGATACCGACCCGCCTTCTACTGAACCGACCCCGACCGCCTTCGGTCACCACATGGATTTGGGCAAACCCTCGCCTGGTAACACTATTGTCAGATGGACCGCCGATCAGTGTGCCGACTACATATCAAGCTTGGGATTATCGCAGTATTGCGATACCTTTCTAGGTGCGTTCTAGGGCATGTCAAGGCAGGACGCAACAGTTTGAGCCAATCTGGGAATGGCTGGTGCTCACACTTTGATACTGATCGCCATTCCTGCAGAGAATGAAATTGTCGGCGAGGCCCTAATTGCGCTGAGGCATGAAGAACTGAAAGAGATGGGCATTCTGAGCATTGGTCATCGACTCACCATTTTGAAGGGTGTCTATGATGTGAAGCAAAAGCAAGGCATACCTATAGATTCCGACCATTGGATGCCGCCCTGTATGTCTCCTGTTCAGAGGCACAACCTGCTTGACTTGGCTTACCAGTCTGACATCCATAGCGGCCGAGAGCAATACCCAAGACCAGACTGCAACCAGAGATGATATAGCGAGAATCATCCGCTCCCTTGAGATCCGCGATCATCGAATTCAAGCAGCCGAAGCTGAGATACGGAAAATCACGGAAGAGTATCGCAAGCTGCGGGACGAGCTCCTCCCCGTCTTCAAATTCCACAAGGAAAGACAACCTTTACCATACCATCCAGGATCTCAAAGTCCGGATCATCCAGAGGAGAACGGACTCTCTCCAATGACTGCTCAGGTGCCCCCGGAGATGAAGGGCGGCATATTATCCCGCAAGTTTTCCACCAAAAGGCTGTTCCTCGGTTCCACGCCGAAGAATAGCTCCCCAACGCACATCCCCCCATCTATCACGGAAGGAAGAGCCATGGCTGATACTTCGACTTCGGATCCTTCAGCAGCTGCCATCGCCGCATCCAACTACCTGACCGCGGGCCTGAATGGGGGCTCTCAGCCATCGCAATCGCCGAGTCAAGCCAATATTCCCTCCCCTACCTCCCCCAATCAATACAGCAATAACCTTCAAGGCCGCTCCTATAGAGAGCAACCGCAAGGCAACGTCCGAACGATCTACTCCCACGCCGAAGACCCGACATCCTACTCCTCAACCTCCACCTTCACCGCCGACAGAGATCGCAGCAACCCGACACCAACGCCCAGGCGACTTGACGAAGCTCGAAACGCACAGCGGCAGGCCCCACGTGGTGACAATTACCAGCAGCCCCAACAACAACAACCATCTCAATCCTCTCAGCAGCCCGACGAGTCCCAGAACTCCGGGGGCGGCCCGAGCGTCGAAATATTCAAATCCTTCCGAGTATCGATGGAGGACCCCTGCGAGAAGGTCCTGCCAGCAGCTCTCAAAAAGTACAACATTGTTGCCGACTGGAAGAACTACGCGCTGTACATCGTCTATGGCGATCAAGAGCGCTGTCTGGGGCTGAAGGAGAAACCCCTCATCCTGTTCAAGCAGCTCGACAAGGAAGGCAAGAAGCCCATGTTCATGCTCCGCAAGCATGCGGCGCCGCTGGAGGGACACAGCGGGCCTAGTGGGATGGCCGGGCCCGGCCAAGGATATGATACGGGGGGATTGGGCAGCGGCAGAGGGCATACGAGCAGCATTCAACTTCCGGGAGGCGTGCTATGATGGATTTTTTCCCCATGGGAAGGTCGATCTGAAGGCCTTTTCCAACGGCCGCTTGAAGCTGACATCCACCGTCACCTCCCGCATCAGATGTTTTGTCTTTCTTTCTTGATGCAAGAGCATTTTGCAATCTTGCCCTAGGGACTGCATCCATTTACTGACCGAAGCATTAGCCCGGGCGTACAAGAGTAAAAGAGGAGGAAAGCGAGAATGCTTGGGAGATCTTTGTCAAGGGAGCGTGTACTGTGTTGTAATGATACTAATGAGCATTTCATGCCTCACATTATTCTCCTTATTTGAATCAAAATCTTCTTTACAATTGCTCCTGACATTGTTTGCCTGCTTCGAATACGAAGGCAAGGGGTTTTCAGTGACCGATTTTGGTTGGTCAGTGTTTGTTGGAGAGGGAGCATGTTCCCCAATTATTGGAAGATGCGTAGTCAAAGTTTTGAGGACATTGATCCCTTACCAACTATCAAAGTTCCCAAACCCTCCTCCACCTTTGACCTTCTTCTTCACGGGGACCTGCTCGGAAGCAGCCTCTTCCCACTCTTCGACCGCATCCCTCTTCGCCGCCGTACCACTCCGGTCACCACCTCCCATATATTTCCCCACACCGGGCCCATCTCCAGCTCCAGCTCCAGATCCCCCTCCAACCTTCTTCCCCGTCCAAGTGACCTCCTCATCCTGCGCCGTCGTCACCGCAGCTCCATCCCCATCCTTGTTCCCATGCACTGCACCCTCACCTTTCCCCTTCCCCTCCCCCTCCTCCTTCAGATACTCCTCGAACGGATCCACCAGCACCTCCACCCTCTCAATCCTCACCTCCTCCTGCGGCCTCTTGCCTTCATCCACCTCCACCCCCTCAATCGCCCTCAACGTCGTCTCTCCGCCCTCTACCACGGCGCCAAAGATGGTATGTTTGCGATCCAAGTGCCTGCACGCGCCATAGGTGATGAAGAACTGACTCGTATTCGTGTCCCGCCCCTTGTTGGCCATACTCACGACCCCCCTGCTATCATGGCTGAGCGGACTATGCGGCCACTCATCCTTGAAGGTGCCGCCCCAGACGGATTTCCCCCCGCGCCCCGTGCCCGTGGGATCGCCGCCCTGGAGCATGAAGGTGCGGATGTTGCGGTGGAAGAGCGTGGTGTTGTAGTAACCCGCGCGGGCGAGCTGGATGAAGTTCCAGACTGCCCTGGGGGCGTGGAGGGGCAGGAGGGAGAGGGTCAGGGGGCCGAGGGTGGTGTGGATGGTGGCGTAGCCGATGTGCTTGATGCGGGTGGTGGGGTGGAGGAGGTAGGATTCTTCGGATAGGTGGGCCAGGGCGGAGGAGGTGTGGGGGGTTAGGCCCGTGGAGGTGAGGGAGGCGGCGGCGAGGCCGGTGGTGTGGTGGGCGGTGCGGGGTTTGGTGGTGGAGGAGGGGGTTGTTGTTGTGGTGGTGGTGGAGGAGGCGGTGCCGTTGGAGGAGGAGGGTTTGGTGAGGGTCGTTGTTGTTTTGACCGGAGTGGAGAGGTTTTGCGTCGAAGTGGGTTGGTTGAGGTACCGACCGACTTGCGGTTTGGAGGCTGCATCTCCCGAGGCATCGTCGGCTTTGATCATGGAAGCTGCGTTGCCCAGGGCAGACTTGTTGACCCCTGCATTTTGCGCGCGCTCTTGTTCGGGGGTCAAGGTGCTGACGCCATCCTGGACGTATTTGAAGGAGCTCAAATTCCTTGCCTCGAGGTTGTTAGGGTCTTGCAGGGTGATGATGTCCTTGCGGGAGAACTCCTGATCTGTGACCAGGTCTCGCCATAGCTTGGCTTTTATGTTCAGTCTTTCCACCGTATCCCATGCGAAGACATGTCCAGAGTCTTTGATGGTGACGAGATGGGAATTGTTCGTGAACACCTTAAAGGTGACCGGGTCAACGAACTCGTCTTGTTCATTCTTCATGAAATTAAGGTGGATGAGATCGTCGACGGCAAGCTTCTTCCCGGTCACCGGGTTGGTACCATGTTTCAACAGCCATGACAAGATATTGTCAAGATCGAAGATTGTGCCTTCGATCGTACAGACAGGGATCTCGAAAGGCTGGAGGGAAACGGAGCAGAAGTTGAAGGGGAGGCGTTTGAATCGGGTGTCGGCTTGTTTGGCGGCGGAAAGGCCAGCGCCAGCACTGGCGGAGTAGCTGGCATCAGAGGACCATTCGCTATGTGTGATCTGCGTCAAGGTTAGTGTACTGGGACGAGCGAGCGGTCGTGACGGGTTCGGTGACTAACATACGTAGAGTTTGTCGGTACCTGGGGAAGTCAGCAGTGACAGACAAGCAAGAAAAATGCAACATACCTTTACCCATGGCTCACTATTGATCGATCTATTGCATTACCATCGAGTCGACGCTGTCGCGTGAGCATGCGAGTGCGCGATGTCAAGATCTACCAAGCTTATCTTAGTGTCTCTAGGCTCATGCACCAAACTGTCACCAAAAGGCTAAAAATCCGATTGGGTCGGCAATGG
Organism: Ramalina intermedia; assembly: GCA_003073195.1. Taxonomy (NCBI): domain Eukaryota; kingdom Fungi; phylum Ascomycota; class Lecanoromycetes; order Lecanorales; family Ramalinaceae; genus Ramalina; species Ramalina intermedia. The sequence goes on from PEKF01000007.1 coordinate 343,191, forward strand.
AGACCCACACGTTCGAGCAATGCGGTCGAACTACCTATCATGTATCCTCTGCCATGTGCCACGTGTGAAAGAATATACGGTTGTCAGAATTGCAACAACTGAAATGCCAAAGACCAAAGAATTAATAAATGTAGCTATGTTGGTGTGTTTGATATTCTGGTACCGCAAATCATGTATATAGTGACCAACAGCCTTTCACCCTCCATGTAAGCTAGCAAAAGGCGGGTGGAAAGCCATTGAACAATATTGGCTCTGATGAATGGACCAGTTTCCTCTGACACATCAGACACGATATGCTTGCAAGCTTTGTACATAACCGTCGTCCCAGCCAGCTGCTCTGCCCCATGGAGAGCTAATAGCCAGAGGATCGCCAGCTTGTTCACATAGTCAGCACGGCCCTGAAGCGGACTTTACCACTCATCATATGATCGATTGCTTCGTTGCCCTTGGCTAGGGGGAATTTCTCCACCAGGCACTTGACCCCGTGCTTCTGGGCGAAAGCGATGGCGTCTTCCGAATTTTTGGCGTGGCCAGATGGCCATCCATGCACACTCAATCCTTTGACGACGAGATCCATGGTAGAAACCTTTACATCTCCGCATGCTGTAGCATTGTCAGTTCAGTGCTCAACCACACTTTGATATTCTGAACGGCACACTAACGTGAGAGTATCAACAGCTTCCCTCCGGGCATCAAGCCCCCAAGCAATCCTGGAATAAGTTCAGGGTTTGGTGCTGTGGCCACAATGAGGTCGGCCCCACCCATGGCTTGCAGAGCTTCGGCGTGCTTCGTCTTGCTACCGTCAACATACTCGGCAGCACCAAGTTCCTTGGCGAACTTCTCCTTGCTGGCGCTGCTGGACAATGCAACCACGCGGTAGCCCATTTTGGATGCGTACTGGACCGCCATGTGCCCTAATCCACCCAGTCCTTGGATTCCTACCAGAGCTCCGGGGGCCAATTGCATACGTTGGATCGAGTTGTAGACAGTGACACCAGCACACAGAAAGGGGGCGAACTCGGCCGGATCCAAGGATGCTGGGACTTTGACGACAGCTTCGGTACGGAGTAAAACATACTCTTGATCTATGTGGATAGCGAGCTATGTGTCAGCCTCGGATAAAAATCTGTGCCCAACGCGGGTAGAGGCTTGGAACCGTGACAGCTTACAGCCACCATCACGTGTGACGCCATTGATAGCAGCGTTCTCGCACATCTGGAAAATCTCTTTCTTGCACTGACGACATGTCCCTAAGGATCACGGTGAGTATGTGCTTCATTTGATTCAAGGTCTGAAATGAATACCATCGTGGCCACCGTGCCTGAACGAGGATGACAGAGTCAGCATTGCCTCCTTGTAGCTCAACTCCAGGTTGGTATTGGATAGGATAAGGGCAGTTTGATAGATGGTCACGTACCAAGGAGCACCGACCCGGTCTCCGACCTTCCATTTTTTCTCACCTTCGCCAACAGCAACGACGTCTCCAATGGTCTCATGTCCAGGTATCCTGGGCCTGATCATAGTGAGCGATCAGCGGGATCACGATTAAAGATTGCAGATGACATACAAAGGACCCATGAAGCCTCCACCAATATCGGCATCGGTGTGACAGATTCCAGTTGCGAGACATTTGATGAGTATCTCTCCTACTTTTGGCGGATGTGTTTCAACATCTTTGAATACAAGAGGCTTGCCCGCCTCCTCAAAGATAAGCGCCTTGTGTTTGGTTGGGACTGTTAGGAGCATTGTGATCTTGAGGTTGTTGAAGAAAGGAATTCCGACAGGGGGCCAAGAGGGCTGATAAAGTGAAATGATGGATAGGAAGCCGATTGCAGAATGTGGAGAAGTCAGAGGGACTTGTGATGGAATGTGAAGCTTGAGCAGAATGAGAGTTTCAAAAGATGGAGTTGGCACAAAGGAAAGGAGGAAGACCGAGCTATGTACCCGGGAATGTCACGGGTCCTCCTCACATTCACGACTTCTCATCAGTTTCAACACATGTAAGACGTCAAGCCATCCCACCAATGTTGCTGCTTGACAGGTGCCATGCTCGCACTTCGCTACATCCTTACGCTGCTACTCCTGCAATGATGACACTAGTCACCAAGTCCACCTATGAGGTCTTGATACTCAACAATGATTAGCGAGCCAAGGACGACACATGGCGCATCTGGTCGCTCTTCTGTGGACGTTATATACCTTCATCATCGGATTGCTGGTATGAATCCCTCCGGAAAGGATCTGGATGTGAGGTTTGACTGCAATTACCCATTTCGGCATACGCAATGGGGTTTGCATATTCCCAAACAGCTTTAGCAACAATGCGGCTGTCAGATCGCCTGGTCGAACCAATGAGGGTATGAATCTAATCGCAGCGCAATTGCTCCATTGCGCATAGCGTTGTAATGTTGTTCATCGTGGTTCGAAGCCAAAAATCCCCAACACCAGCAATACCCTGCAGCTTTGACCCCCTCTCAGGCTCGGTAAGCCTGGCATGATACGCGAACTATGCCAGCGGCACCGTTGCAAATTTTGATGAAGGATCGTAAAAATAATTTCCGACGCTCTGGATCTGTGCCTGTCGGAAGTTACCGGCAGGGCGGTTCACCTCGGTCAGGATTAACAAACATCCGCGACTACGATCGCCTTATCGAGGGGTAGGACTTCTAGAAAAATGCTTCACCAGTTTGCAACACGAGAGCGTGGCTCTACGTAATGGATGTTGCAGCAGTGGAGATGAAGTCATATAATTCTCGAATGCTTCTGCAATAATTATCTATGCTACACGTCAAATCGCAATCGCAACATCGTCAAGAATTCAACCCTTGTCAGCTGTGACCTTAGACTCGGTCTTGCAGGTCATCGATCTCGGTCTGCTTGTATCCTTCGTTTCCCTTGTTGTATGGAGGTCTTCAACTATGGTCATGAGCAAATGCAGATACCCATTCTGGGCGAATTAGAGCTTACCTTGCTAGATTCTTGACTCCTACGATAGCGGCCGAACCGAGAGCGTAAACGCCCAGAAGGTTTCTCCAAGACCCAGACTGGCCGACGGCAATACCCAAAAGATCATAGACCATGCACGAGCCAAAGATCCAGTCGCTAGAAGCACTGAGCAAGCCAAACCCGACGGCCGTCACTACTTTTACCGTGGTAGTGGCAGGCTCGTCCTGGAAGTATGCGATGCTGCCATTGTGCAGCAGATCCAAGATGCCAATACCGGCGAAAGTCCTGGCCACGACATTGTTCAAGATTGAGGTCAGGGAGTTGGTATTCATGGGCTCCAATTTGGCGAAAACATAGTAGAGCTGGGCGAAGCTGTTGATGATGACGCAGACATTGGAGATCTTGAGCTGTTCTGAATTCCAGAAGACCATCCACAGCGCAATCATGACGTTACCCAAGGAGAAAATTGGGGCGTAATCGACCATGGAGTCAAGCTCTCGTCGTTCTGAAGGCTTCTTCGAGTCAAGCTTGTTCAGACGGTATATCCACCACAGCTGGAAGATTTGTTGCATGGAAAAGAAGGCACCAATGAAGAATGGCTGAGGAGACCAAAACGAGTAGTGCGCCTTGTGAACGTCCATCATGTTGGGTGTGGACCAAATGCCATATTGCTGTGCTGCAAACTGTTGTAGTGGAGGAGTCAGCCTTCTTGATTTCGTCGGCTGAGAGGAAGGTCTAGCCAGCTTCTACTTACGTTGAGCAACCACGCGGACGGTGCCTACACCGGAGTGAGCATACGGGTCTAATAAACGTAGAATTCTACTTACCACCCATCTGGCATTCTGATATGAGAGACTCATCGTGACGGAGCTTTACAGCTTACGACTTTTGAGCTGTGCAATGAATTTTGCAAAGTCTGACAGAACTGAACAACTGTGACTGAGTTATTGGAATTGGGAAGAAAACAGCCAAGTGCAGCACAAGCAGGCAAGCAATATATATCAGCTCACGATGTAACAGACGTCATAACGTTGTTGGCGAGGTACGAATACGGAGTACGGAGATGCGCTCGGCCTACCTAAGTCGATATATCATGTCCAGTCGACATATCAAAGCATGTCGATATATCAAACAATTTCCTCCCTCGGCAGCTTATCGTAGCTCATATCCTTATCAAACGACCGGACCCACTCGACCGAACTGAAGCGATACTCTGACTGTACCGTGCATTTGATATGCACCTGGCAGCCTATCATAGCCTCGCGTGTGACAGTGAACGCGAGATGATCGGATCTATGGGTCGCTTCCTAGCTCACGGTGTCGGCCCGTCACTTGCTACATCTGGTCATTCAAAGTTGTTCCCTGACGTCTGCTTCTCATGATCATGTCACCTTCGTACCTTCCATTTTCTAGATAAAAGTCATGACATTTCCCCCCAGGCATTGCCGGCGTTTCCCTTATGTTCAAGATGATCTCAAGTCATATGCTCTGTTATTAGAGTCGATTATAACCTGCTGCTAGCAGCCTGGGACATTTCTGAAAGCCTACGCCCGTAACCATGACTGTGAAATCGACACTCTCTTTATGATTCTTTGTCCGACAGCCTCTTCATCTGCCCTTCTTACTGTGTTCAGATTGAGCGGCCTCCCATACACAACCTAACTCTGGGAAGATTCCATCTCTCTTCAGATCAGCGACAATGTCAGGAGCGCCCTACATAGGATACCGTCTGGCCTGGAACAATCCCAACGGTGTCATGCAAGCTGGGGTCGTTCACAGCACAGGTCTACCCAACCATTGCACGCCCACAAGCCCCTACCTTGAACGCCTTTCATCCGCCTTCAATACCTGCGTTCCCACCTCACTCGCCCTCCTCTCGACTGCTTTAGGGATCTTCAGCATCGTGGCATGGCTCTTTGCACAGCTACCTCAGATCTACAAGAATTACAGGCTCAAATCGGCTTCGGGCTTGTCGATATGCTTCCTGGGCGAATGGCTGTTTGGGGATGTGACAAACCTCATCGGGGCTTTGTTGACGGGACAAGCTTCGTGGCAGATCGGCATCGCGACATACTATTGTATCGTCGATGTGTGCCTGTCGAGTCAATATCTGTGGTATACGCATGTCAAGGTCTGGAGGAAGAAGGAGATGATAGAATATATAGAGGGTGAGTCGGACGATGGGGATGATGAGAACGAAAGGAGGCGGGCTGTTGTGGTCGTACCGCCATCAGATGATACCTCATCTTTGAAGAGTGCAACCAGAAAAGCCTCATCACCCGACAGCCAGCCCAACAATCCCCCGGTTTCGGAAGACCATCAGCACAAGACCGCTCACGCACCCCTCACCTCAATAGACTGGAACGAAAAGATCCCCACCGAACCGTCCGAGGATCTCCATCTACCACCACAGAACGCACCTCGGGCAATCAACCTCTCCTCACATGCCCCCATCATATTCTCCCTCGCCAACCTCGCAGCAACCGCCGTCGCATCCCCGGTCCCCTCTTCCCCCGCCTTCTCCACCACGGCCGACGCTTCTTCCTCATCCGCCCAAATCCAAATGACCGGCCGCATCTTCTCCTGGATCTCCACCCTCCTCTACCTGGGTTCCCGCCTCCCGCAGATCTACAAGAACGCCCAGCGCCGCTCCACCGCCGGCCTGTCCCCTTACATGTTCCTGGCAGCCTTCACGGGCAATTTTCTGTATTCTGCCGCTATCGTCGCGAATCCGCTCGCTTGGTCGTCTTATCCTCCCTATGGTGCGCACGGCTGGGTCGGGTCCGAGGGGAGCGATCGTGCGACGTGGGTGGGGTTAGCGGCGCCGTTTTGGTTGGGCGCAGCGGGGGTGTTGGTGTTGGATGCGACGGTGGGGCTGCAATTCTTGGCTTATGGAGGTGAGAAAGAGGAGGTGGAGGTTTTGGTGGAGGATGAGAGGGGCAGGAGCAAGTGGAGGAGAGTCAAAGGGTGGATGAGGGGGTGGATCCCGAGTCCGAGTCCCAGTGTGCATGAAGTGGAGGAGGCGAGAGATGGGGAGCCCTTGTTGGCGCGCAGGAGAAGCAGTCGAAGAAGGAGTAGTGGGTATGGGACTACTTGATCATGTGGCCGTGAGCTTTTTGCAACGTTTGGACAATATAGAGATTTGCATTGCATGACTTACTTGAGAGGCGGTGTGATATGAGTTATGTGCAATTCAGTGGCTATATGTTTTGGTCAAGCTTTTGTACAACGGAGTCATCTGTCCAACCTCCAGAACTTCCGGAACCACTTAATCTTTCTTCCCTTTATCATCCAAATTTTGTTGCTCGTTAAAGAATGCTTCCTGAGACGTCGATGAAGGATGGATGTGAAACGCAAAGTCCGTTTCGCCAACAAGTGCCTTTACATTTCTAGCTCCTCGTCAGTATCCTCGCATGTGAAAGGACAAATACTCACTCAATCAACCGCCCAATATCATCACTGACCAGACTACTCGCAATCTGCATCACCGCGAACGCGCTATACCCGGGCTCCAGGATATGGGTGGCACTGAGGATGGTCGGATCGAGCTGCTCCAGCTTCTTACTCAATTGGTACGGCTCGGGCGGTTTGAGGTACGGCGGCAAGGGCGTCCCGTTGGCGACACTGGCCGCACACAGCGCCAGCACGGACGTGATCTCGTGGGACGTGGTATCCAATTTCCCAACCAATCTTCCGAAATCGGCGATCCAGCCGGCCTTCTCGGGCTCGTCCGCGGGGTCGTGCGAGAAGGATGCGGACGCGTAGGAGATGAGGGCGAGGTAGTTGAGGATGTGTTGGACCTCGGCGATGAGGGCGTCGTAGGTTTCCTTGGGGAAACGGCCGCCGAAGGTGGGTTCCCAGGCTGTGAAGGCGGAGTGCTGTTTCAGCCCCGCGAGGAGGACGAGTTCCTTGGCGTAGACGGAGGTTTGGGCCTTCTGGAGTTTGTAGCCGGGGGAGGTTTTCTTGGTGATGTCGCCTTCGTAGCCGCGGAGGCGGGAGGAGACGGTGGTGTGGACCAGGGAGTAGAAGTTGGCAAGCAGGTGGAGGGAGGCGCCGAGGTCGCTGCGGAGCTGGGAGCGTTCGGTGATGGGGTAGGGGATAAATGTCCAGATGAAAGCGACGGCCATGCCGCCAGCGACGCAGGCGAGGCGGTAAGGGGCGAGGAGGTAGATCGGATAGAAGGGCTGGCCGTTGCTGGTGGCTTGTTGTAGGCCCACTTTACGGACCTGGAGCTCGTATCCGATTATCAAAACTTGGCTGACAGTCAGGATGACCCCAATGATGGTCAATCTTGGAATTTTGACGATCAGGTAGAACTCGAAGAAGGTGAAGAGGAACAGAAACACGATGACCCCTGGTGTTTTGCCGTCCACAATGTACCACATGATGAAGCTCGCTATCATGGCAAAGACTTGAACCCAGTCAGCAAATCAGACGATCCAGATGCAAAGAGAAGGGTTCGAAGCCTACCTGTCCCTGCCGTGCGACCCAGAAATCCAAAGATGCCGCTTCCCGCAGTCAATGTCATCCCTACGAAAATAACAGGGTCAGCAGTGCTTCCTCAGACTATTTCGTGAAGTGACCAGGCCATTGTTTGCGAAGCCTTCCGAAGATGATCTTGCAAGTACTCTAGACAGAATTTGAGGATCCGTTGCGTACCAATAGAAACCATGATCTCGGCCCAGAGGAGGCGTTGTTGCAAGAAAAAGGTCTGGGTATCTGCCAAGAATGCAACAATCGCGATCCTACATATATCTCAAATTAGCCTGTGTTTGGCTGATAAGCTCCCTCTATCCTGAGGCCGAACAGGGGTGTACTTGTAAGATATGTTTCTACTGGACCAGATTTCTTCAGGGCCGGGTACTCACGACATTGTAGCGCAAGCTACTCGAAATCCAAAAGCTGACTCGCGACCACCCAAGAATCGACCAATGGAACGCAGCTTGTCAGTCGTCCTCTGCAAAGCATTTGCTGGTGGAAGATGTTCAGGGTCGAGCTGGGCGCCGAAAGAAGTGCCTAGATATATCCCCGTGTTACCATCACCTGCACTGTCTGGGCTGATGCTAGGATCTGCATCCTCCACGGCGAACAACGCCTTTGCCCATTTCTTGCAACGCCGGGCACTGGGGACGATGAGACGTTTATGCTTCATTGACCCATCCTTGGCCTTTGCGTCAGCAAAATCTACCAATGCCAGAACGGCTTGTCCGGTCTTCCAGAGTAGATGCTCCATCTAATCAGTTGTCAGCAATAACGTCATCGTGAATGCTCAGTCACTCGATAAATAGTGGAGACACCAACCTCGAGGATGAGATAGAGCTGGTGCTGGTTGCGCTTATGAGTCTCGGGGTCTTTGAAAAACGGATATTCCATTTTATTTGCCTTTGGGAACTCGTCGGGATTGTTAGCAAAAGACGTCCCTTGCAATTTCAGCCCTTTAGAGTAACACCATTCTCCAAGAAAGGCTTTCCTCGCTTCGTAGAAGTCTTTGGTCCTCTTGGAGAGCTGCTCAGCGAATCCGGAGTCTCCAGGCTTCAGGACACCAGCCTCAACATCGTCTTGAGTCTTTGGCACAGATGCACGACCCTTTGAAGATTTGGGTGCTTTCTTCATTTCAAGCACGAGCATGGAGTGATCCAAGCCGTCACTCATGGCGGCTGACATGTCTTGAAATGGCTTGTGTAGCTTGCTCATAATCTTGTTCCATTCTCGCTTCTCCGACTTCGCCTTAGCCTCGGCTTCTGGATTAGAAAAAGGAATACTTCCATCTTCGGATTGCTTGGACTGTGCCCAGCCTTGTTGATGGGCCATTCTTTCGAATAGCTCAGCAGCAGATGCAATGCCGGTCAAGGGTAACATTATGTTACGGAAGAGCTTGAACAGTGAGTCAATGTCAGATGCGTCTAGTTTGCCGTACGCGAATTCTCGTTTGGCAAAGGTGATGTCTTGGTGCATCTTGCCAAGCAGCCCACTCATAGCTTGTATAGCTGCTTTGAGTCGTTCTGTTTCTATATTGACTAGTGATCTCCTGTCGTCATGGATCTTCGAGTGATGATGGCGATGGAGGAGGTGATGAGCTGTCCCAGCGCTGACATCTTCCTGAGAGTCTCGAAGGTCAAACATGTCCTCCCTTTCAAGAGTTTCCATATACGCAGCTTGTGCCGCTAAGGTTGCCTTTATCGATCCTGCAAAAGCGCCAGATTGCGTGAAAAAGATCTGGCGACAAGTAATAGGAAACACAAGCAGAGAAACGACGGTGCTAATACCCATGCCGGCTAAGAATGCTTCGAGGAGGCGCTTAGTGAAGGCGATGCCGGAAGTCATGTTGGGAAAAGTCGGAGCTGTAAGCACTCGGTCAGTCATTCCAGTGGTGGTCCCACACATTTTCTACTCACAATAGATTGCTGCTACATTGGACATGATGCTGTATAGAATCACTGGGAATTGAAGCTGGGGTCTGGAAGCACGCAACGTGTTTGACAGCCAGATGTTGAATATCAGCCAAATCGCACTGACTGCGGAGGCACTGGAATTGTAAGTCGAAACCTTGGTGCCTGAAGACGGGCCATTTGCCGTTGGCTGAATTGGAGGAGTCGTATGAAGGCGAGCTTGAGTACTGCAGTAGATCATCAACAAGATCAACGCGGCTCCAATGCAGACGCCCAGAAGATCCAGAAACATGTTTTGCATGAATCTAAAAGCTAATCAGCGACATCGTGCTAGGGTCTCAACTATCTCAGTACTTTGCCCTAGGCAGAATGGCAAAGCTCAGAATGCTTATGATTGCAACCAGATAACCCAAGGTGGAGAAGACACGTGCAAAAGCCGTCAATTGATACAATGCTATGGAGATCGTAGGGCATAGAGCCCCTTTCAACATGAGAATGAAGGTCGGCCTCTCCGCCAGCAGTCTCGACCACAGCCTTTGAGACCATGATGAGGATTTTGACGGACTGGCAAGCTGTTCGTGCTCATCCATTGCGACGTCATGGGAGGCTGGGAAAAGATGAGGGCTTTTCTCGCCTCCATCGTCGTCGATCCCAGCCATGTTGAGCGATGACGTATGCTGATGGGTTCATACTTGAGTCAAATGCAAGTCCAGGAAAGAGACAAAACTGGCGAGCAGGCCGCGTCGAGGTTCGGCATCGGCATCGGAACACGGCGGGAGGTTGAGGCTGACGTGGGACATAATCTTAATCCCCAAACATTGAATTCAAGCCGTTGGAAGACGGTCTTACGTCTCCACGGCCCTCGCCGCTAGCCTTATCTCTAGTGTCGAAGTACATGCTAACGCGATGAGGCCCAAGGCTGAGGTAGGATAGCAGCTTTCCTATCATGATGATCGAGTATTGCGAGAGTGGACCGGAAAGCGTGTGAGCGAGGCGTGGCTATAAGCTCCGGGCGCATGAGTCAAGGGTCTGCCTCGTTTGGATATGTGGAGCTCGTTCTCATCATCAGCCTGCGAGAGATCCTAAGCCACCCTCTTCACCTTGTGTGACAAAGTGGGGCAAAGCTTTGGAACGTGAGGCTGAAGACAGCGCCCATGATACAATGACACGCTCTTTTTCGATGAGACGAATGTTCATGATGGAGCCAACGAAGGGCCACCTGACTGTGCGACCGAGATTACTTGAGCCATCAAATTTTCAGAATATACTTGTTGGTCGCCTGAGCCTTGGCTAAGTCTATGAGGCGCCTGTACTGTAATTGCGAAAGTCGCCATTCTTCTTGCATAACAGTAGCTACAGCTCAAGATATTATTGCAAATTAAGATCGCACAAAAACGTGGCTTACGCCCCTCGCATAGAGAGAAAACTTTGACTTTCCACTTCGTTTCTACATCTTCAAGAGAAAAGAAGGATATCGCCCTTCTGGTGGATGCGCCAAAAGTGGTATGCAAGTGTTGTGTGTTGTTCAAGAGCGTGTTGGAATATGAGATCATTCATCCATCATGCAAACACCGTGGCCTCGTGACGAGCTTTTCGCCCACACAAACCAACCTTTTGCCCCGATTCTGCCCCCAGTCCGTTATAGTAGGGAAAACTCGGATGGGTAGTCAGGATGCCATGATTGCCAAGGCTTCTGTCTGTTTGCCCTTCTTCGTCCGACCCATCTGCTGAGGTGAAGCTTATCGCCAATATTTGATGGCTCTGGAGATTGAGCGCCTTTTCACTGATTCAGAGATCCATCTATTCAAAAAACTTTGGGGCAGCATCCGTCCTTTCACTGATCAAGTGAAGACCATCATAATGCAAACGTCCAAATCCTCGCTTGAGCCGGTTTCTGCTGATGCTCCTGTTGTGGGCCCTGATCCATCTCGATACAAGTTGCCTAGCATGGCAACACGCCGAACAGGCTGCACACACTTGACCATGGAGAGACTATACGGTGGCTTCATCTGTAGCCTCTGTCGCATGCCGTCCCAATTGGGCTCCATGTACTGTTGCTCGCAGGATCATGGCCAGCCATTTTCCGTCGGCGCCCAAATGAGGATTGCAGATCCAGGCACATATTTTGCCAAATTCGAAACGGGATCCTCTCACAATGATGCGGGGCTTGTACAACACGAAAATCATGGCGACCTTTGTTCGAAGGATCAAATGGCAGCTCTTCAACAACATAGGGAAGAACAAACCGACCGTATCAAGATGCCTTTGCCCAAGCTCGCTCCTTGGATCGAGAAAGCCATCGAAGATGGTCACTACACGCCAGAACAGGTAGCCATTCTCCGTGCACAGAAACAGCACCTTGCGGACACGGCTAAGTCTGTCATGGAAAGGTACGAGCAAGAGCTGGCAGAGCAGGTCAAGAAGGTCACTACTCAACCTATCCCGCCAACAACGCCACAGACGCCAGAGTTGCAAACCCTCGATACCAATCCACACCTGCCATATCCCGTGGTCCAGGAGGCAGTCAAGCCTCAATCTCAGCAAGCTGGAACCCCGCCACCCCAGACAATGCCAAACCATCTCGTGTCTTCACCAGGGAATGCAGTGCAGATCCTGCAGCAGAACAAGAGACTGTTCCCTTACTGCAATTACCTCATCTGCCAAGTCTGCCGACCTACCTTCAAGGACCGGGCTTGGGCTCGTTTCGAGGAAGCTTTTGCCATGGAATCTGCCCCTTCGCTCGATGCTCTGGAGTGTGAGCATTACAGCGCTCCTATGGCGAGCGTGTCAGTGCTGCGAGAGATCGGACTGAGGAAATACCAGCCAAAGGCCCCCCGACCACGTCTTCAGACGTTTGACAACCGTGATGTCAACGTGGTTCGGGATCCGAGAGACGGCAGGATGATCGTTTCAGAATCACCTGCTTCATCGACAGGGAGTTCCACGCCCACTACCTCCTCGGATATCACAGAAGCGACCTCTGGAGGTGAGAGGGATGGTCCCCGAAAGAATATTACAGGCTTTGTGCAACAGTGGCTCCAGAGGAGGCAGGCATTGTCGCAGAGCAGGTCGCAGCTGTCGCCACCGGAGCTGACAAGGGGAGCCGCTGAGCTGGAGGAGATGAGGAACCAGCCGGGCGGGTTGCGGAACGCCTTGGTAAAAGCGCTGAGCGAAGAAGCCCTGCGGCAGGCCGCGAAGATGGAGCTGCCCCCGGACCAGAATGATGACCTCGATGACAACGAAATGGGCGATGTGGATGTCACGGAAGGTCTTGCAGTCACCGAAGAGGCTGCGGACTTAGGCTCAGCGAATCTCATTCTATCCGTCTGAATAGCCGACGAGCCTGTCCAGCTTGCGAAGGGAGTGAAGGGCGATGATAGCAGATTGGCGCTCTTGCTTCCAAATTTGAGCAGCTTGAGTCCAGGGCACCTGTCTAGCATTGCTCTGAGAACCCTCATAATTTCGCTGGTTTCTAAGGCACCAGGAAGCATATGTGGAGATCAAGCTGCCTTGATACCGTACTGAGAAGCTGAAGGGAAGCCTTGTAGATAATGGGTACCACATAGCTTTCGAATAGAGGACCATACTGTATCACAGAAAAATGGCGTGAGCTTCCTTCCCATATGCTGAACCTCAAGAATTGGTTGTATCATGCGGTCTTCCTCCAGGCGTCTCCAAAGGTGAGCCACGCGACTATGCATCCCAACGCAGCTTTTGACTGGTCACTGAGGAAACCGTTTTCAAAGCTGTAATGAACAGTCATTGGGGCATAAGCAGCATTGACACCGACTCTTGTCTTCCACCTTGCAAGCCATTCCTTCTCCTCCCGTGCAGCAGCTTTTCGCTCGAGCTCGGTATCGTTCTGGTCACTGTCCACCATCTCGGTAGATAAGAGTCCTTCACCTATCTGCTGCTCTTGAATGCCTTTATCCTTGCCTGCTACGGGGCTTTTGACCGTTCGACTTTGGTACTCGTAGCCGAGCTTCCCCAGCTCCAATCCCACATAGACCATCCATGCTCGACAACTCCACATCCACACCTTCCCACTTCTCCCTGGCTTCCATTTCAGAACCCCCTTATCAGCGAGGAACGCGGCATTTTCTAGCGCTTGGAAGGCGGCTACTGATACGAGCTGGGCCAAACCCACAGCTCGAAGCAAGCGATCCTTTGGAGGGGAGAGGTAGCCAGCTACGGCGCCGGTGTAGATCGACAAGAGACCTGGAAGGCGGAGTAGGATGCGATATTCGGAGAGAATAGCAAGGAGCGGGGGAAGGGCCAACTTCAAGGAGCTGGTCGCAGGCAGGCGAGGCAGCAATGACTGTAGCAACGAAAGCGTGTACGTCAGAGTCAGAAGCGTAGTATCTAGCGTGCTGGTGTGGGAGAGAAGGCGTTGGACGTGCTGAATGGTCGGGGTCGTCTGGGAGAGAGTGTGGAGGATGGAGCGCTGGATGTTCTTGATGGCTTTGCCGTCAATGGATGAGTCCGCCATACTGGATCATCAGTATGATCAAGTGTCTCTACCTGTACGTCTTCACAACGCAGTAGAAGAACGGAAGATGTCAGAGGATTTGAGCATGAGGCGGGATTATGCGGCCTTTCAATTGGCGCAGATAATATGCCCCCTCCGCAAAGGCCTCGGTATCTATGATTCGATCCTCTAGAACTACTTATCGCATCGATATTCCTGCAGTTATAGGGCAGGCGTCTATACGACGATGCGTATCGGCTCACACTTCAAGGAAGCATTGAATGAGTTTGCACGGGGGAAAATGCATTCGGATTACCGTATATCCATTTTGATAGCCATGCTTGCTCTTGTTGAAAGCATCATGCCAAGACTTGAGATATGCGCTTGCCACGTACCAGATCTATCAGATTATGCTACGTTAATCTTGTTGTCAAGTAGTCGAAGCATGTACTCCGTAATCAGGCACCAAATACGTACGTCAGCCTAGCGACTCCATCTTGACACCTACCAAGAAATCAATAATTGGGTGATTGAACAAGGTCCTTCGGCTTCGAAAGGCTTCTGTTGGAGCAGTCAGCCACCGGCTAATTCTGAGAAAGGTTTAGCTCGGCTGTAGTAACTCTGTCATTGAATTGTTTCTCTGTTCGGCGAGCTCGTCACTTTTTCATCCTCCACCATCTTGACACAATCACGACTGTTAACTTGAGCTCTGAGCTGCTCATTCTCTATCTCTTCTCTATCACCAACCTCTGCTCCCACAAGCTCCCATCATCTACTTGGCATTCGAACAAATCTCCGTTATCCAGCCTGTGAAAGGCTCTACTGATCCTACATTTTCCCCCAACCTTCGAGACAACATGTCTGCAGAACCTGAACACGTAGAGGCCAAGGCCAAGGCCCGCGTCAATCTAAAGTGAGCTCGCCATGTTTGTTCAAGGTAGAGCAGTAGTTGACCTAGTTACAGTGATGCCTCTGGCGCCGAGAGGAAAGAAGTGAGCTATATAAGCTCTAGCACGATCAAGGAATGATGCTGACACTGCACTACCAGGTTGACGATACATCAACCGCGATCCTGAAGAAAAAGAAGAAGCCAAACTCACTCATGTAAGTTCCAAATATATTGGGAGCTGGGTGATTGCTGATGTGGCAATAGCGTGACCGATGCCGTCAATGATGACAACTCCATCATTGCTCTATCGAACAACACTATGGAGACGCTACAGCTCTTTCGAGGAGATACTGTCCTGGTCAAAGGCAAGAAGAGGAAGGATACAGTCTTGATCGTTTTGGCCGATGACGATCTGGACGATGGCAGTGCAAGGATGAATCGTGTCGTGAGGCACAATCTTCGCGTGAAGCACGGAGATATTGTCACTGTCAACCCCTGCCCTGACATCAAATACGTGCGCTCTTCCATACGTCCAACAACTTTGTACATCTGCTGACACGTCTTCAGGCCAAACGCATCGCAGTCCTCCCCATTGCCGACACGGTCGAAGGTCTGACTGGCTCGCTCTTCGATGTCTTCCTTGCTCCTTATTTCCGGGAAGCCTACCGACCCGTGAGAATGGGTGACCTCTTCACAGTCCGTGGAGGCATGAGGCAGGTGGAGTTCAAGGTTGTCGAGGTCGATCCTCCAGAATTCGGCATCGTCGCCCAGGACACTGTCATTCACTGCGAAGGTGAACCCATACAGCGTGAGGATGAGGAGGGAAATCTCAATGAGGTTGGCTATGATGATATCGGTGGCTGCCGGAAGCAGATGGCTCAAATCCGGGAGCTGGTCGAGCTGCCACTGCGACACCCCCAATTATTCAAGTCTATCGGCATCAAGCCACCCCGAGGTATCCTCATGTTTGGGCCCCCTGGTACCGGCAAAACCCTTATGGCTCGGGCTGTCGCCAACGAAACTGGCGCTTTTTTCTTCTTGATCAACGGTCCAGAAATCATGTCGAAAATGGCGGGTGAGTCCGAATCCAACCTGAGGAAGGCATTTGAAGAAGCAGAAAAGAACTCCCCGGCAATCATTTTCATCGACGAAATCGATTCGATCGCTCCCAAGAGAGAAAAGACCAACGGCGAAGTTGAGAGGCGTGTTGTTTCACAGCTGCTTACCCTCATGGATGGCATGAAGGCACGCTCTAATGTTGTCGTCATGGCGGCAACTAATCGACCAAACTCCATTGACCCTGCTCTGCGCCGCTTCGGCCGCTTCGATCGTGAGGTCGACATTGGTATACCCGATCCTACTGGTCGTCTTGAGATCCTCCAAATTCACACCAAGAACATGAAGTTGGGCGAAGACGTCGACCTTGAATCCATCGCTGCCGAGACACATGGATACGTTGGCTCTGATGTAGCATCCCTCTGCTCAGAGGCCGCAATGCAACAGATAAGAGAAAAGATGGACCTCATCGATCTCGACGAGGACACAATAGATGCCGAAGTGCTCGACTCCCTCGGCGTCACCATGGAGAACTTCCGCTTTGCCCTCGGTGTCTCCAACCCATCGGCCCTTCGCGAAGTTGCTGTTGTCGAAGTGCCAAACGTCCGCTGGGATGACATTGGTGGTCTCGAGACCGTCAAGCGGGAGCTCATCGAGAGCGTCCAGTATCCCGTCGACCACCCGGAGAAGTTCCTCAAATTTGGTCTATCACCATCGCGTGGTGTCCTCTTCTACGGCCCACCTGGTACCGGTAAGACGTTGTTGGCTAAGGCCGTGGCGAACGAATGTGCGGCCAATTTCATTTCGATCAAGGGTCCCGAGTTGCTGAGCATGTGGTTTGGTGAGTCTGAGAGCAATATCCGAGACATCTTCGACAAGGCGAGGGCGGCTGCTCCTTGTGTCGTCTTCCTCGACGAACTGGACTCCATTGCCAAATCGCGTGGAGGCTCAAACGGCGATGCTGGCGGTGCATCAGATCGTGTTGTCAATCAGCTGTTGACGGGTAAATATCCCACCCCACCTTGCGTGGTATTCTGTACTGACTTATCAATAGAAATGGACGGTATGACATCGAAGAAGAATGTTTTCGTCATTGGAGCAACAAATCGACCCGAACAGCTTGACAACGCCCTCTGCAGACCTGGGCGTCTTGACACGCTCGTATACGTGCCACTTCCGGACGAGGCATCGCGGGCCGGCATCTTGAAGGCACAGCTTCGTAAGACGCCAGTTGCGGACGATGTCAATATCGACTATATCGCAAGCAAGACACACGGTTTCTCTGGTGCCGATCTTGGCTTCGTCACACAACGGGCTGTCAAGCTTGCTATCAAGCAGGCCATCTCCATCGATATTGAGCGGACAAAGGAGCGCGAAGCTAATGGAGAGGACATCAAGATGGAAGAAGAAGTCGATGCGGATGACCCAGTGCCCGAGTTGACAAAAGCACACTTTGAGGAGGCCATGCAATCGGCGAGGAGATCGGTCAGTGATGTCGAGGTCCGACGGTACGAAGCCTTCGCCCAGAGCATGAAGAACAGCAGTGGAAGCAATTTCTTCCGCTTTCCAGATGCTGAGGAGGCAGCTGCTGGCGCAGCCAACGGAAATGGGTTTGGCGACGCAGGGAACGATGACAGCCTCTACGACTGATCAAGACAAGCGATAGCTGGGGAAAGCTCTGCATGCATCACAGGTGTTCAAGGGTCGACGAGGCAAGCAGTGCGGAACGGGTAATCAGGTGTGGATCACCTCATAGGTGCACATGTGTCATCTTTCTTAGTATTGGCTCAACCAGATAGACAACATTGTTGCAAATCCAAGACTCTTTGCTCTACACGTGTCCAATCGCCTAACCATCGCATGACCACTCGGCCTTCGTCCACGTCCATTCAATTCGCCTTTGTTCATTTACACGCTCAAGGCGGCTTCATGGCCTTTGTTGGTTGATTCTCGTCCGCTCAAGCCTGACGAGAAATTGGGCCACGGCGACGGATCACTCGAGGAGTGGAGGCTTGATCGACAAATGTCTTTGCTCTGTCTTGATACGTTATCCTCAAGACACTCGGAATACAGCATCATCTCCAGTCTTTCCACACAGCTTCTTCCCCGCTCCCCGCGGGGTCTTTCTCATCTACCACCACAATTGCATCAAGTGCCTTCCTCACAGCCGCGGTGCCACTCTTGATCGCTTGGTCTGGCACCTTGATATCCGTCTTTGTCGAGCCACCGTTGCTCATTTCCTTCTCGTCGTCTGGTCTGCCTTCTGCCGCTTCGGCCGCTGGCATTCCATCGTTGCTTGTAGTCCGACCCAGAGCTTCAGCAACGATCTGCGTTTCCAGCTGCTGTACACTTCGGATCCCGCCACTTCTCAACAGGGCCATCGCTCTGCTCTCGACGTTCTTCTGCCAGTCTGCCGCTTGGCACGACTCTGAAAGCGCTGTACGCACACCGGATACGGCATTCTGGGATATCAAGCCGTTCAAGAGGTCATGCGTAAGGTCGTCGGAGAGTGGACCGCCAGGCTGAGAAGGAACGACCACTCTTGCTGGTGATTGTGAAGGCTTGGAAAAGGCCCCTGCCGGAATGGACATGGCAACCTTTGCGTCTCTCGGTCAGAATGGCCCAGTCGAAAGAAGTTGCTGCCGCAAAAACAGCTGTGGCGGCAAAACTCCGGAAAGACAGCTTTAGCGCGTTATGTTGACGCGACCTGCATCTTGCAACTCTCACTCATCTAAGATCATTTCAGACAGGGGACCTGGTGGAGTTCCGCATGGATAATACAGATTCTAAATGGACGGTATAGATTGTCGTTTCCTTGACCGGCATTCTGGCTTTCAAAAGTCCTCGTTGGACCACGCAGCTACAGTTGCCGTTCCTTCCAATTTGTCGCCATCGTCCAAACGACTTCTCCAAATCGACCGTCATACATCCTGTCGATTTGCGATACTTTCATGCGATCCACCCACGATATCACCCTGAAATCATGCTCAAGAAAGCGCTCCAGGGTCACCCTTCCAACATCAGGTCGCAAAACAATACACTGTCTCAGCAGTACAAGACCGACTACAAGGCTCTGAAGCCGACCCAATCCTCTCTTCTGAATTCCCGCGCCTCATGGCCTTCTCCCTCAAATCCGTTGAAAAGAACGTCTTCTCAGATCAGTGGA
Organism: Ramalina intermedia; assembly: GCA_003073195.1. Lineage (NCBI taxonomy): Eukaryota > Fungi > Ascomycota > Lecanoromycetes > Lecanorales > Ramalinaceae > Ramalina > Ramalina intermedia. Next base: position 362,105 of record PEKF01000007.1, read on the forward strand.
TCAGAAAACCTGGGGAGCAATCAGGATGAGACCAACATTGAATCCGAGCCGACCAAGGTCATGAAATCTTCTCAGAACAGGAGCCGACTGGGTGACTTGCACGCCAATGTGCAATTCGAAGAGGATGACTTTGACGATGATGATGTGATTAATTTAGACGAAGATATCCCGCCATCCTTGGACCACGGGGTATCAAGTTCTGCGAGCCTGGCAGACTCAATCCCCAAGGACAGCATCAATGATGCGAAGCCGACGCCATCAGACAGTACTCAGGCCCTCCCGTGGTCCTCATCTCCTTTGTCCCACCTCGAAATGCCGCTTCCAAGGCAGCCTTTACCTGCAGCACAAGAAGGCTCCAGTCCCCAAATACCCAAGCGAAGGAAGCTGCCCTGGCTAGCGGAGGAGCAAGCTGCGAATGCAAAGGCTGCGATGGTAGGCTCGAAACCCTCGCGTGGAGCAAAACAACGGCAACCGCCAGATTTTGTCCAGGAGATGATTGCAAAGTCAAGAAAACGCAGCTTTGTGACGGAGGAGGACGATGCTTCTACTCCGAGCAAACCTGAATCAGACTCTCCTTATCCTTGGGACAAGACTGCCAGTGCCATCAAAAAAGAGCAAAAGAAATTGCGCAACGCTTACCAGAACAAAGTGGGCAAGGAAGACAAGAGCAAGTCGACCAACATGATGCCCAAAGAAACCATGGCGCGCGTCTTTTTGAGCGATGAACAAAAGCACGTGCTTGAGCTGGTTGTAGAGAGGAGGAAAAGCGTTTTCTTCACTGGGTCTGCCGGTACTGGAAAATCTGTTCTGCTGAGAGAGATCATCAAAGCGATACGTGATAAGTACAAACGCGAGCCTGACCGTGTAGCCGTCTCGGCTTCTACTGGTCTTGCTGCCTGTAACATCGGTGGCGTGACCTTGCATAGCTTTGCCGGGATTGGTCTTGGAAAGGAAGATGTTCCAGAGCTGGTCAAGAAAATCAAGCGAAATCAAAAAGCCAAACAGCGATGGCTGCGAACCAAGGTACTAATTGTCGATGAGATTTCGATGGTAGATGGAGACCTTTTTGATAAACTCGAAGCGATTGCGCGGGCCATCCGCAACAATGGGAGACCTTTCGGAGGAATTCAGCTGGTCATCACAGGGGATTTCTTCCAACTCCCCCCCGTACCCGACTACCAGAAGGCCGCCAAATTCTCGTTCGACGCAGGAACCTGGAACACATCTATTGAGCACACGATTGGCCTCACTCAGGTATTTCGACAGAAGGACCCGACCTTTGCAAACATGCTTAACGAGATGAGGCTGGGACGATTGACACCTAAGTCGATTGACTCCTTCCGAAAGCTGTCCCGCCCATTGAGTTTCGCGGATGACTTCGAAGCAACTGAACTGTAAGTGGCCTTGATCCTGCACCTGATGACGCGAGCTGACGGACCGCAAAGGTTTCCTACCCGTAACGAAGTTGATGCCGCCAACAGCGCCCGAATGAGGAACCTAAGCTCGAAAGCGTATGACTTCGATGCGTTGGATGGCGGATCGATTCAAGATGTGGTCCAACGTGACAAGTTGCTCGCGAATTGCATGGCGCCGAAATCGCTCTCCTTGAAAAAGGGAGCGCAAGTGATGTTGATCAAGAACATTGACGAGCAACTTGTCAATGGATCAGTGGGAAGAGTGATGGCTTTCATGGATGAGAGGACGTTCGATCACTACGAGGAGAATGAAGATGCATTCCAGTCTTCGCACATGCTCGGATCTGATGACGAGAGCATAGCCCTGTCCAAGCAGAAGCTCAAACAACTCATCAACAAGGATGGAACGCCCAGCACCAGTCGGTTGTGGCCTATGGTACGTTTTGACATCCAAGGTGGTCAGACGAGAGATCTCCTCTGCCAGTCAGAGTCATGGAAGATCGAGCTGCCCAGCGGTGAAGTGCAGGCATCTCGCTCCCAGGTTCCTCTCATTCTCGCATGGGCGCTTTCCATTCACAAAGCACAGGGGCAGACTCTGAATCGGGTCAAAGTGGACCTGGGCAAGATCTTCGAAAAGGGGCAGGCATATGTGGCTTTGAGTCGAGCGACCTGTCAAGAAGGACTGCAGATCATCCGATTTGATCCCAAGAAGGTGATGGCGCATGATCGTGTAAGGACATTCTATGACGGCCTCTACTCTGTCAACCATGCCACCACTGTGCCAGATACTAAACCTGTTGCGGGTGGCAAGCGTCCGATGAAGCTAGAAGGAGATGAAGATAGCGACTCCTTGGCTGCTATGTATGGCTGACGAAATATTGGCAATTGAATATTTTTGACATCATGTGGAGCATCCCAAAACAATTGGCCATTAGCGGCCAAGAATTACTGTATACACAGCGGGAAGTGTCATTCAAAATGTATGAGTGTAGATTCACAAAAGGGGAAGTCACGTCCACGCGACACTTCACGTCCACCACAAAGCAATCAACCATCTGATTCTCCAACTCCGGATTTGATCTGCCATATTCCTCCTCTCCAAGGGCTAATTGCTGTCCTACCATGGCGTCCCAATTCGTGGGACATACTGTGATAGTAGATCTTATCCACCCCCCCGGTCAACAGGTACGCGGTCAGGTGAAAGATGTAGTCATTGGACAAGCGTTGACACTTAGCAAAGGCATGCCCGAAACATGAAGCAATGCTAGTAGAAGTGCAATGCTAATTCGCCCTTAGCACGAGCGCTCAAGGAAGGGGTAGACTATGATGAGCTCGTCATTCCTGCCATCAACATCGCCAACCTCGAACTCGACAATAGCCCGCCCCCATCCAGACCACCCATTGGCGATCCAGCAATAGTGAGCTTTGAGAGGTCTTCGACGAGGCCAATCGCTCAAAAACATGTTGCTCCCCAAATACCATCTGAAACTAGCATCTATGATTCAACATTGAATGCCCAGGATCGTCAACCTGACTCCGTGTCTCAGGCTTCGTCAAATCTGCACGATACTACCGCCGAAGAAGGTGCGTCAAAAGGCGGTGCTGATAATGGAGTTACGCGTGAATCAAAGGCAAACACATCAGCCACTCTCGTCCAACCTTTTTCGCAGATCACACTCGAGGTACCATTGGACGAGAGCAGCGCGGCCAAACATGCCGCAGGATCAAAGCAATCCGCGTCCGCAAGTGGACCTGCGATAGCTGGTGCTGCAGATAATGCTGATCGACAAGATGTGAGAAGAAAGAGGCGTGAGCAGCCGAGAAAATACCCAAATCCCCCTAAGCCAGCTCTTCCTGTGACTCAACCTTCAGCTCCGAATGGACGCACCCACCGAGGTACACGAGGCAAAAGAGATAAACGGAGAACGGAACATAACGGTGTCGAAGACCAGAATGGATGGGCTACTGGGGAGGTCTCGGATCTGCATGATATGGGTGACTTTGACTTTGAGGAGAATCTATCCAAATTCGATAAACAAAAAGTGTTTGACCAGATCAAGCTGGACGACACCACGGCGGATGAGGACCGCTTACATACCTTCAATCGTCGCCCTCGTCCCGGTACTGCGGGCGGAAAGAATCTACACTACTCTGAGAACGTCCTTGACTCTCCCAGGCCCATCCATCCTGAGCACAGCAGCGCGGATGACGAGATCGAGAATGGCGGGCAATCAATCTTGAATCGAAGCGCCCGCAAATTGCCATCCAAGAGACTCCCATCTCGTCAAGGAAGCGGCATCGCCAACACCGAGGGGTTCATGACCGGATCTGGCATGTTACGAAGCAGCTCTGTTAAATCGTGGTCGAAGTCACCCCATGACTCTGCTGAGCACCTATCTCCAGTCATCCGCCGCGACTCTGCCCGGCAGACGCAGAGACATTTCACGCTCGCCGATTCCGATAGCCATTGCCCCTGTCTGAGCCCGATCCAGATGCTGGAGCTCGAGCACTTGGCTACGTCGGAATTTGGACTCTCTGACGACATGTTGACCGAAAACGCTGCTCGATGTATCGCTCAATCCGCAATATCACTTGCTTATGAATCCCTCCCTGTATCTCCAAAGGGCGGGCTCTTCTACGTCTTTGCCGGGAACACAAAGACGGGGGCTCGCGCCATAGCTGCTGCACGCCATCTACTGAATCGCCAGATACGAGTGGTGGTCTGCCTTTTACAATCACGAAAAGAGGCCGACCTGCTTGAACCTGTCCGCCGGCAGCTGAAGATGTATACCGACTGCAGAGGGCGATTAACTTCACTGAACACGATGATACTTCGCTCCAAGGATCCGGGCGAACATGTGGGCGTCGTCGTCGATGCCCTGCTTGGCATGCACCTCTCCTATCAAGGCCTTCGACCGAGCGAGCAAAAGACCTTCTCCATGCTTGCCACTTGGCTCAACAATGTTCGGAGTGAGAGACCTACCCGAGATGATTTTCGAATCCTCTCATTGGACGTTCCTTCCGGCGTCGACGCCTCTACAGGTATGTGATCTGCTGGCTTGGGAAAGTAGATGGTCTCTTACTGATCGCTCTCTCCAGGGGCATCACCCGAGCTATTTGACGAGCTCGAGGAACTCCAACAGGTGGATCTTGTTCTGAGCCTGGGGGCGCCAAAGACGGGTTTGCTCACCAGCTGGGTGACGGAGACCCCCGAGTGGCCTGGCCGGCTGTCCATTGCTGACATCGGGATCCCTAATGCCGCTTGGAGACGGTTCGGGAGCAGCAATCGAAAGGGGATAGATTTCGGCAGCCAGTGGGTCGCAAGGCTCGAGTATCATGGCGAATGATTCCATTGGAACTGAACCGAGTGTGGCAGCCACATTGCCGATATGGCACAAAATTAGAAAAGGGCAACTTCCGGAGATCTCGCTTTATCTTGGCTGTAACAAGTCGATAATGGTGAGTCGAAGCAGCCTTGTGGATTCGAAATGCACAAGCAAGCACTGGATGGCTTCACAGTATAGATTGTAGCAGGTGGCAAATCTTGGCTCTATAGGCCCAAAAAACACCAGCCAGCTCATCATATCGGCTCCTGTAATCGCTTGTGGGCACACCCTTTGCACAGCAGATCTCATGTTGCCACAACATGCTCTACCGGTTGAGTATGACGATCGTCAAAAGGAGACATTTATAGCTACCTTATAGGTCAAACTGAGGGGTATTTCAAGAACTCCAAGCCCAACCGCTCCCAAGAAGAAAAAACGCCCGCAATCTTCTTCTCGCTGGAAAGTGTTTCCCTTCCCCCACAGTCCCCCTCACACGGGGCGGACCAATGCCGGAATCAAAACAGTTTCCACCCCCCTCCTCTGTCCTTGCCTCCCCCTCCCCCTCCCCCTCCCCTATTTTCCTCCCCTCCCAACTTCGCCCGTTCCGCCATCCTCCTGCCCTCCCGTCCGTCCAAACCCTTCAACCCATCCATCTTCCTCAACACCAGCTCCAGCATCTCTTTCCGGCGAATCACATCCAAGTGCCCCCGCACGCGCTTATCCTCGCGCGCGAACCGCTCCACCTCCTCGGCGCTGAGGTGCCGCCCCAGCCGCAAGTCGAGCTCGCGCGGGAAGTGGTGGTAGAATTCGGACAGGAGCTCCACGTTCAAGAAGAGGACCGCGGTGGCGGTGAGTTTGTCGGCGACCACGTCGAGGAAGACCTCGGGGCAGTGGTACTTGGATTTCTCCGGCGAGGATGACCCGGAAGAGCCGGAGCCGGAGCCGGGGCCGGAGCATTGGGCGGACTTGGTGGCCGCGAGGCGCATCTGTAGGATGGAGGCCCGGTCGCGCAGGAAGAGGGCTTCCCTCCCTCTGGCCAGGAGGCTCGCGCTGAACCCGCCCGCACCTCCCGCGCCGGCGCTGTCGCCTTCGAGGATGACGTCGCCTTTCCGGACGCGGTCGATGAAGGCCATGACATCCTTCAATTTCCGGCGGCCACCCACGGTGCCCTCGACGGCCTTCATCGCGCCGTCGCACGCTTTGAGCTCCTTCTGGAGGGCGAGCGTGGCGGAGTGCCGCCCGCGGGTCCATTCGGCGGCGTCGACCTCGATCTCGAATTTGTAGGGTTTGATGCAGTTCTCGACCTGGTCGGAGGTGCCGTAGAAGCGCTCGTTGAGGATGCCCTGCGAGGCGTCCGTGATGGCCTGGCGAGCGAACGGGTGGTTGGCGAACGTGGAGGCTTCGACCAGCCGGTCGATCTCGCCCTGGAGGGCGTTGGCCACGACCGTGGTGGCGAGGCGGCCGATGCCGAGCTTGGTCAGGGACGAGGTCGAGGCGTCGAGTTTCCGGTGCCAGTACAAGGAGTCCGGGTCGGATTTGGGGAGGGAGGAGAGGGGGTCCACTTCGGGAAGCGGGGGGGAGAGGTCCGTGATGGGTTTGTTCCAATAGCGCTGGGCCAGCAGGTCCAGCACGCGCTGGTCGAGCTCTTCCTTGAGGAGCTCGCGCACCTGCGGGCGGCCGAAGGATTCGGCGAGTTCCTTGAAGGAGTGCTTGAAGGCGTCCAGGCTTTCGGCGAGGTAGGATTCGGCGCTCAGGGGCCGGTCGTTGTATTGGACCTTGAATTCGTAGGTGGCTTCCTCCAGTTCCTGATGGATGGCGTCGCTCGTGCCCTGGAGCGAGGCTGCCATTGTTTGCTCCAGAACGTGCATCAATTTCTTGCGGAGGGTCGTGGTGCCCACTGCGAGATGGGATTCAGGACCGAATTCCACAGGGTGGGAGGAGAAGTAAGCGTTTTCGTTTTTGGTGATGGCGTTGATGATGTTCCCACTTCCACGAGAGAAGAGACTGCTTTGCTGAGGCACTCTGCTGACGACACCAACATATCCCAGCCGCAAGGGGTACTTGCGATCATCCAGTATACTAGCGCCACGTTGAGGATCTACGAGGTCCATCTTTGTCACTACTCCGATTGTCCTTTCTCCCCTGGGATCCACTCGCCTGCTAGCCCGTAGAGCAGTGGAATTTGCCAGGTCCACGTCTGCCGCAGAGATTGCGAGGATGACATTCGGAGGTTGTATGTACTTGTCGCAGAGGTCCGCAATCTTCTGCTTCAACTCGACCGGTTGATCGGCCCCGGCGACCTGAATGTAGCCAGGAAGATCAATGAGCGAGAGATCCGGAACATTTGGTGAGGAGATGGTGAGCTGAATTGGATCGTCCGAGACGCATTGCTCAGCAGGCACAGCCAAATTCAGATCGGTCAATGTCTTTTGTATGCTGGCGAAATCGGTGACCTTGCCCAGACCCAACGCGGGAAATTCCCCATACTCTGCCTTGGCCTCGGGAGTGTTCACCAGCGTCAGTTCAATTGGCCGTCTGGTAATCATGTTGGAGCCCTTGGGCAGGAACTCGTGGCCCACGATGGCCTCCAGAACAGAGCTCTTGCCGGAAGATTGCGATCCGATGACCACGATTGAAGGCAGAACAAGCGCATTTGATTGTCCCACCATTTGCAAAATACTGCGAATCTCGATCATCTTCTTGGTCAGCATCATCATCTGGTCATCTCGTGCAGCTTGCTCGCCCGTCCGTTCGTCATCTTCTGGGCTTTGAGCATATCCAAAAGCAGCACCTGTCCCGAGTGCCGCAGCGCCGCCGGCCTTGCTCTGACGTGGTGGCTCTGGCCCAGGTCCCCCACTCTGCTCACCCTTGCTATCTCGGTGCAGCAATTCTTGCATCCATGTCGGAACCGCGAGGTTCTCCTTCGTTCTTTCCCACCCACTCTTTGTCTGATCAGCTATGTCTTTGGCATTGCCAAGGATACTGCTTGCGGCTCCGGTGGTGAAGTCCTTGCCCTGCCGAAACAAGTCCACAGCGTAGTTCCCCGCCTCTGTAATTTCACTCATCAGCGCGCACTCACAAATGAGACACTCCTATGTACTCACGAGTAGCCTGATATTGCAGATACGTCAGACCTCCAACGACGCCAGCGCCGATCATAGCCGGTATTCGAATGAGCTTGAGCGCAAGGTTGGGAAGCACTCTCACGAAGCTGACGCTGCGGACAGCCGGTACATTATGAAGAGCGTTAGCACCTAGAGGCCATCTTCGAGGTCTTGCATGCCCGAAGACGGTGTGATTCTTTGTTGGGCGCCAGCTGCCGCTGGTAAATGCATTTTGGTGCAAATGGCGGCGTGAAAGGAGGAGCCTAGAAGTAGTTGAGCGCGCCAGTCGCGCTGACGGCCGCATTGTACTCATCGCAAATATGTCATGTCATGGGACACAGAAGGTCCGTAGGTGAATGGGCCCCTCTGTCATGGTGTTAGGGGTGAAAGGATAACGCGGGTTCAGGATGTCAAGACGAATTGAAGCTTCTCGCTTTCCTTGATGCCAAGAAATATCCACCTGTCAGCCCTATCTCCATGCGCAAATGTCTGCCTCGGTCACTTCAATAAGTCAGGGGCTGTGGCACTCACTCCGAGCACAGGGATTCCCACTAAAACGCTGAAGATCTTTCCCATGATAGCGAACAATAATTGATGAGACCTCTTGTTCATGGGACTTTTAGGTACAGGATGGGTATTGTAAAGTTTGACTTGGATCAATGACACGAAAAGGGAGACAATGCGCCAGTAGAGAATTCGTCGCTCATTAGGATATATGGACCTGTAAGCTTCTCTAGACACAATCTCCTGAAATTGCACAGGAGGTCATCGAACATCGCCAAACCCCATGCCATCCGAACAATACAAATAGCAAGGATCATCCTTAGGCCAAAATTAAGAAGCAACATCCGGGTGATCAAGACCAACGTTGACCCGCGCTGTAGACTTGGAGAAACATGGACCAACCAGGGGCGACGGAACTTGAAGGCTACAGGTATACTCCATTATGCACATTACCGTCCTGCACCGCTATACCAGGTTCACACGGGTCATGTGTAATGGATGGTTGAAAGGGCCTCAAGGCTGATAGGAGTAGTTGTTGCTCTGAGGGTTGGATGGATACCCGCCAGGGCCCTGAGGTGTGCCGTATGCGCCTGCCATTTGATCTGGACGACCATACCCACCAGCACTGCCGGGCATCTGGTTATAGCTCTGGGCCGGCATCTGAGGAGCTCCTGGTCCAGCAAAGCCACCATAGGCTCGACCACCGGGACTGGGACCTGCCATAGGCGACTGAGGGGGAGGGTACCCTGACATCGGCCCAGCGGAGTGAGGACCGCTTTGAGGCGTCATCGCTTGAGGGCCCCCATACTGCGGAAAGCCGTAAGCCGGCGACTGCGCGAAACTGGGTGTATGTGGTTGTTGAGGGGAGTATGCATCAAACTGGCCGGTCGGAGGGCGGTCCTTTCCCCACTGCATGAAACCTGGTGAGCAAAGACACAGATCGGGTTGGAAAACAACTCACGCTGCACTTCAGGGGTCGGCCGTTGACTTGGCATCCATTGAGCTGACAGATGGCCATGGCCGCATTCTCGTGCGAGTCCATCTTAATAAAGGCAAAGCCCCGGTCGGACTGGAAACGGGTCTCAACGACGTACCCATACCCTTGGAAAAGCGGGACTAGATCATGCTGGGTGGTGTACGGGGTGAGGTTGCCCACGTAACAAGTGGTTTGCCACTGAGGCGTCTGGGATACAATCATGTCGTAGCTTTGTGACCCTCCTGTCGGGAATTGATGATGGCCGTACGGGGTTGTGGGTGTCATTCCCAAGGTGGAGAGCGCCTGCTGTTGAGCCATAGACGGCTGCCCTTTCTGATTCGCCCAATTGCATCGGATGGCTCGCGATCCAAGCCATTCCCCGTCCATCGAGTTAAGCGCTTTCTCGGCGTCGCCACGTTCGCGGAAAGCAACAAAGCCATATCCTCTAGATCTCCCCGTCTTCATGTCCCACATGACGCGCGCCTCGGAGACGGAACCGAACGCAGAAAAGGCTTGAAGCAGGACATCGTCGTTCACCTCGTTGGACAGGTCACCAACGAAGATATGGAAGTGGTTTGAGGTATCCTCCTTGGAATTGCTATTGGATTGGTACGCCCAATTGACGCGGATTTCCTTGGCCCGGTCAGTCGACGATGTGTCACAAAGTCAGTGTACAGATTTACCGCATTGTGAACGCGACGGCCGTTGAGTGACTGCATCGCTCTCTCGGCTGCGGCCGGATCGTCGTACTCAATGAAACCGTAGTTGAACCCTTTGCTCTGCGATTGGAAAGACAGTTCAGTAAAGTGAAGACAAACAACAGTACCTTATTATGACAGCGTGGCTTGACAGAAGAATAAGACGAGAATCTAATCTCGCGTCGTCATCGCTATCGACCGATGATGAAACCGTCGTCGCCACGGCGGAGCGGATTACGGAAAATGCAAAACTTACAGCACCCATATTCTTGTCCGGGATGATCTTAACGTTCTGTACGTGGCCAGTGGTCTCAAAGATTTGACGCAAGATGTCTTCTGTCACCCTAGGATCCAGTCCCCCTACATATAATGCGCGCTTGTTCGGCTCTGGCGCAGCGCGACGAATGAAACTGGCGGCTGATCCAGGCGTATCACCGGCAGCAGAGTCGCCTTTGGGAGAAGTCATGGCCGTCGGAATGGGATTGTTGTTCTGGGGTATGACGACCGGAGGCAGCGGTGGAGGAGGCATGTGAGAGAGATTGTTCTGCCCATTGGCACTCGACGGATCATACTGCTGTTGGCCCGGAGCTCCTGCAAAAGATGGCGGCGGGGGAAGAGACATGGTGGAGGACGAATCCAGCTTGATATCTGCCATACTAGCGCCCTGAATATGATGACACGGATTGAGCGAAGGAAGGCCGATCCGAGAAGATACTTGAAAGCTGCGCTGTCAATTTAGCCCGGATCTTCGGTTGCTATTGCCCACGGGGAACTCATACACTTATTATTGGACTGCTCTTTCGGTAGAAGAAGAATGCCAACCGGAGTCCGGCGATCGAAATATAGGTGGTACAATATCAACAGTAAGATCGCTGAGTCGACGGATAGGCAAGGCAGAGAGGCATGAGAAGAGCGCCAAGCAAGTGAGAAAAGCGACAGAGGAGATAATAGAGAGGAGCAAAGAAGCAAAAGACGCAAGGACGACACAAAGGAAATAGAGATGAAACAACTCGAATTCCGGTGGTCAAGCTTATTGCCCGTAGAGAGTGTAATGTACAGCAGGCATTGTGAAGGAGGAGGAGACTATCAAACTATTTGGAGGTTCGTGCTACTGAAACGTCCGCAAGTCTTGGCGGACTGCAGAGGTCCAAATTAGGTTCTCGGGCGGCGATTCTAGACTCGGGAAAGCTAGTTCTAGGCAAAAAGGCAAGGCAAGGCAAGATTCTGAGACACGTCAGATCAGGTACGCTTTTGGTTGGATCGAATATCCAAACATTCACTGCACTCATGTTCTATCGTTCCTCGGGTTTTTGACTATTTTCCCCCTCCAGTCCCTTGAAAGCGTGCACTTGTACTGCAGCTCACTCGAGATAGCTTTGTCATCTCCGGCTACCATAGCATACAACATGGCAGCTCCCCCAGACTTAGACCACAATCTGGAGAGACTTCCGGCTATGCTGAACCTCGTGGTAAGACTCGATCTCTATAACTTCAGGAACGACCCACTGAAATTATCCCTAGCTGATACAGACTGGGAAAATACTTCGTGACCCGGAATTGCACAATCCTCAGAATGCAAGTCTCACCAGACGGCGAATTAGTGAATTCGTCCAACCTGCAAATGAGAATTTCCATGCGGCTCTAGACAACATTGAAGAAGAAATAGTACGGTCTCAGGAGGCGTAAGCAGCTTGCATGCTAAAACGTTCTGCAGACGAAAGCAAAAGCCGTCATCGAGCGGGACATGTCAAAGATCAGGAGGAAGCGTGCTGAGAAGCAACGGCTAGCCAACAGTCGCGCCTCCCAGGACCAGGCAATGACGGAAGCTCTCCAAGTCAACCCTGTTGAACCCAATAACGACGTGCCGGAAGAGCAGGTTAACATTCAAGCACACGAGGTGGCCGATCGTCAGGATATCACCATGTCAGATGCGCTGGATGTGTCTGGTAGTGGTGTCACTGGGAATGAGCAGCAACATGCAGATCTTGCTGAGCCCTCCAGCGGAAAGATGCCAGTTGTGAGTCTCGAAGGGATGCCACAAGACTCGCAGAATACAGCCGGTCTTGCTATATCCATGCCTGATGATATAGAGACGAAGACTCCTCAGCCAATGAATGAACCTGCACCTTTGCAGACGCTTCCCTCGGGCGCCATCACAGACCCCGGACATACCACTAATCAGGCTGATGATCCGAACAAAATCGAGGAGGAAATTAACTTCGATGCTTTGTTCAACGATACCGAAGAAGTCCCTCAAGACGGACCGCTGGACTTTGATTTCGACTTCACCACGGGTGAAGACGCCACCCAGGACATGATGAATGGGACCGGCTTGGAGGGCGTGGACATGACCTCGGCCGATATTGCAAATGCCCTGCCTAGCACGAGCGAGGATCTGAACTCTCTACTTCCTGGGCTGGAGAGCTTCGTCAACGACACAGACGTTGCAGCCAATAAGGCGCCGAACAACAATCCTCCACCAAGAGATCAGTCGCAGTCCGAACAACTCAATGGGAATGGAGGGGATATGCAAGCGACCGCACAGCCTTCTCTAGATAATGGCGGTCTAGATGACTTCTTCTCAGGAGCAAATTTTGACAGTACGGAAGGAGCTGGCAATCCCGACAGCAATCTATTTGGAGACGACAGTTTTGGTCAGATGGAGGACTTCAGTGATGATTGGTGGAAAGACACTTGAAGAATGCTGGGATGTTGTGCGACAAGCATCCACGATAGGCTCCAGAGATCAATGAGCTCCAGGTGACCAACTGCCCTAGACTTCTGCAGGCAGTCGAAGATCCCAAGCAGCTTCAGCAAAACAGCTTTGCTCCCGCAGTCTTATCGCCAGCTCCCACTTTTAGTAGTGATGAGTGTGTGCATTCTGTTGGCTAATGCCAGACCCCGCGCAGATGACTTAGTTCTGCAACCCCCATTGGTGAGAGCCTGAAAGCCAGTGATGGAGATAAAGGAGGGTATCAGTGAAGCAAACAACGTGCTGTTTGCTAGGAAAGTGGGCTTCTCACGGTCGGCATTCCTCTTCGATCTGAAAAGCTTTTCATCACACCCGGTCGGAGACCATTGTTGCTGAGCGAGATGGCACAATCAGCGGAGATCGTCCTGAATGATTTGATCATAGAGAAGAAGGAGAACGCTCGAATAGCGCACGTCAAAATTGCAGCATCATACAACTGGCTTGACGCTTACACTGCTACCATCCTCGTGCCTGGCATTCCACCAATATATAGTGCTCCACGTTTCCCGCCACGCCTTTCGCCCGATGCTGGAACTCAGTACATCGATCAGAATGGTGATCGCAATCCTGGATCTCCGCTGGAGTCACTAATTGCTGCGGTTCATGCCACTGATGAAGGATTTGACTTTGGATCCATTGACATCATTACTGACCGCCGGCCTATCCGCAAGCTTTTTGGATTTGTGAATGGGGACCATGGCCAGCCGCAATTCGGACCATCTCCTAGCTTCAGGTTCAGCGTCGAAATGATTGGGGGAAGCGCACTTTTCACCAGGATTGAGAATGAAACGCGAGAGGTGGTGTCAAGCAAGCCCGGTTACGACGGAAAGGTCCGCTCGTTCTACAGACAATCGTTCGAGTCCAGCTATACGAAAATGGAGCATTGTGGAGCGGGCAGTACCTCTCACCACCAAATCCTTCAGTATCAATTTGGAGATCTCAAATGTCTGGTACGTAATGCGGTGGATGCATACCTTCCCAATGAAGCTGCCACCGTGATGGATCCACAAGGCGACAACAAGAAGGCTGAAGAAGACCTCGTTGCATGGATGAAAGCTGCTTCGCTGGACAGGGCGGCTCCAACAACAAACAACGCTTTCAACAAGCGAGTGACGGTCAAGAAAGGCGGCCAGGACATACCTCATGAAGCCATGCTAGAATTAGTCACTCGCAAGCATACCAGTCCTTTTGAGATCGAGGAACGCATGCCAGATTTGTGGATCTCGCAGACGGTGAACTTTCTTGTATGCAGGTACCGTACGCAATGGCTAAAGAGGCAGCCTACTCAGCCCTCTGTCGCAATTTTTGACAACATCACCCACCTGAAGCTTGCTGGGAAGATCCACGAATGGGAGACAACGCACCAGGATACGCTTCGAAAACTTGCCACTATCTTGAAAGGAATTCTCAAGGCTGCGCAGGGCTTCAAGAAGGCTTGCATCGTCAGCTTCTCGGGGGAGAAAGGGGCCCCGTTGATGATCAAGGAAGTGACTGATGACGAGCCATCTCGAGTGCCAAGCTTGTCTCTCAGAGCCAAAGCCCTGTTCGAGAGTGCAAAGACCGCAACTGAACCTGTCAAAAGAGAAGAGCCGGTAGTGGGGATCCTGAATGATGAGCTTTGAAGGGGAATGGAGAGCAGGGATGCCGGAAGATCAACGCGAAGATGTGGGTCCGCTTGCTCTATAGTCCATATAATCCAAGTCAAATGACTCGGCTTCAATGTTCGCAACTGCATGCCCGCAGCGCGTGATGCCCTAGAGTCCATCAATGAAACTCTTGCCCAGCTCCCCTCCTTCCGACCTTCGCCAATCCACCTTGCCCTTGACATCATGAATCTCCCTCAACGTGCCCCCCATCTTCACCACGCCACACCTGACCATGCGCGGGTCGACCGCGACTGTCTTCTTGACCAACTCCTGCACGGCGGGGCTGGCGTCGAATCGCATGATGAAGTGGTGTCCCGTATCGTAGCGCCTTTGGTTCTTCTTGACAGGCTTGGTCAGAAGGAAGCTGCCCCAGTTGGTGATGCCTCGAACCACGCCGCCTTGAGCGAGGACGATGGAGCCGGCAGTCCTGGCGATTCTGGGAGGAGATTTGAGGGTCAATACTGTGCTCACTGCAGGGAAAATATAGAGGCGAGGAAGGGGGTTTGGTACTCTTTGACTTCTGCTACATTGCCCGGCCGGACCTGTCAAGGAAAAGATTTCTTAGTCGTTGAAATGCGTTTGGTGATTCTGCAGACTCACGACGGCTATCATCTCATACAACATGGTTCATGTGTTTTATTCCTCATGTCGCAATACCCATCACCGCGCCCATACCCTGGTCGATACGTAAGACAGACTGGTGTAGGTTGGTTGGTAAGGTTTCTTGGTGCCAGACGTTATTTGACCGTGGCTTAAACCCGACTGTATAAAGCCGTAGAACTAGATTTGATACCACCACCCTATACTCAGGTTCAAGGGGAGTGCACTCGATCTCAATTACTCGAAGTCTTGATGCACCGATTGTGCTACTTGTCTGGCGGACCATACTTTAGGACAGCAGCTATGTTATCCACTCCGCCTTCCTTGCTTCAATGAGGGACATCACACTTGATTGCGCATCATTTCTACTTTGAGCAACAGCAAGACATAGCGGACGTGTCGTCGCCAATCTTATCAGTAGCACAGTCAAGCTTCACCTTTCAGCTTCAATGATGCTCTCTGCTCAGTGCGCAAGAAAGTCTACATTCAGACGTGTGATCGCAAAGATTTTCAAATCCCCGGGATCCCATATCATATGCATGTCCTCAAAGAAGCAAGATCCTACAAAGGAATTTGACCATTCATGAACAAAGCCAGCTGCACGGCTTTGCATGGATGTGCCATCCGTCTTACTTGCACACATTGAATTAGATCAGCACAAAGCCCGTCGATGAGTAACGCAATGTAAGTTCTCATAGTAGAAAGACAGGATAACGAATTTGCCGGGAACTCTTTCATAGACAAGAATATCTTTTCATTCTTCCTACTGTCCTGTCTCTTTACTGACCATCAATTTTTTGTAAGTCTATAAAAATTGGTCCTTTACCCTGATGATTATCGCTGCAGACACTGTCTTGCCACGCGCCAAAATTTTTTGCATTTGACCCCGTTCATCTTCATGCAGTATGATCAGCCTTGCCAGATACCCAGCGTTTGTGATATTGACGAGCGCCATTTGTTCCGTCCTGGTCGCTGCCAGCGGACTGCGCCGTAGTGATGGACAGGCCAACCTGAACCAGTTCACGGCAGCAGACTGTTCGCCAGATTCGGTGTATCCGACACTCAACGGCGACTCGGGTTTCTTTCTACCAGCCAAAGGCAGTAAAGATGACTGCGAAACTCTGAAAAAAAACCACACGGCAATGGTCGATATGATTGGAATGTACTGGGGTAATTCTTCTAACGAACACTTCGTGGCTCGACAGTTGACTTTCTACACTGACGACGATTGCAAAACGGTTGGTCAATGGTTCGTCAATGCTGGAAGCGGCAATGGCAAAAACATTGGGGATGAGACCCCTTGCTTCAACCAGAGCGATTTTGGCGGACCATATGGCTCTGTCATGATCCACCGAAGCGCGGACGCCGATGCCGTCGGCATGACTACAGTCGGACCTGGCAAGGAAACCAGCTAGTAGGGGAGATCCATGTGTGAGTGCTCGTGATGAGGATGAAGTTTGTGGGGTACGGGGAGAACGAAGGCTTTCAGGCCTCTTGTACCTATGTGACTCTGATTTCCGAGGATCAGTATTTTTGAGATCTTGATCATCTGAACTTGTTCACAATCGCAATCGTCAACTCATACCGCAGGGGAGCTTTGCATATTTTTCGAATACAACAAGCACAGAAAAGGAAAAAAGGGGGAAGCTCGCGGGTTTCAGCAGGGATGTCGGCAAATCCACGGCTCAATTGTTGGCCCCTTGACAGAAGCTACCGAGCTTCGGAACAATATAGAAGATGAGAGCAACCCCGGTTTTCAAGCATTCACCTCAATTGGCGACGATGAATGCTGGGCTGGTATCCAGATGTTGCAGGAATCCAGCAGTAGCTTTGAATAAGTCGGTGTCATTACCTTCACCCCGAGTGTCTGTCCAATTCCAAGCGCGGCGGCCGCGAACCCCGCAATCTCCTTCTTTTCGGAGGAGCTTTGCTACGAGCCCAGCTTGTAAGATTGGAAAGGCTTGAAAGCTCTCTTACACAGCTTGACTAAGGACTGCTCCAACAGGCAAGGAGAAGAGATACACCAAAGATCACGAATGGCTTGAAATATCACCCGATGGAACGACGGGTACAATGCCCTCCCTCTTTCTTTGTGGTCAATGGCGCTTGTAGCAGTCGCTTGAGTCAGCTACGATACAATTGCAGTGTGCTGATTGCTGCTCCACAGGAACGATTGGAATATCCACTTATGCGGCCAAGAGTCTCGGAGATGTCGTCTTCGTCGAACTGCCGGACACGGACATGGACGTCAAAGCAGGCGACTCAATCGGCGCGGTGGAATCGGTAAAGTCGGCGTCGGACATCATGACGCCAGTCACTGGAAAGGTCATCGAGGCCAATGATGTTCTGCAAGAGAAGCCTGCGGTGATCAACAAAAGCCCCGAAGGAGAGGGGTGGATTGCCAGAATTGAGGTGGGGGAGGCGGGCAGAGGAGAGCATGGGGAATTGATGGACGCAAAGGCTTACGAAGAATTTACCGAGGAGTGAAGGGATGTCAGCATATTCGCTGGTTTTTTTCGGAACCCAATGGCAAAAGGGTGCGAATGAATGGGGCGTCCGGTGCTGATGATTGGGACAAGTATCGGTATAGATCTCGGGAGGTTGGCTGGTCCCGGATTATGACACGCTTGGTCATCAACGAGGAATGATGTACATCATCTGTATATACTACGTTCAAGAGATCTTTCAAACTGCCTTCAACAGGCGAGGTCACACGCAAGACATGCAATGATTGGGGAAATCCACCATGGTTTTTTAGATACGCTTTTGATTTCTTCCTACAGTACTTCTCCATTCTGGGGACAAGGTCTTCCCGAAACACAAAAAGCATTTTCACAATTCCATCATGAAGAAAACGTTTGATTTGAGCTGAACATGACGCTGAAACTGAAACAGAACAGCTGCTGTTTGGCTTCTCTTCCTCTCCTGCCTGACATCGGCCCAGCCCCCGCGGGATGATCCCTCGATCGCCCCAAGGTCAAACATTACTTGTGGCCAGGTACAGAATGTAGTTCTAACACTACCCACGTGCCAATCCTCAGCTTCATCCGAAGTCTGCCAGAGGTCTTCATGATCTCCTCCATTCTTTTAGGACGATAACCTGGTTATGAAGCCGAAGATGCTTCTGCGATACCTGTCCTTCATTGCCTTGTTCGCAGTCGCCAGCGCCTCCTTGATACAAGCATTCATACCCAGTGCTCGACCGTACCTCTCAAATGTTTCTCTGCAAAAAGTCTTCAAATTCGTCAAGCCCAAACCAAAGCCTCATATACCGACCGTAGAGGAACTGCGGGCTACCGCTGTCAAAGAAGCCTTTTCACAAACCTTCGAAGGATACTTCAGCCGTTGCAGAGGCCAGGATGAGTTCCTCCCCGTCACCGAAAGCTGCAGCAATACGAGGAATGCATGGGGTGCCAGCGCAGTTGATGCCCTCTCAACAGCCCTGGTCATGGGCATTGAACCCATCGTGACCGAAATCGTACAATTCATCCCTACTGTGGATTTCACCCATTCCGAGATGGAGGTCAACCTATTTGAGACCACCATTCGCTACTTGGCTGGCTTGATCGCCGGCTACGATTTGCTCAAGGGCCCTTTTGCAAACATGACGATCGATGCTGCAGCCGTCGAGTCCCTCCTGTCCCAGTCCAAAGTCCTTGCGGACTCTCTCAAATACAGTTTCGACACCCCCACAGGCATACCCAACAACATCCTCAACTTCACCAATCAAGGGACCGATGGCGCCGATACTAACGGCCTGGCCACTACCGGCTCCCTGGTGCTGGAATGGCAGCGCCTTTCGGACATCACAGGCGACAGCACCTACGGCGACCTCGCCCAACGAGCTGAATCCTACCTCATTAACGCGCAACCGCCCGAGAATATTCCGTTCCCAGGCCTGCTGGGCACACGTCTCTCGATCGAGAACGGCCTCTTCAGGGACGCCAACGGAGGTTGGGGCGGCAGCACTGACAGCTACTACGAATACCTGATCAAGATGTACATCTACGACTCCGAACGCTACGTCCAGTACCGAGACCAGTGGATTGTCGCCGCTGACTCCACCATCAAATATCTCGCCAGCCATCCCATCACCCGACCGGACCTCACCTTCCTCTCCCTCTACAGGAACACCACCCTGGTCAAAGCCAGTTCGCACCTGACCTGCTTCGATGGCGGGAGCTTCCTGCTGGGTGGGCAAGCGTTGGCCCGACAGGATTACATCGACTTTGGCCTCGAGCTGGTCAAGGGCTGCCACGAGACCTACGCCTCGACAGCGACGCACATTGGGCCCGAGGGGTTCAGCTGGGATGAGAAGCAGGTGCCGATAGAACAGCAGGACTTCTTCAAGGAGCATGGGTTCTACATCAACAACCCCTTCTACGATCTCCGGCCCGAGGTCATCGAGAGCTACTACTATGCCTATCGGGTCACGGGGGACAAGATGTATCGGGAGTGGGCGTGGGATGCGTTTGTGGCGATCAATGCGACGTGTCGGGTGGGCAACGGGTTTTCGAGCATCTTCAATGTGACCGTAGAAGACGGAGGTGGGCCTGCCAACGGGCAGGAGAGTTTCATCTTTGCGGAGGTGCTAAAGTATAGCTATCTGATCCAAGCGCCGGTGAGTGACCCTAATGATTGTGGAGGGTATTTTACACGTTGCTGACAATTATTTTCACACAGGGTGACGTTTTCCAGGTCAACGACGGCGGAGTCAACCATTTCGTATATAATACTGAGGCCCATCCGTTCAAGGTAGCGGGACCGACTATTTGATGAAGCTCGTGCAATGTAACATGATTTTTTTGAGATCTACGGGCAATGTATTATATGCATTGGGGTTTTGGACATACCCAAGCGAAACGTTCGCCAGCTATCAAGTAAAACTCTTTCTTTTTGACGCCATCTATGAAAATGCGATTGCTCATGTTTCTGTTGCAATTCAGTTGAGGCATTCCAAATCAGAGTAAGGTCACAGCGTGGCTGGCATGTAGGCTCAACCAGGGCCTCGGAACGAAACATCCTTTTGACGCCTTCTATTTGAAGGCGACTGAGTTATTGTGATCATCGCCACAAAGACAATCCCTCCGCACTGACAAATCTAGATGGCACTTTGCAAGTATTCACAGCCATGTCATGCGCGCAAGTCCACAGAGCAGTAACCCACCATGACTCGACTGAAGTCACACTGAAGCTCGGCAACCATCACCGAACTATCCCAAAAACCCTCCTACTTCACAAAGGTCCTGGGACATCCAGTATAGCCCGGGTCACACTCTCTGTCTCGCCTTGCCTCGCCTCGCCTTGCCTCGCCTCGCCTTGCCTCGCCTCGCCTTGCCTTTTCACTGGAAAAATTCGAACCCGGGGATGAATAACCTCCTCGACCGGCTCTGTTCTCCTTGACTCTTCATTTACTCAAACAGATAAGTGGGGAGTATCAGGCAATGCTTTCGGGAACCATGGATGTTGAAAATGAAAGCTGACATCTGAGGACAGCTCGGACCCATGTCATTTTTTATTTTTATTTTGTTTTTTGAAAAAAAAAGAGAACGGAAGTGGCTGCTTGGAATGGGTGGAATGAGGCGCATCTCCCTCCTCCTACCCCTTTTCCCTCTTGCTGTACTTTTTGCAATGATGTTTGGACCGCCGCCAGCAGTGCTGGATTCCTCCTTCTCCAAACAGCCAACACTTTCCTCACGCCACCGCTGCAAAGCCAAATCCTTAAAAACAAAAGCAGACAATCAAGCAATACGAACCCCACCCAACCCCCCGGTCCCCTATCCAGTACAACGATCCCCTCAAACATCAGAAATTCATCTGAAGATGGGCGGCGCAGTGGATATTCCCCCCCCCCCCCCCCCCCCCCTTTTTTTTTTTTTTTTTTTTTTTGGACTTTAAGGTTTTTTCCCCCGAAATCGACTTCTTGGGTACGGAGCCGGAAAAACTTTTTACCGTACCTTCTTCCGATTGAAGAGCTGCCCAAAATACGCATACCCTTACCGCAATAGGCCCAAAAACACCCTATTTGCAATAGAATATTTAACAAGTAAATAAGCTTTTTATATATAAGGAGCTATACCTAACCTCCGTATACTCCTATTATAATAGGCCCAAAAATACCGTGTTTATAACGGAGTATTTAATAAATAAGTAAGCTTTTTATTTATAAAGAGCTATATTTAACCTCCGTATGCTCTTATTATTATAAAGCTAAAAATACCGCGTTTATAATAAAGACCCCGCGCTTTTAGCAAGCTTTTTACCGGTAAAAGGTAATGCTTAAGCCCCGTATGCTCTTACCGTAATAGGCCTAAAAATACCGCGTTTGTAGTGGAGACCCCGGGACCTAAGCAGGTGATCCGTTTACCTGGGTCCGCGTTTGAGCTCCGTATGCTTTTACCGTAATAGGCCCAAAAACACCGCGTTTATATTGGAGACCCCGGGACCTAAACAGGTAATCCGTCTTCCTGGGTCCGTACCTAAGCCTCGTATACTCTTATTATAATAGGCCTAAAAACACCGCGTTTACATTAGAGACCTTGAATCCGGGGTAGGACCCTAATAGACCGAGCTAACTTTAGTAATATATATATATATATGGATTTATTTATGGATTTGTTTATGGATTTATTTATGGATTTGTTTATAGATTTATTTATGGATTTATTTATAAATTTATTTA